>LQNS02276924.1:7297583-7338732 GCA_001587735.2 Parhyale hawaiensis | reverse complement strand
CACGGTGTCATAAAACCTTTTAAGTTCTTTATCTTAGAAGCTCTGTGACCTGAAAGCCGGCGGAGGCTACATCCGCCAGGCATGACTTCGCATGACACAAAGACTGCGTCTATACATTTGAAAGTTAAGGCTAACACATTGGAATGTTATATGTGCGAAACGCGTATATAACAAAAACACTCTAGAAGGGGACCGTCTGAGCAAAACCCCTCGCGTCAAGAATATAACGCTATACTTACTTGCGTGCATATATTCGGTTAGGATTATAAAGATCCCAGCCAGTGGAGGCTTAAGGTCCCACCCTCAAAATCTCTGACTGGTCGATGTGACGTCATGCGCCGACTGTGGTCAATTTTAAGCTTTATTTTAGTACCGGTGAGTCCTCGCGTTACACTCGCTGCTCTATGAACTTGCCTGTCTGTGTTCCTTTACCTTTATTACCAGATACGATAGTGTTGCATAGCGGATGTTTTAGAGCCAAATAAAATGCTGAGTTACGATACTGACATCACCACACCCATGACCTAACTACTAGCAGTGTCATCCATCTGCTCGGCAGAGTCGAGTGAATTAAGCAAAGCCGAATAGACTTTACTTGGACGGAACTTGATATACAGTAAGTGTGTTTCCGTTGCCCAGCTAGACTGAGTGTCAACCATTAACCCTACATCGATTACGATTGAATCTTCCCAAACTCAATCCTTCATGACTAAATGGAGTTATCAGCCTTCTCAACGTAATCGGGTTGCTAATACATACAAGATGGTTGGAAGTGTTGATACTGAAGATCCGGAGAAGTGAAGCCTAGAGAGCATACCTTCGTTCGACTTCGAGGCGCCAATCGATGGCACCCAGCCGTGGTGTAGTGCCGTGGTAGGTGAGAGCTAAAACAAAATTTGAGAGTAGCGGATTGAAAATTACGCTCCGAAGCAATTTCAATTTGTCACAGGATTTCCAGCGCCGGTACTTAAGCAATAGCATGTGAACGCCAGCCAGAAATGCAACTCAGTAAACCAAGGTAAAGGCAAAGTCAACTTTGACCGCACCCTCAACTGGGAAACCCACACGCACTGGTTTGTGCTGCTGTTATAGGCCCACTGGTCCCAAAGGAGTAAGTGCGTCTGCAACCGACCACGGGTCATCAAGAACTATGGCGCCAAATTGACGGAAGGGTTACATGTCTGGTGGGGAGACGATCCTCGGCACTTGCGCATGCGGGCTCAGCACTCCAATATCCTGCAGTTGCTGTACGTTGCTTATACGATAACTTCTCTTCCTTTCCAGGCAACACTTCGATGCGACAGTGCTAATGATTCGCGCGTCCTTGTTTGTCTGGAAGACCAATGGCTGTTGTCCACCAACGGTCAGCTCGTTAGCGACTTTGATTTCCTAATGGAGGAGTTTGTGGACTCGTGCGAGGCAAAGGATACCGGAGATGGCGGTGAGTGTACAGTTTATTTCCGTTTTTCCTGGTATTTGACCGCCTGCTGAAAAAGACACTCCTCAGTTCTTCTGCATCGTCGTTCAGTACGGGCAACGTTCGACATCCTTTGAGTGTGAAAGACGAAATATTTTCGTTATATAGTTTTCAGATAATTGTGGGAGTACGGTGCCATTGGGACAATGTTATAACGTAAAACACTGACTTTATCATTAAGTTTATTCAGATGATGGTGGCGACATGATATCATTGTCACACTACCGGACTTTAAACTACTAACAAGATAGTATATTTTCAGATGATGGTGACTCTATGATGTCCTTGTAACATAATTGTGTTTTGAAATACTAACAAGTTATTATTTTCCAGGTGATGGCGCAAGTACGGTATCGTCAAGCGTTGATGGAGGAAGTACAACGTCATTGAGCGTTAGCTTGGGGTTGACTTGTCTCTTTGTTGCTGCTTTGCGAAGTCGCCTTTAGTGATGTCTGCTGTCCCTTACTTAGTTCTTCTGTAAATGGTATGGTATCGTGTCCGTTTATCTGTCACCAAGATAACTAAAAAATTTATTCAACGGATCTTTATGAAAGTTACGGGTCTTGTTAGGCATGTTAACAGTAACAGATTTTTAACTTTTATTAGAAATCCGTTCAACTGTTTGTTTGTCTGACTATTTTTTTCTTGTGCCCTATTTCAAAGAGCTACCCACTGATTTTTATGAAATTTACAAGAATTGTTAAGTTTATCACGAAGAACAAATATCAAATTTTGTGAGGACCTGTTCGTTTTTCGCTCTGTTTGATTTTATGCTTGTTAGCATAAAAACTCAAACAGTTATTAATGTATCTTTATGAAATTTACACGAGTTGTCAGTATTGTTGAAAGACATAATTGATTAAATTTTGGTGAAGATCGGTTGGTCTGTTTGTGTCATTGTGTGTTTGACTAATGTTTGTCAGAAGATTTGTTAGCAGCATAACTCAAAAAGTTACCAACGGATCTTCAAGTAGATTACAGAAACTGTCGATACTGTCAAAATACACAAACGATTAGATTTTGGTGTTGATAGAAACAGAATAATAGTTTCAGAACCAATCTGGGTTTTTCGTTGCCATGCTTGGCTGAGGTATGCGCTCTCAGAGCGCTCTAGTTTAGTATTAGTAGCAGTATTAAAACTACATTCGCGAGCGTAAAGAGATGAGTCATGAAACTCGAATAAAGCTTAGAGTAACTAGAGCACTGTGAGAGCGCATACCTCCGCCAAGCAAGGCAACGGTAACGAGAAATTTCAATTGGTCTGAAACAATGATTTTTTGTATCAACGCCAAAATCTAACCATTTGTGCCTTTTAACAGTGTTAACGATTTCAGTAATTTTTGAAGATCCGTACATAACTCCTTGAGTTAAGTTGCTAACAAACATTCCGATAAAGAATAGTATAACACACAATATAACTGATCATTAGCGAAACCTAACCGTTTATGTCGTTTAAGATTACTAACAATTATTCCTGTAGATTTCATAAAGATAAAGATCCAGTCTACACTTTTTGAGTTATTGTACTAACAAGCATGAAATTAAACACAGCTATAAATAAACGAACCAACAGATCACTAAAAAATTTGGTTATTTACTATTCGTGAAATACCTTACATTACATGTGAATTTCATAAAAATCCGTCCATAACGTTCACTTTATGGCATTAAGAAAATGAGGCAGACAAAGTAACCAACGGATGAAGGAATCTTCACCAAAAGGACATCATCTGTTCCTTAATTCTAACGGACTAAACAATCCCTGTAAATTTCGTTAAAAATTCGTCCACAACTTTTTGATTTATCTTGGCGACAGACAAAAAAATTAACAGACAAACTCGACGAAAACATGACGTCCTTGGCGGAGGTAACCATTCACGCTGACTTGACAGCCTGCAGACCTGCTCGGCTGAACACGCGTTCATGCAGTGATTTCCGTGCAATACAGATGTGGGCAGCGAACACCAACTGAAGGGCCACCAAGCAGTCTCCAATGTAAAGAGATGCAGTGGCCTCAAAGAATCAAGTCTTTAGATGTGCTTCCTGTGTAAAAGCAAAGTGGAACTTTGCTGTCCTTCGTCTTGAATTAGTTCGGCCAAGAAATTTTGAGCTCGGTAGGTTAAAAATTTTTTTAGTTCGGTTGATTAACAACTTGAGTTTTGTCAATCAATAATTTGAAGTACGGTAGGTGGCGCCGGCATTCACACTTCCTGTTTTTCATGACTTGCTTTTATTTTAAGTCCCACCCTTAAATAACTATATCGCATTAGCGGACAATTTTTCCACAATTAAATCGAAGTTTCAATTCCGTGCCTTCCTCCTGCACTAAGCTATGAGTATAATATATGTACATAAGAATGTATAAATGAAATATTTGTAATTTGCAGCACAGTGCCGAATATTGCCTACTGTGCTTTGGGTAGCATGGATGTGGTTTGGCAGCCTCTGCAATGTCTTAGCACAAGCTGCTGAGTCCAAACGATGCCTAAACCCGTAGTCTGAGTGTGGTCATGTATTTTGCTCGTCTTTATGTGACGGGGCCACGTAACTGGAGTAACACTGCTTTGGACTACTCCCATGGACTTGAAGGCGGATTTATGAACCTATTGTGCTCTTATAATCGTCTTCATACACCGAGGAAGTAAGATGGAAATTTTAAAATGATACGACTGTAGTCTTTTACTATATGACTTCAAATATAGCGAATCAGCAGCAATATCCAGTTAATGTTATTGTCACATTTACACTGGATTTGGGGACTGTCCGGTGGCCGAACGCAGTGCCAAGTTGGTTGAAACGCTTTCGCGGTGACGACTTCATACATTCGACGATTCACCTCGGTTCGGTGATGAAGCAGACGCGGATTGCTGGTTGAACAACTTTTTCGAAGACGGAACAGTTCTATGCTAGAGGCATCAAAAGTTTGCCCGAAAGGCAGCGAAAAGTTATGGAACGTAATGGTGAATGGGCACTTCTTCACTTGATTTGTTTTTGTTTCTCAAAAATGAATAAAATGTCAGGCTTCAAATTCCGCCTCGACTTTTTTTCCTATCTTGTCATTAGATGTGTAAATATATATATGTCGAATCGATCTAGTGTACATATTTTTTTAAAAGAGCATTAATCATACTGTAAACGCTATATTGACGACGCTAAGTAAGGCCAATGAAAGATTGACGCTAAGTAAGGCCAATCAATAATTGACGCTAAGTAACGAATAGCTAACCGACAATGAGCTCTCGAGGTTAAGCCGAGAACCTTGTAGGTTAGGTAAAGGCAATTTAAGGACTGGTTCTGCTAATATCCTATGAAATATACGGGCTTAAAACACTTTAGAACACTAGCAGAACCTGACCTGCCTACCTAACCTGCAAGGTTCTCGGGCTAACCTCGAGAGCTCATTGGGAAGGGCTACTGTACTCGGGTAGTAGTGGGTGGCAGAATCCAAAACGCGTTTTACTTCCGAGAAGTGGGAGTGCGTTCAAACGTAGATTTATTTTCCTTCAAATGAGAGCAAACCAGAGAAAATCTACGGTGTTTTAAATGGTTTTCAGGCTGTTTGAACTGCCAGGGACGATAGACGTACCAGATTCATGGTACCAATACATCACGAGACGCCGGCCAGATAATGATCCGTATAGAAAAATTGTTGGCCATCTAATAGTCCAAATCGAAAAATATATATATATAAGCAAGGACCACCTCCATCGAGGACTTCCCGTATGAAAGTCATTAGCTCCGACATCAGAATCGGTTAGTTCTTTAATTTGCAAATTTAACAGAGAGTTTGTGTTGTATAAATGAAGCAATCAGGTGAAACAGACGCTGTACTGAACCATTTAACCTGAATCTAAACGATCTATCGTCTCAATGTACACATACGAATACGTCTTTTACTCTTTACTATGTACAGCCGATCGAAGCCTCTGTAATTATTGTTGATAGAATGCTAAGTGTAATACAAAATGCTGTCCTAAAATACCAAAGACCCTAGAATGCCATGACGGCTTCAGCTCATCCAACTTATCTCAGCAACCTTCTCCTCGCTACCCAAAATAAAAGTTTTTATCTCTTCTCTGATCGTTTACTCTCGACCGTCCCATCAGCTGTCAAGATCTGTGGTACGAGTCCCGCAACTACGGCCAGACGTTGTCCGGAGACGAAGTAAGCTTTTTAAGCGACATTCATCCGATGATTGTAACGTACAGGCGGGATTTCAACGGAAACAGCCGGAGAAAAACATGAGCGATGCTTGCGGTTATCTGAAGTTTGCAGAACGACAAAGAGTATCCGCTGCAGGTTGTTATGAGTTCGAGTCGCAGCGCCCTCTGGTGTCTGATGCTGAAACTTGTTCCGGAAACAGGAGTTTCCACAGTAAACAGAAGGTCCTTCTGTTTACTGTGGGAGTTTCTCTGTTGGCATTAAATTTCCTAGTTCCACTAAACGAATGTGATGGGACTCGAGGACTCTGCTTGACGGGGCAGAATTAAGTGCAGTTGACTAATACAAAATTAAACACCAAAGAAAAACTTCGTTTTCTTATAGGGCTAAAAATTAAACAACGATATCCTGATCTTTCAGGGCATACACCAATTTAGTAAAGCCCGATTCGTATTGTATATATTGTATATCACTGTTACTACTTGCAAGTTCATTTGCTGAGCTCAAGCAACCATCA
Organism: Parhyale hawaiensis; assembly: GCA_001587735.2. Taxonomy (NCBI): domain Eukaryota; kingdom Metazoa; phylum Arthropoda; class Malacostraca; order Amphipoda; family Hyalidae; genus Parhyale; species Parhyale hawaiensis. The sequence continues at coordinate 7,332,577 of LQNS02276924.1, read as the reverse complement.
TTGCGTTACAGTCCAAAATCATGCAATGAACTCTCTTATTGTATGGGAGGGGGGCACAGCGGCTTGTGTATAACGTTTTACAGTTACTAGCGTGGGGTTCGTAGAGTGTGCTCCTGTTGTAGTGTATAGATTTTGTACGTTATAAGACAGTAAGTAGTTCAACGTCGCAAGGTTCGTAAATATGGGTCCCTGGAACCTAGTAATTACCATACCAAAAATAATTTACTATCTCACACTCAGTCAATGCACCTGTTAAGGTGTTGCCTGTCTTAATTCTAGAATTTTAAAGAAGTGATGATGACAGAAATAGTGGGCAGTATCAAGAACCCTTTTAAGAATCTCTTGTCCTCTTTCCCTGTAACCTATCTCTCAGTCTCGGAGTGCTTCGTCATAGTTAAAATGTGTTGGTTGGTAGCATTGAGAATCCAACATACGACTGCCCCACCGGGCACATCCTGGGCCATTACAGCCATCGAGAGCGTGTGAGAGGCCAAAGCGGCACCGCCCTTGAAAACTTGAAGCTGCTGACTTTAATGCGCTGCTCGAAAACTAATATATTATTAGTTATTGCCAGTAGCAGGCTAACGGCTCCTGCTCTGTGCTGGGCTAAGCCCCTCGGCATATTAGTGTGGAAGCCATTAGGGAGAACACCTTTTTTCGTTTTGCTCTCACATAAATGTGAGAAGATTATTATTTGGGATTTATTTTTATATAAGCATGCTTCCATTCCACATGCTGGTGTGGCCGGCGGCCCTGGCCCCAATGTACAAGCCACCACTGAGTAAAATTTATTACTAAATGAAAGTCGACTAAATTTAAAATCTTAACGTTTCGGGATTAGGAATCCCATCATCAGAAGAATTACAACCTATAAGAATAAAAAGTTTTTCCTTTATTGTTAATAATTCAGGGGAGCATGGGTGTTATCGTGGGATGTCTAAAACGCAAATGATCAGAGCTGCGTGCAGGAGTTGGATGTCAGCTCCTGTACAGTCGGCAGATTTGAGGCTAAGTGTGGACGGTTTGAAGCGGTACAGCTGAGGTCATAATGTTGAGGCTAGGTTTATTTTTATGAATATACAGGGACTCTAACGTTGTAAGCTCGATGGGAATGGAATAGTCTATGATCGAAAAGTCATTCCTGCTGATGGGATGGTCGTTTTGTTCAGCATGTAGGCGAGGGGCTGAATGTGAGGGTTTCGCAAGTGGTAAACCGGTACGACTGGATATACCTAAATGTTGGTCGATACTGGCTTTGAAGTGTTGTCCAGTGCCACCTATATATGAGGCACAGCAGGCCCGGCATCGGTAACGGTAAATAACACTGGACAAAAGTGGTGTGGGGGCTTGTCTTTAAATTTGAAGTAGGACCCTGTGGTAAATGTGTTTTTGTATGAAAGTTTGAAGTTGATGTGTGGGTAGGCTTCAGAGAGGAACGCTTTCAAAGTGTTTACTATGCTAACAGATGCTTTGTTGTAGTATAGAAGCGAGTGGAAGAAGTCCAATTTACTGACCCAGGGTTTGCTAATGCCGGAGTCAAACAGCTTGTCCAGGAACAATTTGCAGTAGTGGTCAAGAAAATGGTGCGGATAGCCGTTATTTTTGAAGTTCGAATGTTCGGAGAAAGTCAACTTCGTTTGAAAATGCAAGGTATGAGGAAGACAAATGGTATGCTCGAAATAGTAAAGTTTTTATTGCATTGATTTTGAATTGATCGTGGCAGTGACTGAAAAAGAATGTCCCGAGGCCTGAGAATTTACAGAAAACCCACATTCTCAGGCCTCGGGACAAGCTTTTTCAGTCACTGCTACGATCAATTCAAAATCAATGAAATAAAAACTTTACTATTTCGAGCATACCATTTGTCTTCCTTATATATCTTGCATTTACAAACGAAGTTGACTTTCTCCGAACATTCGATCTTCAAAAATAACGGTTATCCGCACCATTTTCTTGACCACTACTGCAAATTGTTCCTTGACAAGCTGTTTGACCCCGGCATTAGCAAACCCTGGGTCAGTAAATTGGACTTCTTTCACTCGCTTCCGTTCTAAAACAAAGCATCTGTTAGTGCAGTTAACACTTTGAAAGCGTTCCTCTCTGAAGCCTACCCCCACATCAACTTCAAACTTTCATACAAAAACACATATACCATAGGGTCCTACTTCAAATTTAAAGACAAGCCCCCACACCACTTTTGTCCAGGGTTATTACCGTTACCGATGCCGGGCCTGCTGTGCCTCATATATAGGTAGCACTGGACAACACTTCAAAGCCCGTATCGACCAACATTTAGGTATATCCAGTCGTACCGGTTTACCACTTGCGAAACCCTCACATTCAGCCCCTCGCCTACATGCTGAGCAAAACGACCATCCCATCAGCAGGAATGACTTCTCGATCATAGACTCATGGTTGAACAACGGGTACGTTTTTCAGCCATGCATAGACTATTCCAATCCCATCGAGCTTACAACATTAGAGTCCCTCCATATTCATAAAAATAAACCTAGCCACAACATTATGACCTCAGCTGTACCGCATCAAACCGTCCACACTTAGCCTCAAATCTGCCGACTGTACAGGAGCTGATATCCAGCTCCTGCACGCAGCTCTGATCATTAGTATTTGTGACTGGGCCTCATTACTAGGTTGAATTTTGGCTACTTTGTAATTGTACTTTTGAGCTTGTAAGCGTATTTGTGAACCCATTGTGTTCTTAATAAAAGCTATTTATTTAGTTATTTATTTGCGTTTTAGACATCCCACGATAACACCCATGCTCCCCTGAATTATTGACAATAAAGGAAAAACTTTTTATTCTTATAGGTTGTAATTTTCTGATGATGGGATTCCTAATCCCGAAACGTCAAGATTTTAAATTCAGTCGTTTTTCATTTAGTATTAGATTTTTGCCTTAGTATAACTTGTAAAATTTATAACTGTTAATAATTTCAGAGTAACTTAACCCTTCGCTTCTTTGTTTAGTGTAGAGATCGTTACTAGTGAACTGGGAGCGTTGCACAGTCCTATACCAGGTTACTTGTATATAATATAGGACTTTCATGAACTTGAGGATAGCAACTGACAACGGCAGTACAGTATTGAATTATAAAATATCGATAGCCATCCTTTAGTGCAATTTAAAAAACACAGTATAGATACATCCTGAGATGTATCATAATTATATCATAATTATGGTGTATCATAATTATATTAGACGTAATTAACAGTGCTCTTGATGCAGTAGAGACAATACATATTAAGTTACGCAGCTAATGCAGTTGACTGTGAAAAAAACTGAAATTTCAACGGATATGCAAGCTCTGAAGCATATACATATAGTGAGGCATTATTGTTTGAAAAATCACAGCACAGCGAAAATATTTACATGCTTTTAAAGTTTATTACCTCCGAGAAGGAGGTTTGCCTGTCTACCTGATCGACTGTCTCTTTGTCTGTCACCAAGATAACTCAAAAAGTTATGGATGGATTTTTGCGAAATTTACAAGGATTGTTAGGCATTTTAAGGGTAACAGATGATTAACTTTTGGTGGAGATCCAATCTACCGTTTACTTCTCTGCCTCTTTTCTCTAGTCATAACTCAGAAAGTTATGAATTGATTTTTATGAAATTTGTATGAGTTGCCAGGTTCATTACAGAGAGTAAATGACTAAATTTTTGTTACGATCTGTTCTTTCGTTTGTTTGTCTCTGTCTTTGATTTTTATTTGATAACAAAGTAACTAAAATATATGAACGGATTTTTGTCAAATTTACATGAGCTGCCTGGTCTTGGCGATGATCGGCTGATCTGTTTGTGTGTTTGGGCAATGTTTATCAGAAAGTTCGTTAGCAACGTAACTCGAAAAGTTATGAACGAACGTTCCAAAAAATTAGGAAAGCTTCCATCACTTTCAAAAAAGCACAGATGACCACATTTTTGTGCTTATTAAAAGGAAATAATAGTTGCAAAACCAATTTGAACGCTGCTTTGCATGGGGGAGGTCTGCACTGTAAGAGTGTTGTAGTTTTATTTCTGTTCACCAAATTAATTGTATTCAAAAGCTTCAGTAGTGTTTCCCCAAGTCGCTGTATTAAATCCAGTTCCCACTGTAGGAATAATTTTGTGATCAAATTTTGCCAGAGTTCCTGTCTCTAATCTATAACGAAAGTGTTCGACGCCGCTTTAGCGCTGAATAATGCACAGTTGGTCTAGCTTACGGTTTTAATATCAACAAAAACCGTTCAAGTGGATCCGGACCGTCTATAACAATTTTTCGCATTGTTAGTTTTTCTCGTTTCTGTTGCTTTAGTCACTGTTAGTACGGCACCATAATGCTGGTAATGACCTACATTCCTAAACAACACATGCAGCTGTCTACCATGCATAGATTGCTGCTCGAGCGATGGCAACAGCAGCAGAATGAAGTGAAACAGTTCATTCTATAACTATTCCCTGGGGATAATAACGTTTTTGTTCCTGGGCAAACCGCCAATTTAGGACCTTCAAGGTCATTGCCAAGCCCGGCAATTTGCAGGCTGCAGCTCTGGAGCTGCACGAAACATCGGGTGAACAACAGGTCTTCGAGCCTCACTCAGTTGGACAATCTGCGAGGGTTACCAATCTAGCGACAAACTCGCTACATCCAGAGACTTCCGAGCAGTTAGCGGCAAAATGTTTCGTCTAGCGGTGAGCGATATTTTCGTTAAAGTAAATATGTACTTCACTACTGTATGTGTGATTAATGCAGAACCAGAGCTGAAATGTCAAGTGAAGCTAAATTAGAAAAACTAAAATATTTTCAGATATAAAATTGGGCCTTATTTTGTACACAAAAACGAGCAAATCAATTTTTGGCAGCATTTTGCAATTTTTGGCGGTATTTTGAAGCCAATTTAGCGAAATCTAACGCCTGACTTTTGGCAACACTGCAGTATCGACGGACACAGAGTTGCTAATTTAGAGATAAAGTCGCTATATCTAGAGATTTCGACGATGGTTGGGGTAAATATATCGCAAATAGCGACTAGTGGCATTTTCTGGAGACATTGTTTAACCACTTTACGTGTAAATCAATAGGAAATGAAAAATTTTACACAGAGCCAAAATAGTAGTGCTAAAAATAACTTCATTTGTAAAATTTTGCCGCTTATAATGCGCAAATGCGATTAACAATTAATTTGGTGGCATTTTTTTCATATTTCTGGCGGTATTTTAGAGCTCATCTAGCAGCAATTAACGAGTGCAATTTGGCAACACTGTCCGCGAAGTAACAGTGCCACAGTGGCAACACTAGTGTGCAAGGTCTTGTTGCTGAAGGTGTGCGTCGCTGTCGCGCTAGAGTACACTCTCGTCTGTCGATGCGTCATGCTGAATTGCGTTGGATTGTCTAAACTCTCTTTACCTAACGATAGCAGGATCAACATGTGTGTCGCAGTGATCACTTAAATATAAAGTTGAATTTAGTTTTGTGTTCGTGGTATAAATAATCACGCAACTGCCACCGGCCGTCACACGTTTTGGGACATTCCCATGCACGATTTGCCGCTCACAGTCGTTTCCTCAGACTTTCGGTTGACTGAAAAATCCCAAGGCAATGAGACTATAAAAAAATTCTTAACATTGTCTATTGCTGGTGTTGTTGTGAAAACCCAGTGTAATTCGACGACTTAAAACAGATTAGTCTCAAATATACTTACAGTGCAGCTCGTATTTCTCATTAAATTTTATCGTATGCGACGATACTCCGCTGACCAAACCTACGGCACATTGACAGATACCTAGTGCCGCTGAAGTGCAGTGTTGCCAGATCGGTCTCACGAAAAGTAGCGTAAAATTCCCCAAAATGTAGCGAATTGCTTGCAAAAATAGCCCAGTTCTAAAGGGGCGTAAGAATATCAGAAATTTCTCAAGCATTGTCACATGTAGTTATTGTTACCTGTAACATTGGTAAGATAAGACGTAAAAGGTACTCTGCATGCATCTATTTATTTATTTATTTATCATATATTTCTTCACGTGCGTACTTTAAAATTTTCGTGTACATTCATTTCTTAATAACATTACAGCTATGAATTTACAACCTAATCAACAAGGCTCAGTGCCATCACAGACCAAACTAGTTTACAGAACTGGCACCTAAATAGTGCCAGCTAACGATCATCCTCACAGGAGGAGCAATATAATAATTATGTTTTCTGCAAATATTACAGCTTATTACATAAAAATAAAGTAAATGCAGTCATTTCTTCCCGATGAGCCATCTGCATGGGTTAACACTATTTCACCTGATTAAAACATACAGTATGTATTATCCAATAGGTAGTATGACAGTACCATACAGCACAACCTACAGTACAAACATGTAAATTCCAAATCATGTATTTACATCTCATAATAGGACGCTTTTCATCAAGTGAATTATCATTTCATAATTAATCATTTCTAAAAAGTGCTATAACTTTATAAGTACTCCCAAGCATTTAGTACGAGAATGGCTATTGGTGAAACCTTCCCTAATCGCTCCTCTTTACTTAATAGCACTCAATCGAGTGTTTCGTAGAGTTGCTTCCATAAACCTCTTTCGAAAGCTTCAGCGTCCTGAAAAGTGCGCACTTCAGAGTTGCCCCAGACTAAAGTTTCCAGAGGGAAAGCCACTAAACTAAATAGCATCAAGATTTCTACTTCGTCTTTTTACCATTCTCAGCAAAATCCTTTACTGCGAGTGACTAGCAACCTATCGTTTGCACGAAGGTGTCGTTCGAATTATTTGTCAAAATCAATCTAAGCCGATCCCACTTATCTGACGCTTCATAGAGGAGCGTTGGTTTCGTCAACTTGAGTCGTGTTGCAGATGCTGAACGCAGCTGAAGCACGCCTGACTGAGATTAGCCAATTAGCCTCCACCCATTTACTGAAATTGTTTACCATTGCTAGCTATCAGTTCTATATTTTGATTTGTATTTTACAGATTTAGTAGCTACAGTATAATTTTGGCAACTAATTATCGCTGACGTATCTCTGGCAGGGTGCGCTGATGATAAACAAATTGCAGCACCTTGTTTACTAACCTTTTCGCTGCTAACGCATTTTGCGCTTGTGCCTACACTGACGGAATTTTAGAAAAAAAAACTTATTAAAATCACGCCTGTTCTTACGTTAAGCACGTAGAGCTAAACGTAGCCAAGATAAACCCCTAAGAGTGTAAATCACTTGAAGAATTTAACAAAGATTTGAAAAAAAAGACCTAAAGACTGAACGAACGCTGTACGTACACATCGCGGTGAAGAGGCTTGGCAAACAAGATCATACACGAACTGTGGCAGAAAATATTCTAACGGATCAAAAGACTGGTGGTACGACGAAATTTATCATAGCTCAACCGTAACGCTGGTTGAACACAGTGCATAATTGTAGGCACCTCTGATCAATATGCTAAGCTAAATTTACTTTTCCTCACTTTTAACACTACTTAAATGATACTGACCAATGGCAATAACTCATAGAGGGCCGGGGCGCACTCTCGTCGTTCGCGACGATTTTGCGTTCAAGTAAGCTTTCTTGCGCGCGTCAGTACTAAAATACATACTACCTTACCTAGCCTAACTTAGCCGAACCTAATCTAACCTAACCTTCCAACCTAACCTAACCCAACCTTACCTAACTTGATTTGCGATACAGCGAGCAGCGCAGCACACCAACTTGAACGCTGCCAATACAGTTCAATTTCCTCCACATGATATGAGCTCGGACTGTCAGATCTCTTGGAAAAGCAATCTGCCGACTACGTAATGGCGATTCCAAGTAGGGAAAAGCGAGCGCTTCCTGTGTCCGGAGCTATCTCGTAAAATATTCTACCTGAAGAGCTAAAAGCCTCTCTTCACGTCTTGTACAAATTGGTACACTTAAGACCAGATTGCTGTTTCCTAAAGCATTTTTAGCTCCAACTAAACTAATATCTATAAGATAATAACGAGCGTCGTCTCAGGAATGTTCATACTGTCAGTGGCGGCTCGTGCCCTGTTTTAGGTGGGGCCTGCCATATATTTTTGTGAAGACATTAGGTGGAAAAGCAATTTTCTATGCTAAATTCAAGTCTTATCACATACAAGACTTGAAGTCAGCATAGAAAGTAGCTTTTCCACCTAATGGCTTAAAAACGGCGGGCCCCACCTAAAATAGGGTGCGAGTCGTCACTGCCTACCGTACTGATGCTGTACGGGTGTCAGTAAGCACTCGGAACAGTTCATAATTTTGCGAATGTTTTGTCTAGTCAGTTAATCACTTCACTGTTCCTATTGTACACAAAGAAGAAAGAGCTAGTCAACATCTACGGTTCATTGCTCCCACCACGACATGGATCACAGTATGACTTGCTTTGTTGTCTAATATATTCTCATATATAGGTCGATTGATGCGTGTCATTGTCCAGGTTGCGTCATGTTTGTGGACAACCATGTCAGGGACTCACATAAACACTGCAGCCAGTGCATTATTTTCCATTTATTGTGGTCGTGTGACTGTTGTAGGTACTCTGTGTCGTAAGGCTGTGCGATGCATAATTACCCATAAGTGGATTTTAAGTATCTGGTTGGGATGCGGGCTGTCGTTGGCTTGAGCACATGATACCGAATCAGCCCCTTTTAATTATACTCAGCCTAGTAACTCAGTGGTTAAGATCGCTGACGTGATCATTACTATATCGGAAGTTCAAACGTTCGATCCAAGACACGGAGGAAATTCTTGATGCTTTTGAATGTAGCGTAGGCGTTTCTATCATTCATTGTCGCTTGAAACACTGGTGCACAATATCGAATCGCAAACGAGTTAATGGTGCACAGTAGGAACGAATCACGTATCTACATGTTAATGGTGAAATGTTATGTATAAATACACTTTCTTTTCCAGATAGCTGATAGCTCTATAAAGTGCAGTGCCTTTTTGGCGAAGTAATATAGCCGACAAGAAAAGATGACCACAGAGAAAATGGCAATCTGTTTCTACCTCGCTGTGATCGTGGTCGTGTTGATGGTGACAAGTAAGGAAGTGGATTTCAAAACATACTTCATTCAAATTATCAAGTGTCGTAAATGCTGTAGAAATACATAAATGTTATTGAGCGTATCCCTGAATGTTGTGCGTATATTTGAATTGAGTCATTCATATTTATTCTCCTTGTAAATATGAGTTATTGTCAAATTATAGGTTATTGAAACTTTTATTTACTTCTAAACGTTACTTCTGAAGTAAGTTTAAGACGGATGAAAAGGACTTTCTGTCAGAATGCGTGAAGTAGTTGCGCTATCACGAGTATAATTTCAATATCTACGTGCAAAGGCCCGTGCAACTCGTACCTACATGTCTCAAGTTTGAAGTGAGAATGATGCTAGATTTTCAAGTTTCTTTCGCGCGATGCTGATTTTGACCATTTTACTTTTTCATAGCATCACGTAGGTACCCTTCGAAGTTGGAATGTTACTGGTTCCATCTAGCAAATTATAGCCTGTAACACCAGGAGGCATCACGCACGCGACCCATCCTACTCAGAGAGGGTATTGCACTCCGTGACCAGCGTAAGAGCTAGCAGCGAGTTATCGCTTTAATGCACGTAACCACCAGCAGCTCGTTTGTCTGACACTTCGAGCAAAGTGTTTTTAAACTTCACACCTTAAGTGTTAGTGGAGTTTCGAAATTTGACGGGACATTTTGTTGAATATGGTGTCTAGCCCTGGACAGCGAAGGTATTACTGTGTACTTCGTTGCAGCTGTTTCGATACCTACCAATTCTGATCGGAACTTGGAGGTTACTAGTACGACCAGTACATTCCGAGTACTTCGCAAATACTTGCTCCTTGATTTTCATGGTAATACCTTCTTTAGAAGTTTTCAAGCATATATAATAGTGAAACGCTCGAATCTCTGTTGAATAGAGTACATTTTAAATGGGCAAATCTTTTGTGATAATCTAAATCTTGCGCACCTAAAATATTAGCGTCAACTGATCTTTGGTTAGTCTCGAAGGCCTTTAGGTATAGGCCTATTCGTTTTCTTGGCATACAAACAGGGTAGCAGTCGTCAATCCTATAGGCAGTACCAAGCAACAATTGTTCCCATTGAGTGAGCATTATATCTTTTCTCTTGACCAGAAAGTTAGAAGCACATATACGTTCCATTTCTTTCCTTCGGTTTCAGCTCTCACCCGATTGTTCCAAAAATTAACATTATCTTGCATTTTCACATAATCTCACTCCTAGGCCTTTGGATTTTTCCTTTCGAATCTGCGTCCATTATACGTTACACATGTCACGTAAGATATTGATTCTATGAGCTAAATATTTCTCCCGTTTTCCCGTAATATTTTTCCCGAGTTTTGTTTTGTTGGAAATCTTACCGTTCGACGGTTACTAAAAGATTTTGGACAAACCTATTTGGACAGTGCGTACGTTTGACACAGACTGTACTGCAGCTAACATTCGAGTGTCGTCTACAAACGAAGAAGATACCGAAAGTTTACATTGCTTATCTATGTGGGAATCCTCTGAGTTACGCTGTCGTTTGAATACTGTATTGTTGATAGTTACACTTCTGGCGCTAGTTGTCATGAATGGTTCAGACTTCTGAAGGAGAGAACAACAAGAAGAAAAATAAATAAAGTCATTCACGGAGTTGATTGCGGAAGCACTAATGAATGCTGCTGATCCGGAGAGCTTGGAGACGTTAAGTTAGCCGTGGCATGAAATATGGATTACAGTGGCTTAGAAGCTTTGGCCGTTAGGAGTTTGGCACTCCTGGAGGAGTAGTTCGTAGTTGTGGAGGATGTTACTCCCAATATTTGTCGAGACGATTTATTATCACCCGGGAACGAAGTGAGAGAGGTGATAATGTTTTCATTTGAGATTTAAGTACTGTATATGTATTTGTGTAGGCCTATATATACACGTATACCCTTTTTCTCATTCGCGTTTGACACAAATTCAGCCGCTTTTGACAATCGGACATTGTCTTAGACACCTGCACGTTTATATTGACAGGAAGCATTTTCAGTTCGAAAATATGAAAATTTTTTTCCAATCATCAAACACTTAGACACATGAAATTACCTAAATTGACACTTGTTCATTTGGGTTTGACTTGGAGCTATTGCAATTGTCATTGTAAAATAAAAGATTGCCAGAGTTCACATTTATTTGACAATGTTTAAATGGAAATGTATGTATATTCAAAACCACAAAAATTCATTCAGTTTCATCTACAAAAATGAATTCGGTGTGAAAACCTGTTTCATCTACGAATTATATAGGTAAATTTTGAACTTGCTCCGACTACGGAATGTGTTCCAAACCTTCTAGACCAGGGGTTCCCAATCGGGGGTGCTCGCACCCCTTAGGGGTGCGAGATAACTTTCCAGGGGATGCGTGACTTCGATAAAATAAAGTTGGATACATAAATTTGTACACAAATATGGTGTAAACTATATACTTTGTCGTCAAATGAGTTATTATTTTTCCATGGGGTACGAGAACAAAAGTAAAAGTAAAAAGTAAAAGTTTTCTAAGTGTGTCAGGCTGAGGTAAGGTTGGGAACCATGAATAGAGGGTAAAATGGCGCATTGAGCAAAAGTACGGAAAATATGTCTGAAGAAAATTTGAGATCAGATACACAACTGAAACATACGCATGAACCGAGATTAGGCGAAAAAAAAAAAGAAATTGACGTTTAAACGAGGGCAATCGAGCCATAATTGTGCAATTGGCAGCCGTTACAAGCAATTTGTAGGACAGGGGTTTCAAACATTGGGTAATTCGCACACCATGAAGGTACGAGATAATCTTGCAGGGGTGAAAAATACTAGACAGAATAAGGTTGGTCATTTAGATTTGATCACAAATTTTCCGTAACTTTCATTCTCTATCATCAGCTCAGTTATTATTTTTGTGGGGGGGGGGGCGAGAACATCGTACGGGAAAAACTGCTGGCTGAGAGTAGTTCTTCTATCTTCATGCTTGAGTTTCTAGCCGTTTTTTCGTAAGCGATCATTTACGTCTCTCTCAAAGAGTTCTGCTGTAGGCACGTCACTGAAGCCATTCAAATACTTGAATGTTTTTATTAGTTGGTCCCTCAGTCGTCGGTGTTTGAGAGAGAGATGGGTCCCACTTCTTGTAGGCGACATTCTTATGGCCTGTTCCGCAGGTGGGGTATCAGCTTTGTTGTTTTGCGTTGGATTCCTTCCATTTTGTCAATATCTTTGCACTTATGTTGCGACCAGAATTGAACAGCAAATTCTAATTGCGGGCGCACTAGTGCTTTGTACGACTGAATTACTACCTATGTCCTTGAATTTGTGCTCAAAATTCTTGGTAATGAATCCTAGTACTCATAATGCTCTAGCAGATATGATGTAGTAGATCATTTATATAGGTAACCATCTTGATTTGATCTAAGTAAATTATTGTTCTCTAGATGGTGCAGTAAGTTCTTCCTGAACACTGTTTTAAACGTGTTCACAACGTGACTAGAGTCAAACCAGCGTAAGCAGTCCTCTAGGGGCGGGGCTGAATTGAACCCAGTAGTAAAAAATCAAATCTATAAACTAATGCACTTTGAGTTTTTGAATATAAATATAATTTTGCCAATTGTGACATGTTATACCACGCGCTTACGTGAGATTTGGCCAAGTTGCTTTGCGTTCTTAGCCACGCCCATCGGACTCCTTACGCTGGTTTGACTACATATATGTAGTTAGGGAGACTGGTCTGCAATTGCCTAGATCCATACTATTTCCAGCTTTGGCTATTGGTGCTATGATTCCAAGCTTATTGATAATTGAAATTAGTCTTCCATTCGACGACTTCCATCACATTTGATAGAGAGGATATGATATTTTTAACCCTTTAGGTACTGTCATCTCTAGATACCAGAATTAAATTTTTATCATTAAACCGAGCTCACTCTGTTTTTCTCTATAAATTTATACAACATATTTAACAGCTCCTCTAATAGGAAGCTACTATTTGATTTACGTTATGAATTAAATCATGAATTGGCAAAAGTGAATGCTATTAACTTCTACTAAAAGTGAGTTTGCAAGAGTAGAGTTTTTTGCCGGAGGGTTTAAGATTTTTGCAGGCACATCATCTGGTCCCACTAGACTGTTACTGCTAAGTTAGTCAATAGCTAGATTGTCAGCTTTAAATGCTAAATATTGTGAACTCATAATCCGTTAAGTAGTTTCTAGTTGAATCGATTTGTGGGCTTACGGGATCACAAATTTTGTCGCTAAGACTTTTTTCAATAATGGCCAGTCAGTATTTCGCTCCTTTCTTGGTGATCATCAACAATAGACCTTCCATCACTCACAACTGATCCGATGAGTAGTGAGGCAATAATGGAGCTTTAGGGTTACTCCGTAGTGTAGTTTTATTTTCATTTCTTTTTTATCATTGAAGCTATATAGCTTTTATTCGGAACACCGAACTGACTGGAGAATGGAGATTATATAGCGAATTACAAACTTGTCAGTGACGTACTGCAGTCTTGTGATGCCTCAGATGCCAACTAAGCTACCGTACTTCGAGTGTCTAACATACAATGGAGCAAAATGTTGTGAGTTGTTGTTAGAAACAAATCAATTTATGAAACTTCCCCAATGATGTTTCCCTTCTTTCGAATACCCCAGGCCACCAACAGCCAGTTCAATCCCACTTTATACCAGGGAGTATAACGGGCGTTTCTTGCACCATATAGTTCTTCGTAACCTTGGTCGATTCAATTTTAATCACCTGCAAAATATTTGTATGATACACACCAGTAAGCAAAATAGAGCTCTTTTCGATTCCAGTCTTTTCTGAATAATTGTCAAACCGTTGCCCACATGTACATACTTTCCTCAGCTATACTTGTGTTAAAAGTAAGTAAGATATAGCTACCTCCAATCTCTTGCAGAAAGTACGGCTGTCAACGTGACGAGAGTTGGGCTCAAGTCAGGCGACCGTACCCTTCCGTTGCACGCCGACAAGGAGTCGGTGCTGGAGTGCAAGTACGTCCTGAACCCCAGCGAGACACTCGAAGAAGTTAGGTGGACGAGTCATGATGGTGGCAAACTGCTGCAGCGCTCCACTGATGGTATTTTTAAAAAAAAATACTTTTTGAAATTTTGTTCTCTGTTACGTTACTGCAGGAACAATGAATGCTCACTTATCTCTGGTTTGCGGTGCGGAACTTCTTGGAACGGATTGCTCTGTACTGTCGAGTGGGTTAGCCGAAACCAATTTTAATATTTTACTGGATTATCACTTCAGAATAGTATTAAGTTACGAGCTCTCATGTGACCTTAATAATTATATGTTACTACCATTCATCATTGACATTTTACGCTATAAACTTTAAATCTTAATAGAAGTGCATTCTACTCGTCAGTGCATTCCCCTTCTCTTTTCTTACCATATTTGCCTTTCTTTATTGTANCTTATATGGGAACCACTTACCACAGAGCTCCCACAAAAGTGTATTGATGCACGGTAATCCTGAAATTCTTACGTTTGCTTTTTTTATTTTCATGTAGGTCCAGTCTTATGATGTTTTTTATATTCCTCTTCTTCGCTGAAAACTTGTATTCGAGGGCGTTGATCTCATGGAGGGTTCATGTAAGGGGGGAACGAAACTAATAACCTCGGGGATGAAGCTGAAATTTCTTGCCAGGCTGATGCCTGTCGGACTGGCTGAACATATGTAATGCAATACTATACCGGAACGTTTTTGAACGTTCCTTGGGTATTACACTATAAGCAATACATACATTTTGTGGTGTGCTCCTGTACGTGTAGGAATCGAAATCCACGGGCCACAAGTTGTATGTGCGAGGAGTGGCAGGAGGGCGTTACCTGAAGTTGCTGAACATAGAGCAGCTATGTGAGAATTTGAAGTTTGTGGGAACTATGCGGCAAAATATATATTTTAATCATCTTTTTATATATATAATTGTAGAATAGGGCCTATATTTTTCTAGTAAAATGTTCCACCCAAAATTAGCCACGTCGGACAAATGGTTGGCTGGCTTGCTATATATATAGACCAATACCGACTATCTGCCTTCCTTCTATTACTGGTGAACTTACTTGGTTGATCCAGTGCGTATATGAACATCTCCGTGTTCTGCTGCTACGTTTCTGTCTGCATACTGTATTTTGCTTCCGTTTGTTCTTATAAACATGAATTAGTTTTAAAAATTTTTTCATTTCCTAAAATTTCTAGTTACTTCATTATTAAAGTTCTCAACATGAATCACTACCCTTAGTGACACTTAAACTTAACACAAATCCATTTCAATTGCGCACGTTTTTAGGTAAAAAAAATACTGCCTCCTTATCAATATAGGATAAATATATATATATATATATCTTTCCAAAATTTAGCCATTTTTCACTTCAATTTCGAATCGGCTAACACAATTTACCCTCTACTACATATATCACTATTATCACACTCTGTGCTTCTGAGAGTGCCCAAGTTTAAACTGTAATACGTCCATTTTATTTCATTTCTAAACTTCCTGAGGCGTATCAGATTATAAGGGATATGAAATGTCACACCTTGGAAAACGCACATCGCATTTTACACCGTAGCATGTTTAGTTATATATAGTTTTAAATTTTCTCCATTTTTGTCACAGATAGACTAAAAACGTTAAACAAAATCGCAATCCTAATTTCAATTGTTTAATATTTTTCATTCTAGGTATGCCAAAGTAATAAAGAAATTTAGAAGTAGACTACACCTATTGGATTTTGATTTACAGTGTGCATTACCAATGATGTACTTGAAACTGCATGGGAAGGGCAATCATTTTTAGCTTTGTATTGTAGTCCATTGGGACCCCCAAACGTCATACATGATTTTGTTCTTTGATTATTCAGTTGTAAATATTTTACCATTAGGACAGGCCACTATAATTTTTCTCTGTTTTCTGTAAAGTGCATTAAGTAGAACACTGCACAACAAATGCTACTTCTCTCCTATGTTAGTATCAAGTGTTGTTCATAAGTTAGCCTAGTCTAAGTATGAATACTTCAGGATGCTGTGCACTAAATATGCCGGACCCAGCATCCATATGAGAAATATATGATTTCGTTTGTTTGTTTGTTTGTTTGTAACCTGCTGTCTGCCAACATTAGCTACAGTTTATCACACTGGGGCAGCAGAATTGAGCTCGCCATGTCATTGTCTAGAAAAACAGCTAATCGTTAAGTAGCTATAGGTACGTAGCTGCTTTACAAGGCAGGTTTTCGTGTGTGAGAGCTCTATGCTGTGCTTGGTTTTCGTGTCTAGTTAATGTAGCACAGACACGATGGCCACGTGTACCAATTTTTATTTTTGGTTACTCAGTATTTGGTTCACTGATATATAATAACATTGGCTTATCATATAATATGTCATACGATGCATTGTATGTAATCGATTCGTATGAAGTGTAACAGTAAGCAAGAAGTATCCCATTTTTCTTACGGAAGTTCCAGTAGTTTTCATCTAATTTTAGCCTAAGGACGCTTAAACAAATCAGTGTAAACGATATCGGAATTATTGAAAATTTTTGTGTTATTTTATAGTATTTTTACTATTGTTCAACTATCTGGTATAAATTTTAACTATTCTCGGTTTGTTTACATTGCTAATAGGTGGCACGCCTGGTGAAGAGTCTGTGGATTACTATGAGATAGAATCACCGGGACGAGACTCTGCAGGTGTCTACAGCTGCACTGTTCGCACCAAAATGAGAACTCATGACAGCAAGGAGTTTGAACTCTTCGTAACAGGTAGCTACATACGTTTTTCACTAGACTTTTAATATACCAAGGGACATATTGTAGCAAAAGTATTAGTTTAAGCTACTGTTGAATGCTAACCAGTGACTATCGCAAGAGTGCGAGTAACCTTGAGGCGCCCCTGAAGGGGAGCCATGTTCAGGGACTCGAATGCTCATGATAAAATAAAACTAAAATTACAGTTGGCCTGCAACTTCTTTTAATTAAACAAAGCTATTTGTAAAATTGATATAGATATATTTATAATTTATAGATGACTATTTTTAACGAGTCGTATAACGTTGAGTTCTCATGCCACATCAAACTAATTCGCCAATGAGATGATTTGTTTTTAGGTATAGCTACTTCGGTAGGCCTAAATGGTGCGCATTTTGTTCGTTCATTTACCCTATGCCAAGCAAAAGAACTGTCGTGCCATTTCAAGCTAACGATATGTAACTGCTATGATGACAGAAACCCAATTTTCCATGACTTTTTCAATGCTGTAAATTTAATTTACAGATGTGCAAGATAATACTTACTCTTCTGACATCAATGTCAAGAACTGCACCTTCCACATCTCGTACCAAACTCCATTTGCTTACCCAAGAGGCTCTGCGTTTTGCGGTATTACGGCCCCAAATGGAACATCCGGTGACGGCGAGGACGGACACTGGGTAGAGCCTCCTCCGGGACGCGACTCATCGTACGATGTGGAAGGCTCGGTTAGAGTGCGCGTGCCATTGAACCGTGCGTCCAGGTTGTCGTACTCCTCAGAACGTGGTGAATTTATCCAACGTGTGGATGACGAGGGCCGAATTCAGTTCGAACTTGAGGATGTGACGATAAAGGTATTTACGTCACCATGGTGTTTTTTATTTCCTAGTTGTTGTGGGTTTTGTAATTGTAAACGGACTAATTTTACCGTTCATCTCGCTCTGCACTCTGTTTTCAGTTATTATTTCTCCCTGAAGATACCTATCCCTATTTTTATGTACTTCTTATCGGCAGTCAAAACGTGCTTCAGCGCTAGTTTATTTGAACTTCATGTCTTGATGCTTTTCAAGTCTCTAGCATTAGCTCTCAGTTGCCTTTACTCCTATATGTAATAGTGGGACAGATCCATTTTCTTCGATTGTTATTAAAGTCACGTATATACTGTAGACACCGTAGAGTTCCTGAAAATTACGATGTGTGCTGTGACTGAAAATACAGTACAAATTGTTGTTCAAATATTATTGCTAGATATGACAATTTTAGAGGCTCCCTATTGAACTTGCCAGCCTGCTGCAATATTCTTTCACATAATTATTCCATTTTAAGTAAAGCGTTGCCTGTACACCTGCTTCGAAATCTGATTGGAGTGACGAAATGTTGTAAAAGTGTTACCTATCTTATTACTATCTGCTATCATTGTGTATGTTACTGCACCGTCTGTAAGTCATTGGAAAAATAGATAATAACTAACTCAAGTGATGTTGAGGCAACCAAACGATGTTTATAGTGAAGTATTCAGCCCGCTGCAGACGATAGTCTATTGTCCGGTATTTTCACTTCACAGCATTCGAATGTGTTGCTATGTCTATGTAAACAACAATAAAGAGCACTGCTTTCTGAGACGACATTCGTTAAAATTTTGAAAAGCCGCTGCACTATAGTGACACAGGCTAAGCCAGAGAATACCTACGGCGGTAAACATTTTATCGAAACTTTTAGTAAACACACCCTCGTGTTAGCAAAGAGAGTATGAAGTATTCGAACGCGGTGAAGTGAAAATACAGACAAAAGACTATCATCTGCAGGGGGCTTCAAAGGTTAACTCACGGTTCCTGAAACAGCTAAACGATTTCTGACGTGAATTGTGAAACAGCTAAGCTCTTGTCATCATAAAGCCGACACAGGACTACATTCGTGAAGTAGGAAATTGCTGTCTAGCGTTAATCTCAAGGCAACTCGCCTATTACAGCTAGCAACTAGAATAAGCTAAGTCTCGAAATGCTGAATCAGCTAAGCCGTAATAAAGCATCACAGAAAATAACTACGTATTTTAAACTTTCAGGTCCAAATGGAAGTTCACAATTCATATTTTGCTCGTTCTTTTTATGTTCTCGCATCAAATCCGTAATAGTGGCCTTATGTATACGATTGTGTATGTGTACTTTTGAAACGACGGTTAAACATGTAGCTATGCACTGTATTTTGTCTTGTGCTTCGTGGTTCCAGCCATGTGACTGACACAAACCGATGGCGTGGCCAGGGTGTTCAATACAGGGGCCACTAATGGATTTATACTCGTAACTGCCATGGTTGCTAATGCCGGGACCCCACTATGTGTTCAAAGAAACAATGTTATGCCAGGCTCTGCAGCTCGTACTCCGTTCATGCTACAGTATCTATGCTCCCGAATATAAATTGTTTCAGAACGGCGAGAGAGTTACTCATCGATCCTCGCTTCCTGTTCTTCCTTTGAATGTATATGTGGCCTTATTATGCCGTATTCGTATTTAAACCTGTAGCATAGATACGGTAGCATAAATGCCGTCCGAGTCTCGCATCAGGTTATTCAGGTTGTCTGTGAAGAGGTAATATTACTGTCAGATTTTTTTGGGTGAAGGAAAGGTAGGACCTCGTGCCTGCCTCCCTCTGGATCCTCCACTAATCATGGTACGCACATGGACCGAAGCTATGAATGATGTTTGCTCGAAAATAGAGTTAGTTCGGCAATTGGGTAATTTCCATAGACTATACTATATGCGTAGAATTAAGAGACAGAGAAGCCTTTCGACTCGGAGAGGCACATATGTTTGAAAAATGAATAGAAATTCGACGAATCAAAAATGCTTGTATGGAACTGACTTTCGCGTATAGAAAGGAGGTAAAAACGGTTATCGCGTACAGATTCAATATTTTTTTTTAGAGGTCATTTTGTATCGAAAGGAGCCAAGAGTCGAACTGCATGTGTTGTTATGCATTTTTTTTTATTTCAGGTTGGTGACATACCTAGAAATTCTTCCGTTCGTTGAGAGTCGAACTGCATGTGTTGTTATGCATTTTTTTTTTTATTTCAGGTTGGTGACGCACCTAGAAATTCTTCCGTTCGTTGCACTTTCGGGTATTTTTCACCCACCGGAAACTTCTACCGGATGTCTGCAATTATCAGCAACTTTCCCTCTCGTAAGCTTGAATCTTCACCAAAAGTTAACCATCTTTTCCTCTTAACATGCCTAACAATTCCTGTACATTTCCTAACGGCCTGTCCATCAATTTTTAAAATATCTTGAAGACAGGTAGGCAAAGAGACTGACAAAGAGACAAACTTGACAAGCACATTGCCTCCTTGGTGTTGGTAAAAGTTTAAACCGAAAATATTTGAATGTTATTTGTTACTGCACTTGATCATTCACATGAAAGCATAGCTTAGTTTATTAAATGTTAGCGCCCTGCCAATACATGCGTTCGGAAAATATTATTGCACTGCTTCTAAAAATTAAATTGCATTTTACGGAAATATTTGGTCAGCGTTCATGTGAATTCAGGCGCTCTTAACCACGGAAACTTTAGCAGCCAATCGTTTTAAATTTATGCCCATGCGTTTTCATTAATGGTATCAGTTTTTACTCATGAACAGTCTCGGGGTTCATATATATTTTTCACTGAAAATATGATTATACCTACCATTAACAACTTATTTAGTTTCAAACTCTTCCTAAAATTACTTTTTACTGTTCTCAGTGAAAAGAGCTAGCTAATAATTCTCCTATAGCTACTACATCGCATCAAATCTCATCTACCGGGTTTCGGCAGCATTTACCATCATCCGGACGAGATGAAACCTACTTCATGCTGTTTGTTAAAATTATCCGAGAAAGTCAAGAGCTGCGCAGGCGCAACAGACGGCAAGAGGCGCACTCGCTTTTATCTACCTCTCTACTTCCCAAAAATGTTCAAACAAATAGGTTGTATTTATTGCTGATGGTAGCAAATGTTGCCGAAACCGGTTGACGAGATTTTAATCAGTGTAGTATTTGAGAATATGTATATAATTATATAGGTCTTTTACCCGAAGACACTACAACAATTTTAAGAAACTTGAAAATCTAAATAAAGAAGTTCTCAACATTAAATATGGCCATATTTTCAATGAAATATCTTTAAAAGAAGGGATGTTCCCCAGACTTGCTGATACATATCTATGCATAATATATATACATTATACTGTATACATCCTATCATATGAAGAGGCATATTCATGAAAATTGTAGCGTTTATTGGAAAGACAAGTACTTTTCTACGGAAATTGTTCCTGGGAACGCCTCTAGATGAGGTTTATTCATTTCGTTGGCATCTAATTTCTGTAAAACTATATTTTCCGTTGTTTCTACAGTGTACGCAAAGGTTGGTTGCCCTGCTTCTGTTCCGGAGAAGTTCACCAAAGACGGCGTTTCCCTCAAGCTGTTCAACAATGAAGATGACTGCCATGGTGGCATAGCACCTTTCATTTCCTTCCATAATGTCACAGTGAGTGAATGTATCAGCGTACTTACTTATTATTGATAGTTGTTATGGGATATGTGCGTGC
This sequence comes from Parhyale hawaiensis, assembly GCA_001587735.2. Lineage (NCBI taxonomy): Eukaryota > Metazoa > Arthropoda > Malacostraca > Amphipoda > Hyalidae > Parhyale > Parhyale hawaiensis. The sequence continues at coordinate 7,311,198 of LQNS02276924.1, read as the reverse complement.
GCTCGTATGCTCGTGGTGCCTGCACGATATGAGCGCGTGTGTAATCGTCAATGCCGACTGGTAATATAGTGCACACTTGACTGATCGGAATTGATAAGATAGTTGGCAGAAGACAGACCAACAGCCTATTCCCCAACAGCAGGCGGAACTGACGCTCCCGCCTTCTATGAGCTATTGCCGTTATGTCAGATGATGTAGATATCTGAGAATGAAAAGAGAGAGAAAAATAAAAACTATGCCAAGATTAGTAGGTGTCAGCGCGATTAGTCGAAGACTATCAGAGACTCAGGGGCGTTCGTATAGTGAGGCATGATAAGTATGGTTTGGGGCAGCCTCTGAAACTTTGGCCACAAAGAGTTTGTCACTCTCAGGAGGAGTTCTTAGCTGTGGAGGGTGTTTCTTCCAATGCTTATGAAGACGGATTTAAACGCGTTGATTGCCTCTGTACCGACAACGTCGGAAGGGATACTATTTCCAAATGTTCACTATGAAGCACGGGAAAAAACGGCTTGCTCAGAGTAGGTCTTCGATCATTACGTTTGAATTTTTGGCCACTGTTTTGGAGGCCGTCATCGACTTCCTTGTCATGAAGTCCTAATGCAGGCGCGTCGTTGAAGCCATTTTGTTCACACATGAATTTTTCCAGTTGCTGTCCATTGTTCGAGAGATATCAGTCCAACTTCCTGCAGGCGACACTCGTATGACATGTTACAGACCAACGAGATCATCAAGAGCTCTTAGCTTACATTTTCCTCCCTAGGCTTGTAATCAACAGCTCTTGACTTGAAAATTACCCTCCCCCAGGCCAGAATTCAGTGTGATTCAACTTACGAGTCCCGAGAACTCGTCTGTCTGGACCGCCAATGGCTTTTGTCTACCAACGGTCAGCTCGTGAACGACTTCGATTCACTTTTGGATGAGTTTGTGGATTCGTGCGAAGAAAGGGACGACGAAAACGGCGACAGTGAGTACCCAAGTATATGGGATTTGTAGGTGTTTTCCATTTCTGTGTTTCCTGCTGTTGAAGACAGAAGTAGACGTTGGCAGTGATTAACTGGATATACAAAACTTTTCATTATTTTCCTTTGTTTTCTATACTTGGGCCCCTGCTTTGAGAGATAGAGGAAGACGTTGACAGCGGGTAACTGAGTTTATAAGACTTTTCCGTTTTCCCCCGTCCTTTTTGTTCTTTGACAAATTGTGAAAAGCATTTCTGAGCTACATATGTCGCGTCTTCAGCTCTTGCAGAAGACCCAAGCATGCTCACCAATACTGACGCATCTTCTGTCACCACTAGGTACCGAAGTTAATAACCTTGCCTAGTCCTTACCCTCACTCCTCACCGCCTTGACGTTCCCTACCCTCTACCAGGCACAGCATATACGGGCAGTTCCATAATCCCATTCCTATGAAGACTATTAAATGATTCACATCTGCCTCAGCCTCCCGTTTGGGCGCCGCTTCAGTGAGTCATAACTGTGGCCGTAGATTGACTTGCCACGTTTCTACAATCGCATGTTCAACTTATGAGCTGACTCTCAGCTTACACTTCGCTAAACACAAAGTTCTTTGCTTGGGTATCTTAGCAAACAAATTTCACGGCGCAATGGGACGACGCGCGAGTTGAACGTCTACTCACAGGCGGAGTGTAATGCCGGGCCACACTATTTAATTGCATGTACAACTTGATGCGAGGATGTGCAGCTTGCACGTTGCTCCGATACATATTTAAAGTCAGTAGCCTGGATACGGTATCATGATCGACGTACGAGCGTATTTTCGTCCGGCATAGTAGTCATTTGTAGAATTAGTATAAGGAAGTAGTTGCGCCGATATCTTAAAGAGAAGATGGGTTTCAATGTCATTTCCATTCGTTTAATGAAATGATTCCCAACTTGACTCATTGCCCGTAACACTGTGGGAAGAAATGATGTAATTGCGAGTAAAGGCAGGTAGGTGATTTTTTTTCTTGCTACGGGCTACTAGCAATAATTCATTTGCCCGTTCAACGCTCACTGCTTGACTTTATCACATTCCTGTGAAGATTGTTAGAGTTCATACATACTGTACCTATATGTATACAGGGTGTTCCGGAATTCTTTGAACAAATTTCAGTCTACGTTCCCTTACAATGAAATAAGTGCATTTAACTCTATAGAGAAATGTCCTATGGTGTTTCAAGTATATTTTACTGTATAGAAGCATGTCTGATAGTGTTTTATTTAAAAGTTACGAAGAGTTAAATAAATTAAGAAATGCGATTTACCGCAATGACTTGTTAATGAAAATCGAAATCTGACTATATGCGATTGTGTTCGTGAATACCGGTGTTAAATTAGGTTATTTCACAGTTACAGTGCATAATTGTTCAACATGATGCACATCGGCTTCGATCCATGCGGGAAGGAGCTGGCAGAGGGATTACCGAACCCGTGCGAAGATGCCAGGAGATTCACAAATCCTCGCACAGCCTTCAATAATCAGACAAAACTGGTGTATCTTAGATTAAATTCTTTAGCTCCCCAAAGATATAAATCAAGAGCCGCTATGTCAGGACACCGTGGTGAGATATATCCTTCTCTCTACATTCTTGTTGCTCTCCTAGGAATACAGCTCGCCTTACCGTAAATGGAATGCACATCTATGAGTTCACTATTCGGTAGTTAGTGCATTGTTGTCTGAACGTAGAAATACTGCAGACTGACTACTTAGTGTAAACAAGCGCCCAAAGTCCAACTTATTATTTATTATTATTTTTTTTTTTTACCGCAAGCTGCAGTACCTAGTCCGCCAGTGGAGTAAATCGACTTCTTCAGTTTAATTCTTTATGACTTTCAAACGAGACATTTTTCGACGTTCCTTTAAAGAGAGAAATATACTTATTTCAGTGTAAGGAAGTCTAGGTTAAGATTTCTTCAAAGAATTTTGGGACACCCCTTATGCATATTAACACAATTACTTTTTTGTTATTATTCAGTCATTCTCACTAGAAGTACTACCGGTAATGCCTCCTCTACGATGAAAACCGTGTTAGCGCCATTGCAAATAACCCACTGAATATAACAATGGTTTATGAGAGTCTAGCAATGATTGCTCATATAAGGCTATGAACGAAGTCGTCTCGTCTGTCATGGTACAGTGTAAAGTACTGTATATAACAGTATATTCATAATTGCTTTAAGCATGCTGTTATATGCCTGGTCCTGCAGGTTACCCTAGCCAATAGCTAGACCTTTGAGACATGTGTCTTTCGTGCCCATTTCGCTACCTTCAAATTATATGCTCTTACTGATCTTACTTGCCTCTGTTCTTCCTCTTCTCTCCCGGCTTGCTGGATCCGTGCGCGTTGATCGTGTATGGGAACTCCCTTGTGCATCGGTTCCTCTTTCTATCGACATACTGCATACTCCTTATTTCTCCTCTGTTAGATCGCTGTTGTTGGTAATGACACTCAAGCTGATGAATATAACAACTGGAGCAGCCCTCTGAAAACGCGCCCGTACCTCCGTCAGGCAAGGCAATGTAAACGATAAACTCAAATTAGTCCTGAAACTATGATTTCCTTTTTATTATGACCAAAAGATCCGTTCTTAACTTTTTGAGTTATCTTGGTGACAGACTGACAGACAGAAACTTACGCCCACGGACATATGGATAGACAAGCAAACAAGCAAACTCGGCAACAATATAACCTTCTTGGCGGAGGTAATGATATAAGCTCAACTAAACAAACATAATTTATTTTCTTGTATACGATGGTACAGTGGATATACCTTACGAGGTTTTCTTTAGCCTTAATTCTAGAATTTTGAAGAACTGATAGTGTGAAGAGCAGGAGAAGCAGTCCGTGATGAGAGTCAATTTGGGATCCCTCATCATGCTTCACTTGCCTCTCGGTGCTGAAGTGCTCCACGCTGTGTAAATTTAATAGCGCACCAGGGCCCTCCTTAGTGCGATGCCGAGCCTTTGTCACTTCACCACCTAGAGGGTACAATGATGAATCGGCTTCATTCACGAGAGGAATTCAAGCATATATTTTGCCTGCTAAATCCCGTTCTCTTTTAAGCCTACTTGTAAAAAACTAACATTTTGATTCTCATTGTAGTTTTATTTTTCTGTATAGTGTATAGGAAAATACTGTTTCCAGCACCTTCCGCTTTTGTCTTAAAAACTACCGTTTCTTTATTTCTCAAAGTTTACATTTTACGCAGCAATTTTTTTTCAATTTTATAGCGAGATGATGACGTCCTTGTAATTGTCAGGAATATTTTTATCATTTTCATTTCTTATGTGGGGAAAGTTAACGTTTTCATTATTCATTTTTTTAATGTAAGAAGCTAACGTTTCCATAAGATTCATGGTGTAAGAAAATATACATTTTTTGTGATTTTGCGCCATTATACATGAGAAATGACCGTCGTCTATAATTTTCAGACAATGGTGATACGAGCAGCGCAGCGTCGTTGAGTCTAAGCTTTGGGCTGTGGTGCGTCATTGCTACGGTTCTACGCATGCGCCTGTGATGACAAGGTTGCCATTGTCCTTTCAGTAAGTGTCGCAGTTCTTGCCACACCTGCGTTCCTTTAATACCTTTCCGAATAAAATGGTGAAATTTCAAACAGCGTTACCCTTTCAAACAGCGTTACTCCTGACACTCTCAAAATAGCCAGATTAGTTCCAATATTTAAAAGTGGTGACAAAGCGTCTCTGTCCAACTATAGGCCAATATCAACCCTTCCAGTTCGAAGTAAAGTTTTTGAGAAACTGATGTATCAGCGTGTTTGGTCTTACGTAGAAAAAATTTCAGTCATATGCAAAACTCAACCTGGATTTAGGTCACACTCATGTACTTCTGATGCATTTTGTGAATTTTTAGATCATGTGTATGGTGCCGTAGAGAACAGTGATTTTTTCTTGGGGGCATTTTTAGACTGTAGCAAAGCATTTTATACGGTAGACCATGGAATTTTCTTATAAAAGTTGGATTTACTTGGTTTCAGGGGGCCTCTGGGGAGATGGCTTCAGTCCTATCAATGTAACAGAAAACAGTATGTGGAAATGATGAATTCACGCTCGATTAGTAATATAATAACCCGAGGTGTACCACAGGGCTCGATACTCGGACCATTGTTATTTTTACTGTATATTAATGATACGCACTGCTCTACAACTCTTGGTATGGTGCATTATGCTGATGACACAAAAGTTTTTGTTTCCGATAAAGACCTTCAGTCTGCGTCGGCTCATCTCAATACTGAATAACAAAGTGTTATGATCTCAATACTGAATTGCATTAAATTGATAATAGGTTGCAAACAAAACGGTAGTCGCTGAATGTTAGCGAAACAAAATTTTTGCTAATAAGTAAGAAGAAAAGAAAGGCGCAATAGATCCAGTAATAACGATCTGAAACTCGGTCATTGAAAGAACAAATTCTGTGAAGTTTTGGGTGTTTTGCTTGATGACAGGCTGTCGTTTCAGCAGCATGGTGCTTGTGTTGTGTCAAAATTGAGTCAGGCACTGGGTGTGATGCGTAAGTTGTCCTTTACTGTACCAGCGCGTGTCTTGCGATCTGTATATTTCTTTTTATTTTATAGCCACATGACATATGGTATCATTGTATGGGGACACAGCAGCAAGGTGTTAACCGATAAGAGTGTGCAGCCTCCAGCGACGAGCATTTCAACTTTTGTGTACCGGTGTAGCCGATGACTTTACGTTGGGGTCCTTGTCATGCCAGGTGCAACATAATTATTTAACCCGTAGTATTCAATCTGTCGAGTTATTAAACTATCACAGTCGCACCTCCACAGGTCAAAGGAACTTCTTGTACTAAGCAATTAATTATTGGAATGAATTACCTCTCAGAATTTGCAGCGCGGAATCTGTTAAATCATTTAAGATAGGAGTAAAGAAACACCTATCGCAACCTCAACTTCCACATCTCAGTATAAGTTTATCATTTATACCGTGGTCTAATTTATGCTGAGCTTATGGGGCCTGGCTACCCCTGGGGGCTCGCGTAGGTTACCTTAGACATTAGCTAGTCCTTCGGGAGGCGTGTCTTTCGTGCCCAGTGTGCTTAATTCCCGATTTTATACTCGTACTTGCTCATGCCTTCTTCTGATCTTTCTCTTCTTTCCTGACTTGCTGTTCTCATGCTCGTTGACTTCTGCATGGGTTCCACATTTACCTCGGCATTCTTTGTCTCTTCTTTTTTCCTCTCTTTGGATCGCAGTGAAGCCAGTGTAGGGAGGCTTAAAGTGGGAATATAATAATGATAATTTGTGTTGTTGTGAGATATCCTACTGTGGTACCATCGTCCTGTCGGAATACGATGACGTGGGTAGTCCTGCAGCGGCGGCTTTGAGTGGTCTTGTGTGGGCGTGCCTGACCATGTGACGTCACTGAATGTTACACTGGCTGTTGTCCCTTGAACGGCAAATGCGAGCGCTGGTGGGAACGGCCGTAGGCCGCAGTCTGACGTTAGTTAGGTTCGCATGTCTGATCCAGAGGGCAGCAAGACTTCGACAGCGATCGGTAGAGGACCTCGCCAAAGTTTAAAGATTTGTGCGTTACCCAAGTAGCTCTTGAGCAACAAATGGGCTTAATACTAGAGTACTTTTTTATTTAAGGCTCCCTTGTATCTTCCATTCCATTCCAACTTTATTATTATTGTTTTTATTATGTGTGAACTCCACAATATTATATAGCTATATGGTGGAGGTCATATTTCCGCTGTAGTTGGTTGTTGTCCTTTGTCACGAAAAAATTATTGCGTATAAATTGATTGTTTACTCACAGGGCAGAGAAGACATGTACTACCACTGCCCTCACAGTACGAAAGTCCTCTCCCGAGCACCGAGTACGTGCACGAAGCCACACTGCAGACAGTTCCTAAAACCTGACGAATAAGTGGATCTCATCATTGCGTGAGCCTCCTTTATTAACACTTGGATGGCGCTCATCATCTGTATCAGTTTTTTTCGTAATTCATAGAGAGTATATAGATAATTTTCCTTCTGATGTTGTGGGTGCACGGACAGTCAACACGTTCTAAAACCGCCTGGACAAGCAAGCACTGGGAGCAGTACCCTTACAGATTCGAATCTTTCCTCCGGAGCTCCGTAGATCTTTAATTAGTTTTCAGCCTGTTTCTTGCTTCCTTAATCCCTATGCGGGTTCTTTTGATTCATCTTCTAGACATAATTTAACTTGATACGCTAATGCTACAATGAAAATGCAGTTTCTTATATTTACTATTTTATTCCTACGGCTACGATTTTTCGTTTGATAGTCATGATTTCTAATGAGTATCAGCCTAAAGGCAGTATGTAGTTCAGACGGAACTTTGCTGGACGTCGTTTCCAGTCGAGGATCGCGCCTCTGGATCAAACCATTATCCAGAATCTAATCTAAAGCAATCATCATTGCTGAATCCTCATGCTTGCATGTTCAGCGAGAAGGGTACCTACTGTATATAAGCCGATCCTGCCATAATTTTGAGGTTCCTTCATGTAATTACCTTCGCCAAGGAGGTTATGTTTTCGTCGGGTTTATCTCTGCGTTTGTCTGTCTTTCTGTCTGTATGTCTGTCTTTCTGTCTGTATGTCATCAAGATGACTAAAAATTTATTAACCGATTTTGGCGAAATTTAGGTAAGTTGGGAAGAACAGATGATTAACTTTTGGTGAAGCTCCCTCCATGCGTTTGTTTGTCTGCCTCATTTTTATCAGTGCCATAACTCAAAAAGTTATGGACGGATTTTGATGAAATTTACATGAGTTTTAGGTATAATACGAAGTGTAAATGACCAAATTTTTGTAATGATCAGTTTGTTTGTTCGTTCGTATCTTTGTTGCTATGTTTGATTTTATGAATGTTAGCACAATAATTCAAAAAGTTTTGAGTGAATCTTTATGAAACTTACAAGAATTGTTAATAATGGTAAAAGACATGAATGATTATATTTTGGTGCAGATCGGTTGATTCGTTTCTATCTTTGAGCTGTGTTTGTCATAATGTTTGTTTCGTAATAACTCAGAAAGTTTCGAATGGATCTTTATGAAATTTACAGGAGTTGTTAGTAATGTTTAAAGACATGAATGATTATATTTCGGTGCAGATCGGCTGAGTTGTTTCTGTGTTTGAGTTGTGTTTGGCATAATGTTTGTTTCCCAATAACTCAAAAAGTTTCAAATTGATCTCTATGAAATTTACAGTAGTTGTTAATAAAGTTAATAGACATAAATGATTAAATTTTCGTTCAGATCGGTTGGTTCGTTTGCATGTTTGGCTTATGTTTGTCATAATGTTTGTTAGCAGCATAACTCAAACAGTTATGAAAGGATCTTCAAAAAAATTGCAGAAACTGTTAATATTATTGAAACGCACAAATGATTAGATTTTGGAGTTGATACAGAAGAAACCACGGCTTTAGAGCCAGTTTGAATTTTTCGTTACCGTTGCCTTACTTGGCGGAGGTATGCGCTCTCAGAGTGCTCTAGTTTTTTAAGTCATTCCACGTTTCCTTGATAAATTACTAGCACTCTTTATATGGAATGAGCTATGGCAACCTGCATTGCCACCTTTCTTATTGAGATACTATTGATAATCTTCTGTAGGTCTTCGTCTTCATCTTTTTTTCATGTTGTGCTTATCTGTTGCCTATAAAGTGTAGCGGAGGCACATTGAAAGTTTTAAGTTTCGCCAGTAACGCACCCCGTATATCTAATTCTAAAGATCTCTCTTCTCATTCTAAAGTCTTTTATTTTTAGTATATCTAAAATAAAACGTATTAAAGTAAGGTGTCCATGCAAAATTATGTTGCTAGTGTTACGTCATTAATAACGGGTAAACACTAACTGTCCACTAGGGTAAATCTAAAGGCAAACTGTGAATCTTCTACCTACGTTAGCTTTAAGAATGCTGCCTCTCTGTAGGGCACTGCATCCACATCAAAATATAAATGTGTATGATTATTAATGTAGTTTCGCTTTACATGTGGTTGATAAGCTTTTTGAATTTTCAACGCGGAAGGATTTTTTGTCATCAATCAGTGTGATCTTTTCCGAAACGATTTTCGCAGTCCCACTCATTCACTCTTCTGTCAGTACTCAGCATATGACGTACCTTCTCAGCAAGGAGTCATGAGGATAATATCAACACTGCTTATACTCCTGTTAGGTTTGTGTACCATAAAATCAATGATTTATACTGTTCCTTTTTATCCTGCACCTGTGATAAAATACTGTAGTAATATGCGAGTTACCTTTCGATCGAATGTTTGAATATTCGTCTAGTAAGATGCGTCAATAAAGGTATGCATGTACAACATCAAAGGAAAGGTTGATATTAAAGCACTTTAATCATGTTTTTAGGATTCTTTTTTGCAAGATATATATTGAAGGAAATGTATGAGACTTAACATGATAATGACTTTTAATTCCAATCTTACTTGTACTGTTACTAATGCAATCAATAAACAAGGATTCTCATCGGCAGAAAGGGGTTGCCTAAGATAAAGTAACAGCGCCGTGTCAGGAGCGTACTGACAACGATATTTTCCTGTAACTGATGGTCATCCTCAAGGGCATCGGACAAGCTTAAATGACGTGTTAATCGTTTCTGTGCTGCATAGATTACACTAAACTTGTAACGTATGACTCACATCAGACTATTGAGGATAATTGAGTTATGCTTTAGACAGAGCACTCCATTGGTCCCGTAAAGTAGAATTACTTTATCCGTATGGGGTAACTTTATCCAGCGGTTTTTTTCCAATGCGCTAATTCACGAATTATTCCATGTACTGAATTGAGATACTTATTTTATATGAGAATGGTATGCTTTTCTCAGAAACAGTGTCGATTGCTATGTTTGAACAAGAGCAGCACATCGCGCGTGTAAACCTACGCCTAGTAAAAGATAGAATGATGGACAGATCGACAGACTGACAAAATCGGATCCTGTAAATTTCACTGATGTCATTCCATAGAATTTTGAGTTATATTGCTCACAGAGAAAGAGCTCTGTCAAAATCATAACCTCATTTGCGGAGGTAATGAGAGTGAAATGCGTTGTACCAGTTATAGTAGTGATAGTAGCATTAGTATGCTGCATTATTTTCTTACTTAGTGATACTGCCGTTCTTTTATCAGTTTTTATCTCACATGAAAACTTATGTGCACAACAAAACTCGTGTCTATTACAACCTTTAAAATGCTATATTTTTTTGTTTTACTCCCTCTGCCACTATTTATTTGAACATGAAGAGGAGCCCTGCTTGGCAAGGGTCACACCATGCGCGGTGCAGTGGATGGTGTACTGATAATAATTATGCACTACGTTATCTCACCTCACCATTGCTATACGGACCACCAGCCGTGTTCATGTAGCTACTATCCTTTACCATGATGACGATTTTTGCTCGAATACTTTGTCATCGTTATTCTCTCTCGCGACTCAATCTTCTAAACATCTTCTTCACCTTCCCTCAAACGAGTTTGCAATAAATAGAGGTGATTATCAGATTTGTGTTAAGTTTAAGTGTCACTAGGGGTAGTGATTCATGTTGAGAACTTTAATAATCAAGTAACTAGAAATTTTAGGAAATGAAACAAATTTTTAAAACTAATTCATGTTTATAAGAACAAACGGAAGTAAAATACAGCATGCAGACAGAAACGTGGCATCAGAACACGGAGATGTTCATATACGCACTGGATCAACCAAGTAAGTTCACCAGTAATAGAAGGAAGTATGTGCTCCCGACGAGCAGCCCAACTTCAAATATATGTATATATATACATATACATATTTTAAATGAGCAACACTGTCACCGAAATGTATTTTTTTCATTTACGATACAAAAATACAAATCACTTTCGCTTCAGTGCTCACTACTTCAAAATAAAACATACCCCATTCATGTATTTCTCGTAACTTTCTTAGCTCTTCCGTGACACATTGTGTAAATCGCGCTGAACCATTCCTGTGGTTTAACACAGGCTCGTGCGCCGCTAGGACGCGAAATGAAGATCATGTTAACTTTTTCAATGATTTTTATGTCTGCTATTCTGTCGGTGGAGCTCAGATTATAAGTGAACTCGGTTGAGTGTTCTAAGTGGTCAGTGTGCTACGGATAGGATACAAGGCGCGATGCATCTTCAACCTCCCGGGCATGGCTAAACGCTTTTGCTCAGCCAATCCAGCCCGGGAAACAGATGAAAGACACAAAGACAGAAGAAAGACAATACGCTTATGAACGGCCCCTTCCATGGCCCCCACAAGGGAGAAGATAGAAGCCCTGAGGAACATGTGAACACTTCGATTGGCGGCCCACCTCGCTCAACAGAAGGGGAAATATGGAGAGCCTACCTAATCTAACAAAACTAACTTTCTCAGCAAGAACTACTGCCTGCTGCAACATCCCCTGAGGACAAGAAGACAGTCGCTACATCCCGTGGGGACGTGAGGCCCATATATATTCTGACAGGGATAGGGCCCGCCAGAGGGTTGCAAGAAGAGTATCTCAATTTGGTGCAGTCAATAATTCGTAAGTTAGTGGCCGGACAAGATAACAGCGATAAACTGAAACTTTCACGTCTTATGCTGACAGCGCAGAGAGCTGCAAAATGCTTGCAACCTATTTATTCGCTATACTCTAAGAAAATAACTAAAAATACGGTAAAGTGGGGTTATGCTTTGTCTACATGGGAGTGACTGGTTTCCTCAAACTGTGAACAGTCGGTAGTGCCCGGGTCTTGTAATTCCAGGGGTATATGCATGAAGTGTACTTCTTCTATGATAATTCGCGCGTCCGCCCATTGGAAACAAATCGGAAAAAGCGACAAGCTAAAGTTACCCCAAGCGCACAAAGTAAATCTACTGTACGGTACCTATGGAGTACTTTGTCTAGAGCATAGTTCAATATTCTAATGTGATTCATACACTACGATGCATACGATGCAAGTTCAGTGAATACCTCGAAAGCATTCTTTTACGGGTAAAAATATATTTTCTAAAATTGTTTACACATATATACAACATATCATATACGGAAGTATTAATTGCTCAAGGACAGCTATCTCTCCAGATGGACTCATGAGTACACCTTCCGAAACATATTATTCAACATTTCTAGGCTACCCTTGCAGTGAGGCACAGAAAGGCGAGATACAAAGAGAGGAAAAGCAATGAACCGTTCAGTCTACCCCGCCAAGCAGCATAATTAATCACAGAGATAGAACAGGCAGCATATTGAAGGAGCAGTTACTCAGTACAGCCACTAATGTTACAGACAAATGAGAACAGACAAGCATCTCTTCATCACTTTTTTGGGAAAAAATTAGTGGCAACGATGACGTCACAATTGTTCGCTTGCGTTAAATCGTATGGTGGTATCCATGGTATCAGAGCTATTTAGATAATTTCAGCCGCGCCAAGAGACAATGCTGACGTCACAACGGTTTCGAACTGTTGCTGGGTAGCCTCACCCTCTTTGACCACACGGAAGAAATACTTCCAGGCATTTCGATTATTCAGGCAAGTGCTGCAGGCCCCTGTTTACGTTACCACCTAAGTAGGGCCGCGTCTCAGTCAGGCCATGAACCCTGAAAGGATCAAATAGGGGAGGATTTGATTGAAGTGCGGTGGGTTTCACTGTCTCGAACGGTCGATTTGAGGAGCGCTTAGAAGTTGGGCGTCCGTGGTAATATCACTGCAGTCATGTTTGTCTCCATCCATTAACAAAAGTAAAAACTCTGCCTTGCCTAAGCGTCGAACTGTTACAATGAAGAACTTCATATCTAATCAAACTCCATGCAAAAATGAATAAGGCATTTCCCGGCCTTATCTACAGACTACTGGCTCACTTACTAGCAGAGACACTGATTTAAACATTCTTCCGCATGAGAAGCAAACACATCGCTCAGTCTTCAATACATAAGGATAGCCAGCAATCACCCAGAATGCATCGTTGTAAATAGTATGGAGAGCTTGCGGCATACCTTATGTGGCGCTGTTATTTAATTTTAGGCAACTTATTTTTCCCTTTAAGGATCCTTGTTTATTTACTACAATAATAACAGTCAGATTAAACTTAAAACAATTATCATTTCAAGTGTCATAGATTCCCTCCTTGATTTTACAGAAAACAAGAAGCACACCGCCGTTTTTGAAGAGCATGAATATAAACCTTTCCTTTGATGTAGTGCATGCATACCTAGATTGCCGACTCTCATTAGAAGAATATTCATAGTTTTGTTCAAACGATAATACATATAATACTAAATTATTTTAACACAGCCTCCCAGAAAAGAAGAGATACAGCATAAACAATTCATTCAAAGGCACATAAACCAGACAGGGGTTCGACGCAGTGTCGGTATTATTGTTATGTCTCCGTGTTGAAAGGATTAGATTAGATTAGATAGGCGGCAGTAGACGAACCAAAAGGCCAATTCCCAAAAAGACACCGGGATTTACACCCCGATGCTCTATGAGCTATTGCCATTATGTTAGTAGAATGTAGAGGAATGGAGAAACGAGAAGAGAAAAAATGGAAGACGAAAGAGAAAAAAGAAATGAGAAAAACTAGAAAAAGAGGGGAGAA
>LQNS02276924.1:7269692-7291437 GCA_001587735.2 Parhyale hawaiensis | reverse complement strand
TTCCTCCCAACATACCTAACAATCCCTGTAAATTTCATCCAAATCGGTTCATAACTTTTTGAGTTATCCTGGTGACAGACAAACAGACAAACAAACAAACAGACAGACAGACAGACAGACAGACAGACAGACAGACAAACACGACGAAAACATAACCTCCTTGGCGGAGGTAATTAGTTTACATTGCCAAATGGATTAGTAAGGATTTCATGATGGTGATAGATGGCATGAAACTTTCGAACTTATTCACTTCTGACTAAACTTTATTAAAATAGCTGCTGGTTCAGAAATTTTTACTTTAGTTTACGCAGTTATGCTACAACTTCCTTGATATTGGTCTTATTAACACATAGGAAACACGTTATGATTTTATTTTGTTGTTCTCATAGGAATAACACCAACATTTTGTGGCGACACACTATGAGCTACAAGGCAATTAAATAGCATAAGACTTCATCCGTATAATTTGGTGTTCAACTGAAATATGAATATTCATAACAAAGCCGAATCAGAACTTGGATCGGCCCTCACCTGCTACTGGAGATCTTTCCACAAACAGTCAGTCTAACTTAATGTCTTTCACTTTATGTACAGTTGAATATGTCAGTGTAAAAAACAGCTACTCTTTCCATTTTTCTTTCCTTAATGAACTTGGTGTGCCCTTGTAAAAGCCGTAAAGATTATCAAATATTTATTTTAAGTAATGACCTCTGGGATCATAATTAATTCGGAAAAACTCATTCCGACATAATCTTGATAATCCTGACGGTCTTTATAACGAGCACACGAATTTCATTCAAGAAAAAGTTAGATTTCTATTCCTATAGTCTTAGCCATCATGAATTAATTACTCTGCAATAACAAGTAACAAAAAATAATCGTGTATTGTATAGTAACACATGCTCGCTGGTAGGATGCTTTTTGTACAATATTAATGTGAACATTGATGGTTTCTTCGTAAAAGTAAAGAATTAAAGTTTAAGAATACTTGTGTTGTAACAAAAATGTTTCAACAATAAAGAGGCGAATATCTTAGTAAGGAAATCTATCATCAATTTTCGAGGGTGGGCTGGAAAATTCGTCTATTTTATTAGAAGATCTGCCGAAAGTAGTATTTCATATTCGGCGATGAAATTTTTGAATATCTTAGAAAACTTAAGCTTCATCACGATGGTTAGTGACATCTTTAGGATTTCATCACTATAAGAAATTTTCAGCCGACTCCCGTACGTGAATACAACCACGGACACCACTGAACGAGTTGATGCTCTACATAGTTTCACAGCTAGACTAAAAGTTTGATCGGCATGATGAAGAAGAGGAAGAAGACAAGCGAAACCTAACCTGGAGAACATCCTGCAAGTGACCTACAGCACTTCTGTTTTCAAGGATTTGACCAGTAAAAGTAGTAGTTGAAGGTAATCTGTGTTATTTGTTCTATTTACAAGCGATCTTGTCAACCATCAAATCCTGAGTCCTTTATATATTAAGGGCCCCAAAATGTTTCCATGAATAATTGTGCAAGATCAGTATAACATTTTATTACATATTACGTGCAGACACCGTTGTCATGGAAGCCGAAACTCTGAAGTAATGTACCTGAAATAGTCCCGGTAAGAGAACAAGAAAATGCAAATTTTCCATTTTCAGTGTTAGAGTGTAGTGGAGAAGAGGTGAATAACTTGATACCACGCAACCGATCTACATAGTAGGAGTAAATGCTTGGTTGCTGCATACGGATCTACAGGAGGTAAA
The DNA here is from genome assembly GCA_001587735.2 of Parhyale hawaiensis. Classification (NCBI taxonomy): domain Eukaryota; kingdom Metazoa; phylum Arthropoda; class Malacostraca; order Amphipoda; family Hyalidae; genus Parhyale; species Parhyale hawaiensis. The sequence continues at coordinate 7,289,682 of LQNS02276924.1, read as the reverse complement.
GGGTTAGCTTAAGTAGCAGAATCCAATATACCTCAGATTATGGACAACCAAGAACAAAAGTGAACCCATAAATAGTTCTCCCAAAATCAACAGAATAGCAAAATACCACAAGTTAACACATGCAATACAACAAATAAAGCACTTTCTAATTTTATTTGAAGAACGTTTAAAAATTACCACGTGAGATGAGTAACTGTTAATATCTCGCTTTACGTGCAGGTAACACGGCGTGCTGATAAAAGAGAATAGTTAGAAATGTTATTTGACACATCCAGTCAGAAATGAAGCATGGCATTCCGTTAATATTGTCGCATTTCCACTTTTTCAAACAGATGATGCAAAGCAGACCGAGAACTCCAGCGTAGAATTGCTTCAAAACGGCCCGCTCCCCTATACAGCAGTCCAAGTTGTCGTACCTCGCCTATAGGAACGGTACTCGGCAGCGTTGGCCAATGCATCGCGCCTCCGCATCGTATGTTAGTAACTTGAAGAGTAGTAGTCTGCAGTGGGAGGCGATCTTGGCAGTAATTCCCGCCTGCCAACAGTCACGTCAGTAAATGGAAGTGCCAGAAGAGTATTCCAACGTCGGTTGTGATGAGGTGACGGGGGTGTATCGGGAATGTAATATTCCACGTGGCGGTCGCCAGATACACTGGTCAGTAACATGTGCTTCAGCTCGTTAATATATAGCATTACTGTCGTTAAGCCAATATAAGAAGTCAGTTAACATGCTTTCAGTTCTGAATGGTAGGAAGGAACGACCGCATGCCGTCTGATGCACGGAAAGTTAAGTCACAAAATAGGGATCCAGGATTTGTGATTCAGGTCATGGTAAATCAATCAGCTGATAAGAAAACTATAATTGCAAAGGAGTGCAAGCTGCGAGAGTTAGGCCGATGAAAATTAGAGAGAAAAGTGACAAATTACCACACATGCTAAAACACTACCTACAGGTTTACTGACAGTATGCTGTGGCTGGCACCGTCGACATTGTAATCACTTCTTCACGTAATTTTTTCTGAACTGTCAGCTAATATATTCATGTTCGTAAATAAAAAGTTAATATTATTAAGCAATCTAAGTTGGCATAAATAGAAATAAATCATAAATAAATAAATAGCTTTTATGAAGAACACAATGGGTTCACAAAATACGCTTACAAGCTCACAAGTACAAACAAAGTAGCCAAGTAGCCAAAGTTTAAGGTGTAATACGATAGATAATAATTTTCAAGATGCTAGTAATTACGGTAACATTTAATATGCCAGCCAGCACTTTCGCTCAATCTGGGGTTTCGAGTCAATGAGCCACATTTAACTTATCGAAAGAGAGGAGGGCTTCGCAGAGCAATTAGGAAAACTGAAGCAAATATTCGGGGAAAAGGAAACGAAAACAAGTAAGCGAGCGATGGAGTAAAGCGGAACTGGAAAATATTCGCAGGTAAACAGGAATACTACTGAAGGGTAACCTAGTTCCTCCTAGCAACTCAATGGATTCTGTTAGCGGTAATGAATAATTGTTAACTAAGCATTTTAAAGATTTTTAGAGGTGCAAGCTTAAATAGTTAAAAACTACCGTTTGGTTGAAAATCCCCAAGTGATAGGCAGCGATAAGTATCCATTTTATATTTGGAACTTAGTTGTGGTCGTCGTTGCATAAGGCAACGAAGTGTCACTCTGCAGATGGACTGAAGATACAATTGGAATCAATAAACCCACGACATGTTTGTTCCCATATACCAATGACTTACTCAAATATCTACGATCTCTGCTGAGCAGAAGTAGACTGTTGCCATTTTAAGATAAACAAGAACGATTGTATGATAGTGCCATCAAATTAATTGCTCAAAGCATTTTTACGGAAAGTATTGCGATGAAGTCAGTTAGCACAAAGCTTTTCCAGATCCAAGCATCTGTAAATAATTGCGGTAGAGTTCAGACTCTCGATCATATAAAGTAGAAAAGCCCAGCTAAATTTACCGTTACATGCATTGCTTAGTGGACTAATTTTAAAATTCACATTTTACTGTCAAGGATATATCGTGAAAGAATAAGTTAAGAAAATCAACAATGACAATGTTACTTAACAAGCCTAGCTCCAACTGAAGATAAGCAGTGAATTACTATAGTTACTATAGGGGAATAATTTGAGACATAAATCACCCAAGGAGAACTAAAAGGATTCCTAGTTTCCCTCTATAACAGCAAGGAATAATTTGCAAATAGGATAAAAGCCAGAAAAACAAGTCAAGAGGATGCAAGTGAGAGGCAAGGTGAGCTACGTGATCTTAGATGCACAAGATCCACTCTAATAGAGGTACTATAGGCACTAATAGGTAACAAATGAAACTATTAGGTAAACGTTCATTCCCGTTGCAGCTACTTGCAAAATTCTAAGCTTGGAGAAGAAAGTAACAGTAAAATTCATGTAAAATAAATTAAACGCAAAAGCTGAAAAAAGTAGTTTATCTGAAACGCACTAGAAATATCCTAAAGAATCCAAAATGTTTTCAATAAATATAATGTTGTGCAGGAATAGCATTTTTTGAAAGTGGATTCTGGGATCCACCTGGGTGATAAAAGGTAAAATTTTCGTCTGTTCTCTAAATTGGCAATATAGCAAAAGACAATATAATTAGGAGTAATGCACAAAATACAGTAATCCTACCTTTTGACCAGGATGACAATTGTAGTGACAATGGCGGAGAGTAGGACGACGCCCCCGAATACTCCCAGAGCGATGATGCCACCTGTAGTGTTGGATAAATTAGAGGTTACTGTAGCGGACTATTTTGCACTGGGGTTAAAGTCCAAGATCTCCAATAAGTTTGGATAGTGAAATGAAAATTCATACGTTTCTCATCGAGGAGAGGAGTTCACAAGTGTTCTGAAAGGCAGTTATAATCAAACATGGGTGAAGTTTACTATACATTCGTTTGCATATTTCCAGGCCGTACCCGAAGCTAAAACCGTGAATCCTCTTCCTCAGCTTCCAAAATATCTTTTTGGGATTTGAAGAGGTGAAACATGGCACTTATTGAGGCAAAGAATGTTCCACAGAGAAAAAGTATACACAGAAAAAACACATAAATGTTGAGAAAAACACAGTTATTTGCAAAACTAATTCTAGCTTTAGAGCAGAGACAAAACAACTCGGTGGAAATATAACTAACCAGAGTAGGAAGCTAGTAGATTTACTAGGGAGTATGTAGATATACTGTGACTGGCCGTGACAGATGAATCCACAGAAATAAATTTATTCAGTTCATTGAAAACCCGCATAAAGGAGTTGTGAGTTTAGGGTATTTAAAGACATGTTAGGAAAGAATTTTCAAGTATGGTAACCCTCATTCAGGCAAATACATGTATCCAGTCATTGCTACTTTAATGTCAAGAACTGCCACTCCTAAAATTAAGGCTGAGCTAAAACAACATTAATCACAATTATAATCAATGCTGATTAAGTAAGGAAAAACATGTAAATAGCTTCTCATACAGTATGTCTAACGAGCTCTTTACAACAGCGCGTTTGGTTTGACAAAACCTTAATACTATCATAGTTTGGCTTACGACGTAAAGGAAATACGAATACGATTCACTTAGGGACGGTAGTACAAAAATTATAATACATGCTAGGCGAACACTGACCCGTCTGCATTTTTGGGCCCATTTCCACCGTTGATCCAGCTCCCTTATAGTTAGGCGAGTCAACAGCGTTGCCTCTGTTGTTGAGGAGATCTTCGTTGACAGCGTTGTCTTGATGCGAGGGAATCACCGTTCCTGGCCGGCCATTGGAACTCTGTCCTATGCTGTCCTCCAGCTGTAATTATCAGGGAGAAAATTTGGTGCCCAGAGTAAGAAATACATTTTCGATCTCATACATATTTCCACAGCTTAGTAGTTAATATCTTAGGCTTCAAGTTTTTGCCGCTCCCTCGGTTATCCCGTAGCCTCATTTACAGATTATTTGTATAATTAATATTTTTGTCGTCACCGAACAGGCCGCTAGAAAAAGGGATCCCAACCAGAGGTGCTCGCACCCCCTGGGGTTCGAGATGTTTTATTAGAGGGAGAGGGCGAAATCTTGTGTCATTTCGATGCCTTTCAGGAATGAACTTACTGTATTTTCACTGGAATAAAATTAGTTTAAAGTTCATTTGTGTTCATGATAATTGTAATTTTGTGGAGAGTACGAGAGCATATTAAAAGTTCTTCAAGGGGGCCAGACAGAGAAAAGACTGGATACCATTTCCATAGAGTATAAATATACTGCTTGAAAATCAACGCTACAGATATACTGTAACTAACTTTTGAAAACACAGTTAAAATACGGCGTGTAGGTATTGCCGCGAGCGTTTATATATACTTTTAGAATCTTACCAAATTGTGGTCGAAGTCGTACTGGTCACCACCCCGTCGTACTTCGTCGTCCAGTGATGGCTTCGCGGGTGTGTTGGCTGTTGATCAGAAATAAAATTTAGTAAAATCCTTTCTAACAAAGAAACATCACGAAAAGCGTTCGAATTCCCGGTTTCTGCTATGCGTCGATTTATGAAGTAAAAATCAACAAGAACATCTTCTCAAAAATGCACGTGAGTCAGCGAGATACTTGCGAGTGATTGTCTGGGTACTGCTGCCTGTTGCTTGATATGGGCACAATAAAAGGGTTTTTATAAAAAGAAAATGCTCAGTATCTTTTCCAAAACTTGTGTGAGTTTTTGGGTCACGACTCACTTTCGTTAACGTTATGCTTTCCAAAAGCGACCAACTGGTCACAGCTACTCTGATGCTATTGTCACAGCTGCACACATGCTGGGCAAAACAATGAGTTTCGTTATCTCCGCATCCGCATGTGTTGCTGTGTCTTCTTGAATAGCATATATTTGCGAAGAGTTTTGAGTTATAATTCTATCAAAGCTGGAAAAGATGGTCTAAAGCCTAATTTCGGTACTCGCTGAGCGAATTGCATCTGACGGCTAATATTTTAACAGCGTTTTTAGTAAACGCAAAGGTGTGTTTACTTGGACTCAGCATAAACATTCGTAAGATTAGCTAAGGAACCAGGGTTTTTTCACTAGCGTGTGCACCAGCGATTCGGAAAATTGACACGTAACCTTATTAATTCCAGACTATGTACCACGGTACAAACTGTTTCCTACGGCAATAGCTCATAGAGAGCAGGAGCTTAAGTCCCAATTGCTTTCTGGGGATGGGCCTGTTGGTCCGTCTACTGCCAGCTATCCGCTCAATTCTAAATTGCACAAAGAACCCTTATAGCAAAGTAACACAGCCTGGAATACATAGGGTTAATGCGGACTTACGCCGGCACCGAGGAGGTCTTCCGTCCCAGCGCTTGTCATCATCGCAGGTGAGAAGGCCGCGGTCTATCATCGTGTAGTCAGGGTCACACGTGTACTGCACCTGACTGCCAAAGTGGCGGGTGCCATTCACCAGGTGGTACTTGCCGTTCCGAATGGGTGCCGGGTGACCGCACTGGATAACTGAGAAGATAATAAATATTATAAGCAGGATGTAATTTTTCAAGATACAGTGCTAATTTAACTTTCCATATCCGTCCACCGAAATCGCAATTTTTTTCTTTTGGATACGCTCTTAAATGAGCTCTCCACACCCATCCTTAATGCTTGCCAGGCTTAAAATTCGTCAATCGGCTCGGTTTTCGAATCTTTTTTTAAATACTCACACCGCTATTTCCATACTTAGCTTCACTTTTTCTTATAATAACTAATATTCATGTAGTTAGAACTCGATGTAGAACTCAACCAGGCGTTACATCCGCCACATGAAACTCTTATTTATTTATATATTTATTTATTTATTTTTTTGCTTCACGCAGTCAATGTGCCTGATTCAATTCTTACGTTTTTTCCATTTGGAACTCTTCATTCTTTCTCAAATATCTCTGTACTTGAACATCTCTTCATAGCTCACCCAGCCCTTAGAAGTGAACATCTCAGTAAAAGTCATAATCATAGCATGTAGTACTTACATCGGCAGATGGGAGGAACTCCATCGAAGAAACCAGACTTGAGACACGTTCTCTTGGCAGGGCCAATGAGCACGTGGCCGGGATCACACTTGTACTCCACCACCGTGCCTACGACGTACGCCAAAGGCTCCATAGTGGAGTTTGGAGGCTGTTCAGGCTTACCGCACGTTAATGGCTCTGAAAGGCATGAAAAATTACTAATCCGTACCTTAACGGCTCATAAAGTTATAAAAATTACCACGATCCGCACATTAGCGGCTCTCATACTGTACTTATGAAAAAAGTTACTACTATCTGCACATTAATGACTCTGAAGGTTATAAACAGTTACTATATATATATCAAAATACATAATGCTAATAAATTACTATATTACTGAATCGTTTTGACATAAAAATCTAACAAATGTAGCGATTCAGGCCAAGGCAATGACACCTGGAAGGATGCTTTGATAATGCTGGAAACAAAATCAGTTTTTTCACAGAAGAAAACAAAGTTACTTACGATGCTGGCACATGAAATGTAGGTCTGCCATGCAGTTTGTATCAGACCACAACCATCCTTTGGTGCCATCGAATCGGGCGCAGTTCTCTTCGCCCCCTGGCAAGTTCCAGAAGGACACCGTCACATCGCGCCCGTTGATCCACTTCCAGCTGGTCGGGTCCTCAGGGTTCCGTATGGCACCCATCCAGTATTGGCCATTGGGATCACCTCTAAAATGTAACAAAAGTATTTATAAAGGGTCGAAAGTCGCATTTGGGAATAAAAAAAATTAATAAAGTTGAATCGCTGACAGAGAAAGTGGGCCACTACTGAATCTCAAATTAAAAATTTCCAGCGTCTCTTATTATGAGAGTGAATTCAACATTGGCTACGTGTAGATAGCAGAACAGCTATATATTATGCCGTGAAGCATTAACAGCAGCAATTATTGCAGATTAGTACATATTTTAACACTTCCCAGAAGTGACTTGCACACCCGCATGAGGCATTCAAACAGTTGTCAGACAAGAGCTGACTTACAATAGTTCTGGAATTTGATTTATCAATTCACATCTCTACTAACACGCTGTGCCTTTGTCAGTTTGTCATGTAGTTATATGGTTCCTAGGGGCAGTGTTTGTATCTGAAACTTCGTATTAGTGTCGTATACACTGCTACGAGTGCGTACGTATGATCTACCCACTCGTAGTCCCATCCAAGACTTACCTATGTCGCATCCACAATTCCCAGCTCAAGAACCCCTGCAGGGCAGGATTGGTCTCGTCCACAAGGGAACCTCCTCGGTCTCTACAAGTCTCTAAAGCATCGTCAAAGTTGAGCGCGAGGTCGTTGTAAAAAATGTAGCATTTTCCGTTGTAGGTCGCGGTGCTGCCCAGCGGCTGGCCACGGAAGGATGGGCAACGTTCGATGGGGAGGGCCTGCAAGAAACACATTAGTACTGTTGGGTGGTATATTCTACAGAATCAAATTTGTGCAGTGCTGACGATGCGTCTATAGTGTATTATATCTAATTAATGGTCAATAACTGCACAATATTTCCTTTTTAATTTAACGCAAACCACACCAGCATTTGCTTGTGCAAAAATCGATAGAAATTGTAAATTATTTTCCCCTTGTCCCAGCAATGAATACACACTTACCAGCAATAGGATTGTTTCTAACGAGAAGAGCTAAGCTACAGCAAGCAAAGGGATACGAAAACTTGAAGTAAAAGAACATAAGTAAAGGGCAGGAAGCCCTTACTGGATTCCTCACTTTTGTTTTTGCAGTTCAAGTACTTAGTGAACATGGTACGTAGTGTTCAATTTCTCAACTGCTAGGGCTTCATCGCATCACTCTATTGAGTCGTCTACATTGTCAAAAAAAGGTACTCGGGAGTTAGTTTATTTTACAGCCACTGTATGTCGATTCGAAATTTGGTCCAGCAGTCCAGTATATGTAGAACCGTCCAGACTACCGCCCATAAGTGCGAAAAATGCTTTTGCGATTTCGCAGAACTCAGCGAAAATATCGCAGCAGTGTCCACACTGTCGCACGGTGCAGTGTAGCGACGTTTGACTATTGAGCGCAGATGTTCAGCAGAACTTTAGTGCTCACGCTCCTTGGCCCAAAGGAGTTGCAGTTTTTGTCTCTATTAATAACTTAATTTACTTCTAGTATCAACACAACTATAAGTAAGTAATGATTCTAAATGCAGATAATACTTTTATGCGTTCTCCAGCAAAACGCGAACTGCCAACTGAGCTTGGGTTGACATTTTCAAGCTTTTCTTTAACTCTCGGTAATGCTTTAGAGGTTGGCAAGTGAATAAATATTTATGTGGGGTTCCTCGACAATTTATGTTCCCCATACGTAGTGCAAAGTGTTCGGACATTGTATGTTGTCTCTTAAACACAACTGTGTAACCACAAAAGGTCGATAAAATGTTTACCGTCAACTCAGCTTTCGACAATCGACGCAAGTGTCACGCCTGCCTTGAGTTTCATATTTCTCGTCAAATTTAAAATGAATTAGAACTCACAGAAACTTAAGGCTTTTAAAATGCCTATAAAATAAGCAAGAAAATCTCGTGTAACGCCTAATTTATTCGCATTGCGCGAGAGGAATAAAATACTTCAAGGTGAGCCTGCTTTGTTCGTGGCCTAAATCGCGCGAACATATCCAGCATGTTGGACGGTCGCGAAAACGCACAGAGGTGCGATATGATGACCAAAATTTCAGCGAAATTGCCTTAGTGGGGACAGATTTTGGCGGTAATGTAGACGGGGCTTAGGGCTTTCAGTCCGGCGAATGTTCTAAGTATACCGTATTTCAATTTCAATGTAAAAATATGCCCATACCTGGTCGGTGTAGACAAAGGCCTCGCAGATGGAGAGCTGCACCCCTGAGGGCCCCTCGAAATGGACGCTGACGAAGGCGCCGGGCATGGGAGGGTTGCACGGCAGGAAGAGGGGTCTACCTTCCTGCAACTTCCCTCGGAACTTGTTACAGACAGGATTGACCCCGAGGTCGGGTCTGTTGTTGCCGACCCGCACCACGATGGTAGCGTCTCGGTCACCTAGGAGCGTAAGCAGCAGCCAGTTATAAATATCCACAAGTTAACCACTGCATAAACTAGAAAAAATGCATAAGACACAACCGTGGTCGCTAATTTTAGATAGACTGGAAGCAAATGATACAATAAAGCCTAGACCTATTAAGAGAACAAAAGTAACGCTGTTATAGACAGCAGAGCGATTGGTTGCGTCTCTGTTATCAGTTAAGTTGCAGATATTATAATACATCAACAGCTGCTGGGAAAAGTACGGGTATTGAGTTGACATTAACGAAATGGATGATCCCACGAGCAGGTAGAAGCAACCGAAAACTGTATACAGAGAAGCAGGCTAGATAGACGAACTAACAGTGACAGTGCTGCACTAGCGGCGTCGCACTAGAAGCTTACTATCGATTGTATTTACAGGTGTCAGTATAGTGAGTTATTAGCAACCGATGGACTAACAGTGACTTGGAAGCAGTGGTAAAAATGGTAACTTTTGAACTATGAATAGACTGGCAATTATTTTAAGTTTATAATCCCGTCCTGCATGCAGTTGTAAGTGGTCTTCAAACACATTCGTGCTACACTGCCCATTCCTGTGACGCCCGGTACCAATAGCATATACCCAAATGAAAAAGAACATCATACCACAAATCTAATCGTTCAACGCACCTATTAATGCAACACTTACGTACTCATTCATAAATGCAACTCACCGCAGCAGTTTTGACCGAAGTCCAGCCGGACTAGCTGCACCATGTAAGGTTCCAAAAGGTTAACGTACCACCACGGGGTAGCTTCAGCCTCCGTCAGAGAACACGTCCTGCAGCAGTAAGAAGATAATGATAATAATAACACTCATAATAATAACGATAAACAATCCGAGGTGCTGCACCTCAATAGTAATATTAAGAGAAATATTATATTTACGCACACCGTCAGTGAACACCTCCAGCGCAATAAAAATAATAATGAAACTAATCACCTCCGCCAAGAAGGTTATGTTTTCGTCGCGTTTGTCTGTCTATTTGTCTGTCTATCACCAAGATATCTCAAAAAGTTATGAACCGATTTGGATGAAATTTACAGGGATTGTTAGGTATGTTAGGAGAAATAGATGATTAACTTTTGATGAAGACATGTCCATCCGTTTGTTTGTTTGTCTGCCTGATTTTTCTCAATGCTATAACTCAAATAGTTATGGATAGATTTTGATGAAATTAGCATGAGTTGTTAGGTATATAACAAAAAGTAGATGACCAAATTTTGGTAATGATCTTATGAAATTTATAGGGGTTATTAGTAATGTTAAAATACATAAATGATTAAATCTTGGCGCAGATCGGTTTGTTCGTTTATATGTTTGCCTCATGTTTGTTTTAACGTTTGTTAGCAGTATAGGTCAAAAAGTTATGAACGGATGTTGCAAGAAAATTGAACAAGCTGTTATTACTATCAAAAGGCACAAATGATTAAATTTTGGAGTTTATACAAAGAAAATTATGGTTTTTGAGCCAATTTCAATTTTTTTTTCACCGTTGCTTCGCTAGGCGGAGGTATACGCTCTCAGAGTGCTCTGGTTTATTTATTTTTTATCATGGCCTCTCTGAGACATTTGAAGTCTAGTTCCTGTAAAGGTGAGATGGAAGATGATTTGCTGAACTGCTCTTTGAGTCTCTAAGGAGGAGGGGTTTCACAATACATGCATTCATATGTATGATGGCTAAATGTTAGCAATATTGCGCTAAGGGGGCTTGACTCTTTATTGTGGGATCATTTCCCTATACCTTTCCCCTTCCTTGCCGCCGCCACTGGATGCAAATTATAGATGAGATGTGTGATTGCGTCGTTGCCTGCACATAACTGGACAGATTTGAGGGACTTGAAGAGCAGACGTCATTAATGGATTACTTTCAAGTTTCAGCTGTTAAAGAGTTCCTCGTAAACTAGATTCATTTTGTAATCTCTAGCAAACGACTCTAACAGAGGCTGCGACGTTAGTTAGTAAGCTATTGACGTCACTGCTTAGTTATTGAGGTAGTTAAATAGTGAAGACAGGACACTACGTTATAGCCCGTTTTTCTGTCGGGATTTTTATACTAACCACAGTGCTTGGCATCCTGTCCTTCAGTTATGAAACGGGTTCCAATGTAGAAGAAATAAAAAGAAGACGAAGTGGTTCGACCAAACTAGAAAATTGTATTTTTATCGTCAAATTATAATATCAGGGCTCTGTATCAAGTGAAACCACAAATATGACAATATTCGACTACTCAACACCAACTTAGAATCCCGGCGACTTCTGCGAAACTCTCACTTCTAATTACAGAGACATTACCCAAGCCTATTATTTAATTCGGCATTTCTAGGTCACTTCTCCCCATAGGCTGCTAATCAGAATTTTTCCCAGGGTTTACATAGAGCTGCTGTAGCTACAACGCTAATGGGCGCCATCAATTTTAGGTCAGCTAAGAAAGACGAACTGCAGCGGGAGCTGCGGAGGCTGCAGCCAACCAGAACATGAAGAAGTCGGCGGTAGCAGTGCTACCGAAGCGCTTTCTAAACAGCGTCAACGTGTGCTCTTCAGTTACTGCAGCAGTACTGCACGGCGCCGCAGCGCATGACGTTGTATCGTACTCTTAAAAATATTTATTTTTGCTGCAATGTATAAAAAGGCAACATTCACGGGTCTATAGGTTTAAAATATAATTCTTTTGTCCCGTCTTATTTCAAAACGAATCTTATTAGTTGCATGGTCGTCCGGGCGTTCAGAATTTGTTCAGAATATGCCAATTTCAATTTAGAACTTCACAAATTTTTCATGCAAAACTATTTCCCAATTAAAGTCATTCAAAACGTATTTTGTAAAACTCTCAACAAGATCTGTAATAACGCCATCAATAGCTGCAATCCTAACAGACGGCTTAGTCGATCGATCCAGAAGCTGGTCGATCGAGGATCTTACGTTTAGGGGCGGCCCAGAATACGATTAGGAAAATACCATCCCGAGCAAGTTGCTAAGTCGATCCGGAAACTGAAATCAAAGATCAGCTCATGAGGGGGTGAAAAATTCTGCTTGGTCAACATTTTTGTATTCTGCCTGTACTATAGTGGCCCGCTTCACCGTGAAAAGATGGTTGAAAGGAATTACTTCATACACCGAAACCTTCATTTTTATTTTGTCCTTATGTTTGTACTGTTCGAAAGCACCTACAGACAGTATATGAGAAGGGTGTTAGTCTGGACGCCAAAATAAAGCCTTCGAAACTTGCCTTCTCCTAATTTCCAGACACCAGCTTTGACATTGCAACTTTGAATTTTGTTTTAAAGTGTTAGAAACAACCCGATGACATTGAGCCGTCTGAAAACGCCGTTTTAAGGAGAAAGATTGAGTTTCTGGAAGTATCAAGCGTACCCTATTAGGGTCAATACCTAGAACTTAATTCAGGGGACGAAGTCGGAGCACCAGCGTGAAGTTTCGAACAACTCAAGCCTAGGAGGTTTGATTTTGGCGCCTAGTCATTTATGCCCTATAACTCCTTAGCTCAACAAGATCAGGCAATGCATAACAAAACTAGAGAAGCGTTCTGAGAGCACATACCTCCGCCAAGGAAGGCTATGTTAACAAAAAATTCTAATTGGTCCAGAAATCAGGATTTCCTCTTCATCTTTACTAAAATTTAGTTCTTTGCGCCTCTTCACATTAACAACAGTTCCTGTATTTTTCTCTAAGATCTGTCCGTGACATTTTCTGAGTAATGTATATCGACAAAAACTAAGGCAAGCATGAAGTCAAACACACAGAAGAACAAATCGATCGTCACTTAAATTTGGTCGCTTAATTCTACCTTTTAACATTTCTAGCAACTCCTAAAAATTTCATAAAGATCCGTGAATAAATTTTTAAATTTAGGTTTTGATAAACATAAAGACAAACAGGGAGACAAACAAAAACGGACTGACAGATCATCACAAAACTTTGGTCTGTTGTTCTTCAAATTGTTCTCAACAATTCCTGCAAATTTTATGGGAATAAGTTCATACATGTTTTAGTTATGTTACCAAGTAAAAATAGGCTGACAGACAAACGGTCAAATCAAAATTAACCATTTGTTTTCCCTAACATACTTAACATTCCCTGTAAGTTTCATAAAAATCCGCCCATAACTTTTTGAGTTATTCTACCTGACAGACACACAAAGAAGCAGATAAAAAATTCGGACAAGAGCATAACTTCCTTGTTGGAGGAAAATTGAAATTCAGTACAACAAATTCGCTATAAAAACATCCCAATACTATTATCTAGATTTCGTACAATCTCTGCTCAGCTTCAGATTGAAATTTAATGGCAGTGAAAAGTTGAAAATTTTAAATCCGATATGTGTTCTCTTGCAGTATCATCGACTTTGACGAAGGAATTAATTTTGTGCACTTGCACAATGCACATCAATGCTTAAATTCTATGTTATCTCCTCTACATAATAATGCGCATAAAAATGGTGACAATTTCTTTTTACAAAGTTTACTTGAAAGCTTCAAAGTGCGTTGGGTTGCTTTCTAATTTTGTACTTCGATGTAATGATAGGAGGTAGTTAGTGGTAAAAGCATTCATGTATGCGGAGAAACTTATTTATAAACCAGTAGATATCAAGCCTCAAATAGCGCTCGTCTAACAGTATCTTGGATACAACTTCAGCATAGGACATTTATTGACGAGAATTTTTGGCTAGTTCGAGGGTTAATATTCGATGTTTGCTGTGCGCGTCTATGAACACAAGTGATTTTCTGTATTGCTATGGAGAAGCAGCAGAACTGGCATTGTTGATACGTATCGTTATTATCATTATTATTCGAAATCGGAGATCAAGCAGACGAGCTCACTGCAGCCTGTGTAGGAGATGAATGGCCATAGTCATGAATAATGAAGAAGAGTGAGTGGAGTTCCTTCCCTGCAATATTGATAACATTTAAAGACCTCAAGAACTGTTCAACGTTTTTTTTATTCGACGAGTGATCCAAAAATCAAATACTGCAAACATATTTTCCATTGAAAGCGTTATTTTTTATATACAGCCAAGGTACTTCTATAAGAAAGGAATAAGTAAACTGTTGAATCTATCCCTATTGCGTACTTAGGTTCAGGGAAATTATTCCTCTGCAGTATAGGTAATATCGAACTCAAGCCATGGCGTCATGCCTTCGAACCAGAACAACGCGTTACACCGTGTTAAATCTGATCAGTGGCCTATAAATGCATAACGGTGATATTCCTAAAGCAGGAAATCCCAATACAGAAAAATTTTAAGGTTTACCTAAAACCGAGACTTCCTAAAACAGAAATATCTAAAAACGAAAATAGTATTCAGTGACATCGGTTCGAAAGTGTGGCAACAACCGGTGTCATAGTAAGTGACTGGTGTAGTAAAACTTAAGCGATAGTGTATACTACGGAAAATACACATAATTATGTGTTATTTCAACAGTCACAAGAAGAAGGCATGGGACCACACCGAGCAATCCACATGCAAAGAATCAGGATGTATGAGAAAGCAAAGAACGCCCAAAAGCCTGGGTCTTCGAAGAGGGCCGGACTCGAGCATGAGTCTCAGCTGGTTTCTAGGAATGGGCACCTCGGTCCGTCTACTGCCAGTTATCTAACCTACCTACTTTCTATTGATGACGTTCACTGCTCAACTGTGTACCATTTTATTGATGTATGTCACTGCTTCGACACTATCCTCTATTGAGTAATGCTGATACGTTGCTGCTTGCCATTTTTTTTCTTTGTTTGTTACTGACACCGCGGCATATGAAACCAAAGAAAATGCGCAGTCCTTGACATACGGCCTTTCTTCCTTTACTAAGATGTACGTACTAGTACGCTGGTCCTTTTAGAGTTAATAATACTTGTAGCAAGCAAGCGCACGCAAGCGCTCTCATGCATGGCGGCTGAGCAGCCAAATCATGCCAGCACTTCTGTATACCAGGAAGGAGTTCTATGCGTCACCTCCTGTACCGACGATGGAACTTTAGCACTTTACCATCCACATTAGACAATGTCATTAAAATTAGTAGGAATACCACTGTTTCCAAGCGGACCCTGAAATCCACCTGGCCGATGAAGGGTTAAGACTCCGCCAGGGCCACAATATTATTGGAATGTTTCAGGTATTTACCCTACACTTAAATGGGCGAATCGGATAATATCGGTTATTCACCCAAAGTTTCTGATCGAGAAAGTTCTGTCAATCCTTTCTCACGTAGTGCAACGCATGTCTGTGCCTGACAGTGTCATTCCCTCTGTAAAGGAATATGAGTAACCTATGCCCTAGGAGCTGTCTCTTGACCGGGTGGCTGCACAGCGTTGTCGGATGAATAACATTTTGGAAGCGACTTTATAGAGTCCCTTGCTTGACAAAGGGTTAATCTGAATCACCCAGCCTATGTCATGATGAAGCTGGGTCCCCAGAGGAACCCGATATCGGATAACTTTAGCCTTAATGAGCAAGCATTTAATTGTAATATCTTGGTCTCCTAGGCCGCTCTACTTCATCCCAATCCCCCTTTAACGCCCGCAATCGCTCGTCTGCTCGTTTCCAGGATATTGAAAAGCAGTCTTGTCCCAAAACCTTCACGCATTGCCGAGCAGATGACAGGAAATGACTGCTTTTGCCTGCTCGTATAACACGGAAAGTTCAGGTCACTTAGGCAAGTATTTCCCGTCGGTACACAGGTAAACGTGCTGGTCTAGCGACAACTTTTCTCAGTGCACGGCATTCCCATGCGCGGTTCTCCTCCTTCTGTGCGGGTTCCCGCTTCTCTAGATGTAGTTCGTACACGTTCCGGTTGCTGCAACCAGCAGTGACAGTGGACGAGGGAGGCATATATGTATGTATGTACTTGTAAGAAATACATATATTATGGGTAACGTGTATAAAAATAGCAATTCACGGGGAGCAGTTTCCACTACTTATTTTTCAATTGAACCTTTAGCTTAAAGTCTGCAATTCAAATATTTTAATAATAATGACGTTAATATGGGTGCAGACCAGCGTTCAGTGGATAAGAGTATCATATATAGCGAATGCAAGCTGCTGGTACATAAACTTTTTACAAAGAGAAAATTTCTTTCTACAATTGCATTAAATACAGTAGAGGAAACATAAGAAAAACTTGTAGAACTCCCAAAGACGCCATAATAAATAAGTAAGTGAATAAATAATTTATTTTTGTGCTCAAGGGAAAAAAATCAAAACCGGTTGAAGTTGTTCACATTTCTCTGAAGATGCACCGAAAAGACCTGGTAGTTTCTGGAGAGCGTAACTAAAAGCGTAGAAATCGAGCATCTCTTCCAAACAATCGGTAATTTTCTCGTAATAATTGCCGGCTGATGAGCGCACTCGCAGAGCTGGAGAACGAGGCTGCCTGCTCTTCTTCGTAATTGCGCGCTCAATGTAGAGAGCAACTCGATTCGTCTTACATTTAGAACGAGACTACGACACAGTAGCAAAGCAGCCTCAAAGCTACCTTAGTAAGCATCTTGGTAGTTGACAATAAAATTAACAGAAGTGACTTTATAATAGTGGAATTTTAATCATATAACTTTGAGTACTGGAAAAATACGAGTAATCTTAATGTTATTTCATAAAACGAAATATGTTTTCGTTGATTTTCGGTCATTCACGGTATGTCATTTGTTTAAATGTCACAATGTCACTAACCTCAACCTTTCATAGTCAAAACAAATTATACTTTGCCCAAAAAAATAAGTCAATTCAGAATTCGATGTCTCACCGTCCTGCTTAGTGCTACATCTACCTGACGGTTCTTTTCAACGACTTGTACTACCATGCAGGGCTGGTGTCCAATCTATAGTGTTATGTGCGTAAAGCCCGCTGCAGACGATACTTTTTTGTCCTGCGTTTTCACTTCACAGCGTTCGAAAACGTTGCTGTGTCTGAGTAATCAACATTAAAGACCATTGCTTTCTTAGACAACATAATCTAAAAATTTGAAATGACACAAGACCCTGCACTATTGACACGGGCTAAGCCAGAGAAGAGAATACGACGGTAAACATTTTATCGAAACTTTTGGTGAACACACAGTTGTGTCTGCAAAGACAATACGAAATATTCAAACACGGTGAAATAAAAACACAGGACAAAAGACTGTCGTCTGCAGCGGGCTGAAGAGAAAGGCAATGTTATTGTCCAGAGTTGTGTTTGGTCTTATGATAGTTGTCTTTTCTATTCCTTATTTTTCAAATCTTGAAGTCATTGAGGAAATTTTCGCTGGCGGAGGCTTTTCGGCTGTCTTGAGGGCGAAAAACTCTCCTTTTTTTTAGCTAAAAAGGTCTAATGATTATTAAAAAACAGTGATTGAAATTTGCGGCCCTACGGTACGCCTACAAAGCCAAACCGTAAAATTGTGGTGAAAACTGAAAGGGCCGTTGATCGTAAAGCCAATAATTAACAAAATGAGTCAGGATCAGCGGCAGTAAGTCCACCACAATCAGACTGCAAATCGAAGAAAACTAGTATTGTAAAATTACTGTTTCAGGGTCGCGTCCTGCTCTAATTATACCACATAACTAATGGTGTCTCACCCTGCGGTGTAGGCCGTGGCTGTGCTCCCGTCTACGGCCTTCTGTGGGATGCCTCCATCCGCCACGGAGGATTGCATGGGCGCCTTCCCTGCCGCCACGTTCAGAACTGCGAGCAAAGCAACCAAGGTACATATTAATAAAAATAGTTTAAACAACACCTAAGTAAGGTATATATTACCAGTTAATTTATAAACATATATGAAATGTAACCACTAAGATTAATTTTATGAAAATAATTTCGTCAGCTAGTATGTTAGGTAGGCCTATGCATGCATTAACAATTAACAATAATTATAGATAGATACTAGACGGGCCGTGACCCGTTGGGTCATCACGATCGTCTTCGCTTTCGCTAAAAAGCAGGTGTTATTCAGCTGGGCGCAGACCACCCGCTATTCGGCCGTCCTCTTCTGCTCGTCAAGGAGCGGCCCGTTTGGCTTGCTATCAACAGATTCTTTGCTTCTCTAATGAAAGTTCAACACCCAGGCTGTAAGCAAAGTCAAATTATTATATGTTACGTATTTCAGTTGTATTGCCCATGGAACCGTTGAATTGAACATTCCCGTTCTTGAGGCCCAGCTCAGTTCAACTTCCTTATCACAGATACAATCGAATTAAAGAGCTAATCCATGGAAAGAATGCCACTGTCAACCCCCCCCCCTCCATACCTCTAATTTCTTCCCTATCTAAAAGTAGAGAAACTGTGTCAAACAAGACACAAATAAATAAATAAACAAGACACAAATAAATAAGCAAGCAGGACCGGTTCACGAAGTTTTAGTATAATATGGATAGATTCATATGTTGATTTTTTATCGACGAAAAGAAATAAGTAAGATATATCTAAGCAACAATTTTATCAGTAAATAATTAAGGTACATAGTAATTATGTATATATAATTAAATTATATATATGATATTATACAAACATGTACGTAATGTATATATTAATAATGCTCTAAAAAACAAATAAGAAACGTAATCATTAGTCATGATTTTGCTATCAAGTAACTAAGATATATGTACATTAAGAATAACTTTACCAACATATTAGAAGCATCATAGTTTATTTATATAAAAACATCTTGCAAAACTGCAAGCAATAAAATCCAAAAGCTATATCAACAATCATTTCGTAAACTAGTCAAAAAGCATTACTTATTTCCACATCCAAAAATAATGTTCATTCAGCCCCGTTGACGAGCCCCGCCTCTCGAACACGCCTTGTAAAGGTAGAGTGGCTCTGACATTACACTCCAAATAGGAAGTTTATATACGCACTGCTTCGTGCTGCAGATAAATCGACTCAAGGGCCAAAAAGAGTGTACGGCTGCAGTCGACCACAAATAGCTCCACCTACTATATCATAAATGAAAGCTATTACATCAGCTCCGTTTCCGATTGTATTTATTTCTGAGTAGGCCAGTGTCCCTATCGTTGACTATGAACGGCAGAGATGCTGACGCTACATCGCCGCACAGCACGACTTCCATCCTTGGCTCGAAAACGAACGCCCGAAATCACGGCGGCAATAGCGAATCAGCAATCTTCGCTCCTAGGCCGATGGAGGTGTAACGCCTCTCTTAGAATCACTGAATGTTGTAGCTATATCACTTTTTTTAAAAGTGCCGAATTCTCATGGAAACCCATAGCTCATAGTACAGCCTCGAGCTACAACAGGACATAAGTTGATCCCCTCTTTTCTCCCCTAACAGACCATGCATGCCGAATCCACAAATAGAACCCGATTCCGTCACCGAGATGGCCTCGCTGTCGCTTCATTACAGTTGGCTGTAACAATGTGAGTCTTGTATCTTCCTATCCAAATAAAATAAGTTAATCCTATTCGTATCAGGCTGTGTTATGTTATTGCAATGGTTCTTTAGTCCTACTGTATTCCTACGGGGAAAATAACAAATCCTTTGTAGCGAGTTGGTAATGTTTGATGCAGATAGGGTTAAATGGGGAATAAATTTAATCTCCACCGATTTCACGGCTTGGTACAAACCTCGGCCAGCGAGGAGGCCCGCGGTGCCTCTATGGTTCGGACCAGGGCGTCGCATCTCCCCCAGCAGGAGAGCAGCAGTACGTCTCGCTGAGCCGCGGCAGCAGCTCTCCAGGGCACCAGGTCAACTAACGGGCCACCGCCTGCATCTCGCGCATACGCGAGCGAGTTGTGCTCGCGCTTGTAAACACGTCTCGCGCATACGAGAACGAAGAGTACTTGCGCTTGTAAACACGTCTCGCGCATACGCGAGCAAAGAGTACTTGCGCTTGTAAACACGTCTCGCGCATACGAGAACGAAGAGTACTTGCGCTTGTAAACACGT
>LQNS02276924.1:7193537-7225000 GCA_001587735.2 Parhyale hawaiensis | reverse complement strand
AATTTCATCCAAATCGGTTCATAACTTTTTGAGTTATCCTGGTGACAGACAAACAGACAAACAGACAGACAGACAGACAGACAAACACGGCGAAAACATAACCTCCTTGGCGGAGGTAATAATGTTCATTCAGGCCCGTTGACGAGCCCCGCCTCCCGAACACGCCTAGTAAAGGTAGAGTGGCTCTGACCTTACACCCCAAATAGGAAGTTTATTCACGCACTGCTTCGTGCTGCAGATAAATATAAATCGACTCAGTGGCCAAAAAGAGTGTACGGCTGCATTCGACCACAGATAGCTCGACTTACGGTGTCATAAACGGAAGCTATAACAACAGCTCCGTCTTCCGAGTGTATTTATTTTTTAGGAGGCAAGTGAAATTCTATAGTTGACTATAAACGGGAGATAAGCTGACGCTACATCGCCGCATAGCACGATTGCCTTCCCTGGCTTGAAAACGAACGCCCGAAATCACAGCAATGAGCGAATCAGCAATCTTCACCCCTCGTCCACTGGAGGTGTAGTGCCTCTCTTAGAATCACTGAAAGTTGTAGCTATATCATTTTTTTTTAAGTGTGCCAAATTCTCACGGAAACCTAGAGCTGATAGGACAGCCTCGAGCTCCATCAGGGCATAAGTTGAACCCCTCTTCACTCCCCTGGCAGACAATGCATGCGGAATCCAGACCCACAAATAGAACCCGATTCCGTCACCGAGATGGCCTCGCTGTCGCTTCATTACAGTTGGATGTAACAATGTGAGTCTTGTATCTTCCTATCCAAATAAAATACATTAATCCTATTCATATCAGGCTGTGTTATGTTATTGCATTGGTTCTTTTGTCCTACTGTATTCCTACGGGGAATAATAACAAAGCCTTTGTAGCGAGTTGGTAATGTTTGATGCAGATAGGGTTAAATGGGGAATAAATTTAATCTCCACCGATTTCACGGCTTGGCACAAACCTCGGCCAGCGAAGAGGCCCGGTGCCTCTATGGTTCGGACCAGGGCGTCAGATCTCCCCCCAGCAGGAGAGCAGCAGTACGTCTCGCTGAGCCGCGGCAGCAGCTCTCCAGGGCACCAGGTCAGCTAACGGGCCACCGCCTGCATCTCGCGCATACGCGAGCGAGTTGTGCTCGCGCTTGTAAACACGTCTCGCGCATACGCGAGCGAGTTGTGCTCGCGCTTGTAAACACGTCTCGCGCATACGCGAGCGAGTTGTGCTCGCGCTTGTAAACACGTTTCGCTCAGTTGTCCGGTATTATGAATATCCAAACGATAATGCCCATGCAGATAAAAGAATGCTGAACTCACACAAAATGTCCCTTAGTATAGACGTCGCTAGATGTAAAAAAATTCAAAATCTTTTACGCGAATGCCTACATAGATAGTTAAAAGGTGAATGCTCATAAAAACAACCCACAGCGTGGTTCCCACGTACGATAAATATCTGTAGGAAAATGACCATACAGATATTAAGAATGCTGAAGTCAGAACGCTCTCGAAACTGCCGTTAAATCAAGGAAGCTATATTTGTACAGTTGTTAATTAATTGTCTACGTAGAGAAATTACATATCAAGCGCGGTTATTAACATTTTTTATCTTAGATTTTATGCATTGACTGTTAGAATATCATTTATAGCTGCAAAACAAAGGGCACGACTGAGTAGTGGTTCACGAATATAATTAGAGAGAAAACGGGGGCAAGTGTCTGTAGGATATTATCTGCGCAGCTCCATAAAAAGTAATTGGAATGCTCCAGTTCGTGATAATCAAAAATAACCAATTTCAATTGTAGCACAGTTATGACACGGCGGTCACGACCATGCAGAGAACAGTGTTGTCCTTACGCTAGCACGTCTTCCAGGGCTGCGGTGGGGAGTACCTGGCTTGACGAATGAGTGCGGTACAAAAACTGCAGCGTCCGTGCTGTACGGGCACGCTAAGTCGTGTGTTTCTTGTTGGCGCATGAGAAAGCGTTCGGTTTTAGGACAACACTTTTCTCAACGTACGTTGGTGCCGGCGGTCGCAGCTTCTAATAATTGGAAAGTTAATGGAGGCATCTTGTATTCGTAGAATTTAGGCCAGTCAATTAAGTACAATTAGTTGTAACTCTTTCCGACCATGTATGCTGAGCGTCAAATTCGTTATTTTGGAGCAAACCTCTAATATTTTAGACAAGCGTCATCGGCTTGCGATTTACGCCTGGAATTCGAGCCAAAGAACTGAATCGAACGCTCGAGCTTCAGAAACGGACAAATTGCAGATTGTTGGACTATCTCACTTAATGTGGGCGCACAAAACACAACTTAACTAAACGCAGGGAGAATAAGGCTTATCTATTGTGTGCAAAATAGAAATAAATTCCTGTGCTTAGTGAGCACTTTAGTTGGAGATACTTCATCCTCAATTTGCTCAACATAAAGTTTCAACAGCTAAGACGTTTTTGGGACTCGACACAAAGTTTTTGTGAGTTTCATTTTCCCGGAAAAAACACTGAACGAATGTTTGAAAAGTAGAAAATGTATCGGCGAGCTTTCCAAGAAAAAAAATCAGTGAATTTTTCGTAATGAAATGGCATCGAGACCCAAAGCACCGCTGTCACGTCTCGATGTCCAAACGACTCCATTAACAGCCGCTCATCGCTTGAAAAATGCAGCGTACAAACAGCAAAACGTTTCTACTTTTACTAAATGCCGCCCGTAATGATCCTGGCCACACACATCCAACACGCGCTTGTGATGACTGTGCGTTGTGTCGCCAGGCAGAAGTCAAACAGATGTGCCGCTGTGGAGTTCAGCATCTAGGATACCTACGCGTCATTTCCAAGTTTCTTGATTTTTTCCTTTCAAATGCTGTACCTCGCAATAAGTACTATGCATACCCACAGTAATAATACAGGAATATCTACAGCTCATTTGTGGCAACACGCCTGTATTTGTACTATGAGTATCAAAACACATATTTGTAGAGCCCTTTTGAGGTAAAACTCTATATAGTTGGGGCGGAAGAGAGATGAATGGGGATTAAGGTGGCCTCTGAAACTTTGGTCTTTAAGAGGTTGCGACTCGTGGAGGAGTTCTTAGCTGTGGAGGACGTCTCTCCCAATGTTTGTCAAGACGATTATGAAAAACGCGTTGACTGCCTTTCCACCGACAACGTCGGAGGGGAGTCTACTCCAAATATTCACTACGAAATACGGAAAGAACTGCTGACTTAAGGTCGTTCTTCGAGCTTTATGTTTGGGTTTTTGACCGTTGTTGCGCAGGCGATCATTAATGTCCCTTTTTAAGAAGTCCCGTTGTAGGTAAGTCGTTGAAGCCATCCAAATAATTTAAAGCTTCTATTAGTTGCTCCCTGAGTCGTCTTTGCTCGAGAGAGATCATGCCCAGTTCTTTAAGGTGGCATTTGTATGGCTTGTTTCGCATCTGAGGTATCAATTTCGTTGCTCTGCGTTGAACTCTTTCCATGTTATCGATATCATTACACAGATGAGGCGACTAGAATTAAACTTGTCAACTTACTGTGTTGTTGCTTGTTTATACTAGTTATTCGAAAGTCACGTTGTTGGGTGACAGCTGTCAATTCTGTCTCGTTCATATTGAATTGGGTTGAAAGGTTCTCTGGCCCTACGCGCATTACTGAACATTTGTCGACATTAAAGCTCATCTGCTACGTTATGCTCCATTCCACGAGGTGGTCAAGGTCTTGTTGGAGCTCAACTCTTTTCGTAACAGGATGACATAGCTTAGTATCATCTGCAAATTTGCTGATTTCACTACTTATATTAAGATCCAAATCAGTGATGTGAATTATGAACAGAAGTGGGCCAAGCACGCTATCTTGTGGTACCCCTGATAGTACCTGTGCCCACTCACTCGTTTCGTTTTCAAGCTTCACTCGCTGCTGCCGACCCATAAGCCATGCCCGGATCTAGTGTAAATGGTCTCCCTGGATACCATGGCCTTCCAATTTTTTTTTTATTAGCCGTTCATTGGGACTTGGACAAAAGCCGCCTTTTGAAAGTCTAGATACACGAGGTCCACTCCTTTTTCTTCATCTCTAATTTTGGTAACATTAGAAAAGAAGTTCAGTAAGTTTGTTAAGCAGCTTCTTCCATTTCGGAAGCCATGCTGAGTGTCGGATATGAGCTATTGCATCCTCAGGTGATCAGTAATGCGCTTTTTCAAGAGGCGTTCGATTGATTTGTTGACGACCGATGTAAGACTGATTGGTCGATAGTTGCTTGGGCTTTTCTAATCTCCATTCTTATGTATCGGGATCACGTTAGCTACTTTCCAATCCTGCGAAACTTCTCCCGTTCTTGAAGACTGATTGAATATTTCGAGCAGTGGCTTCGAGAAGACGGAAGCCATCTCCCTTAGAATACGGGAAGAAAGATTATCTGGGCCAGTGGATTTGTACACATTCAGGTGGGTCAGTTCTAGAAGGACCTCGATCGATATACGTGAAAACACGTGTGTTTATGGGAGCAACCTGCATCAGTGCTGGTTCAGGAATATTCATAGCATTTTCAATAGTAAATACAGAGGTGAAATATTCGTTTGGGATAGTGGCTTTGTCTCTTAGGTTATTGATGATTCCACCGTCAGGTTCATTCAGCCGACCTATGGTTGCTTGTTTGAGTCATCTTTCTTTTACATATTTATAGAACGCCTTTGGGTTGCGTCTTGCTATAGCGGTTACGGAAACGTCTATATCACTTTTAGTAGGCCTGACTCTTTTCTTTACATCCCGACATGCCCTTATGTGATTGGACCTGTACTCCTTCGTTGGACTACGCTTCGCAGGGCTTTGTAACGCACTTATCGCCTTGCAATGCAACTTTTGACTGTCCAATGCATCCAGAGGGGATCATTACTAATACGAACTCGTTTATTTGGGATGAATCGTTCAGCATCTCTCAGGATGCTCGTCTTCAAAATATGTGAACATTGTTCAACACTGGCGTCTCCCATAGGAGTTTCGAAGTCAGTTGTTCCTATTTCACTTGCCATTTATAGAACATTCTTCACACGCGGATAGTCTAGCGGGCTTCGTGTATATGTAGGCAATGAATTTTCCTATTTGATTCGGATAACAGTGCCTTAATGTGCTATATGTAGAATAAGATGTGCAGGCATTTAGGAGTATTCATTTTTGTCTAAGCTCCTAATGACTTCTTGAGAGATATGCTCTAAATATTCTTGATGACATTGTCTGCTCATATGCATACTGTATTTTGATTGGCAAATTCCTAAATCAATGAGAAATTTACTCACCAAAAATTGATTTAAATCAAAAGCACCAATCAAACTGAGATTGTGAAACAAATATCACAGAAGTTTTAGCCAACAGGTTTTCGAAAAGTAGTAATTTCTTATAAATGGGTCAATTTTACCCTTAGCCATTCCGCTCAGCTTTTCATCTAAAAATTCGTTCTTTCTACTAGTGCAGGTAACGTAGGCACGGCCTGTTAGTCTCGTAAACCAAGCTCCATTGAATAACAGCTGATGTAACCGGTCGTAGGGAAAAGTTATCTTGAGGCAAATCTTCTTCAACTAGAATGCCGCGCTTGGTATCAGAACGGTCTACGAGCACGAGCTACGAGCATACGTGCGACGTGATGCACGAGCTCAGGTTACCATGACACACGTGGCTGGTCAAGCGTGCGCCCGTCTGCGGGGCGTGTGTTCTTCGGACACTGGAGCTTTCTTTATAACCCTTCTGCCGAGAAGTTGGCTTAGATATCTTCATGATTTTAACTAAGCATATCTAACTATCTATGCAATTTAAAATTATCGAAGACAATCTCTTGTTACACTAGCGTATTTCATAGATATTCACATTAACGATATTCGTGTGGGAATGCGATTTTGTAGGCGTAAAATTAATTCTTATGTACGTGTCAAGAAGTAGCTATGCTTAAGCAGATATCAGGCATAAGCAAATCTAACATCCAACGATGCTTGCGAGCGAATATTGATAAAAAATGTTGATTTGTGAGTCCAGTAGTTGGACAGTTTAAATTGCGGTTCATTATCTAGCTGGTCTTGACCAGCGGGGCTCACACGACATTCTTTTGGTTTCCATTCGTGCAACTCACCGTCCGAATACGTTGCTGTGTCCGTTTACAGAGCAAAGAAGTACACAGTATTTCTCATTCACTCCAAAGTTACAGAGGTAGACGCAGAAACATTGCAAGGACATTGGTTAGTTAGTTGATTTGCCGGTTGACAATTTTCTCAGTAAATCCCTTGGCAGGCGCACAGTTGTCGTTACAGGGACAAGCCAAACCACTCGGACGCTGATTAGTGCTAATGAGGACCAAATAACCGTGGTGCGGCAACATAGTGACATTTCATTAATGGTATCAGTAGCATCAGATCTAACAACAATAACATAAGATGAAGATGTCATTGTTGAAGTTAACAGATAATGTTAAAAATACTAGAGGATTTTAAAAATAGGAGATGATGTTCAAGATAGTAGAAATTCAGAGAATATCAGAATAGTGAAGAATGTTGAAGATGGCAGGGAATGTTGAAGAAAGAAGAGAATGATGCACACTTCACGCACTTTTTGCGCGTATTGTACCGGGATTCACACTATGCTCTCGCATGCTCAACTTTCAGCTTGCAAGTCTTTCAGATCAAGTACAGTACTTTCTACGGGTGTCTTGGATACCGACTTTCATCTGTGTATAGAGTGCGAGCCGAACACCCGATCACAAGTTACTCATTGACAGCCTTCATCTGACAGTTTTCTGCGTTGTGTGATGCTGGTAATATCAACAGGTCTGTAACCAATGGTGCATGTCCGTGCTGTATGGGTTCCATGCTTCACTATTCAGGAGACGCACTTTCGGTCGTAAAGGGAGATGAGGTCCAGAAGTAATGGACCGGTGGTGAACACGTGAAAAGTGGTAACTTTTACTTTTTGTTTTACGCTCTAAAAGTTTGACTTGCTCTTCTCACAAGAGAATTATTGTCTGAAGACTATTTGTTCTCCCAAAAGTCACTAGTTATTGTGATAATTTATTGGCTTGGATATTTATCTAGAGAGAGCCAAAGAGCTTTGCTATAAGTTACATTCGAGCCGCCCACTTTGAGGGAAATCAATTAGTCCAGTTTGCGTAAGCTTGCCTTTAACTTTTATTCTGAGTGTGTGTGATTCATCACTTCCACCTAGTTTAGAGTCTAATAGCAAACCAATGACCCTAGAGACACTAAAAATTCGATCCTACTCACTCAAGCTAGGTTAAACAAAGATACCTACTTATATACATATACTTATATAGCTATATGATACATTTTGTGTAATGTAGGTATACGTTCATGTGAAAAAGAAATTTATTTACATATATTATTACACTTAGCACACATGCTACACAGACGCCGTTACGTGCAGTGCAGGAATTGACAGCAGTTGGTTCATCCGTTGGTCACAAACTTCAGCCAGTAATTTTGATGTTATTAACCGCAAGACGCTGCCTTTTTCAAGTCACTTCACTAGCTCTGTCATTTTCAAGTAACCAGTTTATTTTTTTTTTTTAAATACAAGAAAGAACATCATTTTATTAGCTCAACTTGGAAAGCTTCATCATCTTCTTTATCATATATCTCTAAAATTCTATGTTTTCCTAATGTCACCTATT
The DNA here is from genome assembly GCA_001587735.2 of Parhyale hawaiensis. Classification (NCBI taxonomy): domain Eukaryota; kingdom Metazoa; phylum Arthropoda; class Malacostraca; order Amphipoda; family Hyalidae; genus Parhyale; species Parhyale hawaiensis. Next base: position 7,217,342 of record LQNS02276924.1, on the reverse strand, counting down.
TTTAGCCTTGAAAGTAACATGATATGTTAGTTGATCCACAATAATCCAATGGGTGAACCTATTGCTACCACAGAGCGTTGTACAGAATGTACTGTAGGTTGTAAATTAGAATAGTGCTAGAAGTTTGTTCCCTAATCTGTAAGGCTCATTCGATAATGCTTTACACTACTTTACTCAAAAAGCATTGCAATAGTATTGTTGTATGAAAACCTTTCCACGGGAAGAAATATATGCTTTCCTTTCTTTCTTCTTCCAATAACACTCTCTACCCATGTGACAAACTGAAACGATTCATCATCTTCAACTTATAGTCTCTTCTACTGACGTAACAAAGTGAAATGTTTCATTATCTTTAAGAAATACTCTTTACCAATGTAACGACTGAAACACTTAATCATATTCAAGTAATATTTTTTGCCCGTGCGACAAACTGAAATGGTTCATCATCCTCAGGTATCACAAATTTTCGCTTTCAACTAATTACGACTCACGACGCTGCGACCGCCCAAGAATATCATACATTCGCCGCCTACACGTCGTCACCAAAACATTTCACAGTCCCGTTGTGCACAGTGCGACTGCAGGTAAATAATGAGATGTGTTATTGACGAATGTCTCGCAGTGCTAAAGACCGATGATTAATCACCATAGTGATATTTTTTAATGCCGTAGTGAAAGTGACGAAAAGGTGCTCATCACTTCTTTGAGTTTTTATTTTTACGGAGGGTCGGTGCGATTACGCGAGTTGCGAAATGCGCGGAATGGCCGTCGCGTCCACCGTAACGAGGACCTCAGTTCGGCGACTGCCGAGATAAGCACAACGATAAACGTACGAGAGGCGTGGGTCGTTTAGGGGCGTTGCGCAACTCTCTTTCTTTCTGGCAACACTTTCTTCGCTTGCGAACTCACGCAACTATGCTATTTATAGATATGTGCTTTTAGTGAAATGCGATAGTGTCAGAGAATGTTACTTACTCTTGCAACAACACTGCAGATTGCATGTTCTAAGAACTATAGAATGTATAGACATGTCATATATTTTCAGTGAAATGTGATTCCGGTTAAGAATGTTAGAAGAAACGATACTGTAGCCCGTATGCTGAGTGAACTGGAATACTCGTCGTAGTTTTTAATTAACAGGCTCTACTGGCGAAAGCGACGAAACAGAACTGCCTACAACCTACTTGCACGGGTAGTTAAATAGCTGACAATAGTAGTATAGTATTTAGCAATAGCATAGTATTTTTGCAAACATTTCTTCAATAACTGATGTCCATACAGAACAAATTAAGGAAATTTCTTTTAATAACCTTAGTGTACAGGGAAACAATTTGCGAATTAACAACAAATACTGGGTCACTTTTTCTTGATAATCAAAACATTCGGAGAGTAAATAATTTATTTATTACGTGAAAATATATTTGCTACGGCATGAACTGAGTTGTCATGTCTGGCAGCATTTCAAATCACTTTGTCGATTTATCTGAATATTTATAGCAAATGAAATGCCATTTTGAATCAAGCAAGCCATTCTTAGCAGCTGCAAGTGCTGCAGCAGTTCTAATGAAACTTGTCTTTAATGTTCAAGTGGATCTATGTTATTTGGATAATTAGGATGCTACAATTAAATACTGGGTTTTCTTACATTATTATATATTACACAACATTATTCACAAGTATTTATGGTGAATGCAAATTTTTCTTTGGCGATAGAAGAGCAAGTCAGTAACAAAGCGAATAAAACAATAAAAGCAGATAGTTCAGCGTATTGCTATTATTATGAAGTGCAACAACTTCTACGCTACTTTCACTAGACTAAAACTGGGCAGGACACGTAAACTTTCTCTACTAATTAGTCTATTAACTAGCCCCAGTTTTTAGCCATGTTAGTTGGATAATCACTGGACCGTTTACGCCTGGACAGCAGCCTGGAACTCTTTTATATCAGACCTATTTAAAAATGAATATCCATGACAGTAAATAGAAAGCGAGAGTTGGAAATTGAGCTCTTCAGTATTGGCACCAGGAGCTTTTGCTAATGAAAATAAAAATTAATGAGAGGTAAAGTACTTTAGTAATCCCACTGTATAATAATTTTACACAGTTTGTTGATTGCTTACTTCTTTGCAGTATTGGTGGGTCTCTCCGTCTTTCACTACAGTACACCAGACGCGAGCAATGCACTCGCTTACAATGAAAGAGGATTTTGCTTTGCCAATTTTGAAATCTGCGTAAGCACTGAATACTACCGAAGTACCTTTTTGTAGTAGTATGGATATTGAGATTCACTTCCTTCCAACAACAAACCAGTATTTGATCTGAACTAACGACACAATAATTGAATAGCCTAGAGGATAAATGGATATTCTTCAGATCAGAACCACGTAGAACCACGAAAAAAGCCAATTTAAACGGAAGCGGCGAGGGCCACTAATTCAAGTTAAAATTTAGTACGCATAAGCGACTGCTGAAAAGTTCGTAATTTGGAGAACGTCGTTGTGAGCGGAAAGGTTTAAGAACTTCAATTCAAGCTCAGTGTTCTATACAATGTATTCTTCTTGGCATTAAACAGTCAGGAACTTTTTTATATTGAGCGTTTGTTTCGCCACGTCGGATTGAGTTTCAGGTGCTGCATGTACATTCGATTAGCCAGAAATTTGATCCAAAATGGGGAGCCTAACGCTCATTGTTAAGCTTCCGACTAAGGCAGGCTAATGGGCTAACAATTATTCTTCAACCGCTGCATACCAATTAAAGCCGTCCTTATTAGCTTTGCTGGAAAAGCAGCACGGTAATTTCGGCTGAATAAACTGAAAATAATATAGCACACATTTCGTATTTTTCTCAATGTTTACCCCTTTACAGATGAAAATTCGGCGTATGTACACATTTATTTTACGACGTCATTGTATGTTGAATAATGATAACGATATTACGAAGAAACTAATAGTACTCGCATAGACCGCAACAGTACTTGATTCTTAGGTCCAAAGTGGCTTCTGACGGTGGCGGCCGAATTGGGAAAATGGGATTTTCTCAAGAGCTATTGTGAACATGTCCAAACATGGTCATGCATGCAGGCAAGCGCCCAAGTGAGTCCCCGCCGTATCCAAGATACTTTCTTCGCATGAAAAATGTTTGGGTATCTTGGAATGAAAACCCCATTTTTACGTTGGCAACTTTTAGCCGCCAGCGTCAGACTTAAGAATCGAGTACTGTTGCGCTCTATGGTGCTCGTAATAATAACAACAACGATTAAGCATTAACTAAAAACTCAACTTCTGTTACGGCAACATTTTTACCTATACGCTCGAGATGAATACCCAAAACCGAGAACTTAGGCACATCTTCTCTCGTATGATGCTGCTAAATTCAATTATTTTCGTGTGACTTAAGCATCTAAAGCCAAGAATATCATCATCAATATGTAGGTTCACGGAAAGATGCTATTCCTTCCGATTTTTTTTTTTTATCAAAGCAATAAAGCTTCCGCCGCTTTCTCCTTTTAAATTAGTATAAATTTTGAGATTCTCGAAAGACCCATACCATAGAACACCCTTTTTTTATTAGCATGGATTCTCATAATTTTGATACACCCTTTTGGGGTATCTTGCAAAAATAGAAGAGCAAGAAAAAAGAAGAAAACGGACCTTCTCCCACACGATGACAAATATCGTAATTTCGTAATAACGTGGAGCGATTGAAGAAAGCCTTCAAAGGTCACGCAGTGCACGACCTACTCACGACATGCCGACCTCTACACGATCACGTGACTCATGAGACCCAAAAACCTCGATTTTTGAAAAGCCGCGTTTCGCAATAAAATTTTCTTCGGTTCCCATTGAGTATTGGCTTTCCCTTTGCGGAAATATTGTTTCCTCTGCGGAAATAATGACAAAGAAATGAAATATTGAGCTTAAAATACTGGACATATGCTGCAGCTTCTTTTGGGTATCGTATTATAAAATATAGGATGCAAAATTCTCAGTAAAAATTTAACGTACTCTTATTCGTCACGAAAATGGACAAAATTTAATTAGGGAGTCTCTTTATTTCACAGCGCTATTGAAAAATATGATAAACTTAGTAAATAATTAATATTGTAGAGTAATTATACGCCAGCAGAAATAACATAATTTTGTCGTAAACCGCCTCTCAGAAGTAACTATGTAGAGTATAACAGTTCAGGAGTTGTCTAGTGTTGAGAGATTATTGATAACAAATTGAAACAAATTCGAAAAAAAATTGTAAATGGGTTAATAAAATGAGCATTCACTGCCCCGTTTCATGAGCAGTGAAAGTGAAGGGGAAAAGTGCTGATCTGAAAAAGGTTATCGCATTAACTAATAGAGAGTTGTTAGAGCCTCCAGTGGAGCAGCTAACCAGAAAGTTGACCTTTTGGTTTGCGTGGGATAATCAGATGTTGTCACTGAATTCTGCGATGCGCGACGGATGGTATGGGCGATGTGAAGGGAAACTGAGAAATTAAGTCTAAAACAGACCTCTTTGAAAATTTAGTCTGAAAAGACCTAACGCGGAAATTCAATGCGAAAAGATCTAAAAGGAAAATTCAGTTGGAAAAGACCAAAGGAAAAATTCACTTTGAAAAGGGCCAAACAAAAAAATTAAACCTGAAGAGGAACTGTAAGGGGGCGGGGAGTTCAGCTCAAAAAGGACCGCCAATTGGGAATAATTCACATTGAAAGGGGCCTACTAGGGAAATTAAGTCTAAAAGGAAGCTATTCAGGAATTTCTGCCCGAAAAGGTTCTGACGAGAAAATTCAGTCTGTAAAGGGCCTACAATACACGGGTCTCGTTACTACGAGGCGGCATAACCGTGAAAATAAGGTAAAAAAATTTTCTCGAAACGCCTAATGCGACATCCAACACGAACAGTTCCTGCGGTAGTATATTAGCAAGGCGATTTTAAAATAAATATATAAATAAATAAACAAACTTCAAAATGAATACAATAAACCAAGCAAAGAAAGCTTAAGTTATAAAGTTATGAAATTCGCTTTGCTCGTCTCATATTAGAGCTAGTGAAATTGCTTCATGAGCATTTGGAATAGACTTTCTTCCGATGTTGTTAGTGCGGAGTCAGTCAACGCGTTTAAAAATCGCCTTGACATATATTGGGAGAGACATCCTCCGCAGCTAAGAACTCCTCCTCCAGAAGTCGCAAACTCTAAACGGCCAAAGCTTTCGAGGCCACCTTAATTCGTCGTCTTCTCTCTCCCGCTCCAACTACACAGTTTGATGTGTCTAAGCTCCGCATGTCCGCGGCTCTTGATCGTGCTTCCGTGCATTCATGATCGTTTCTTGGGCAGGGACTTTTCACCCCCCCTTTTTTTCTCTTTCTCTCTTTTCTCCTGTCCTCTATATCCTACTAACATAAAGACAATAGCTCATAGAGTGCCGGGGCGTAAGTTCCGGTGTCTCTTTGGGAATGGGCCCATTGATTCATCTACTGTCGCCTATCTAATCTAATATTCTGAGTGGTAAAGACGTTTTTTTTTATATGCCTATTTATTTTTTATTTTACATCTTTCTGCCACGTTCACGAAGATCGGACGGAAAATGAAAAAGTTACTGAAGTAAAAAATTAGGTGCTACAAAAATCAGGGATATACGTACTACATATAGAACCCAAAGAACAGAGCTTATTGTTTGACTGTAATTTATCATACGTGTATTTTTTTTACACTTATTTTCTCATTAGAAGTATATTTACTTTAATAAAAAAAATTAAAGGCTATTTGTCACTGCTGCTGCTGCAGTACTCAAAAGAATCAGCCAAATTTTACGGATGCAAGTGATGAAGTTTCATTACTTGGCAAATCAGTCCTCCAGTCTTTCTGTTATTTATAATAGAAAGTTCCATTTAGGAAGGGACAATTGCCGATGCAAAATAAATTGATTCCCAGTTTCTGCATGTCCCGTGCGGTAAAAGAGGGATCCACTATATGTCCCTTAAGGCCAGAAAGGGATCCGCAGAAGTCAACGCCCCGCCAAAATTGGCAAATCACGATCTAATCAGCCATTTTTGGCAGGCGTACGGGATCCCTTCAGCCAATTAAGACGCTCCCGCTTTTTTAGTCTTCGTTTCACGCTACACTTTTCTACGCACGGTGTCCTTCGCCGTTTTTTATTTTATTTTATTTTAAAAGCGGGCGCGTGAGCAGAGGGTGGAGATAAGCTGCGGTTGAGTCAACCCAGAGACTTCTCGCGGAATTACACAGCTCGGAAAATAACACGGCCACACTCAACAACAGTGCGAGAGGCGCTCTGAGCCGAACAGGTTGAGGGGAGGGGGTGGTAAGCACAAACTTCCCAGTGGACCTATACCCTACTGTCACCTATACAGCCATCACTTTTGCTTTGCTGCAGGAGACTGTAGAAATGTTCATTGTAATATAACTCAGTGAAAATAATATAATAACTGATGAGAAATAAATCCCTTTCATCCAGTCTTAATAATGAGAGCTGTGTGCGGCCGTATGTCAACAATTTCAGATTCTTTGACTCTCTCAACTATGCAAAATAATTTCTTTTCTGGAGGGGGGGGGGTGCAGTGCCTTTGCCTCATTAATGGTAGTTATTTTTGTCCCTGCTGCAATAATTATGCATTTTGTTCGGTAAGGCCTGAGGGCCGCAACTATCCTCTAGCGTTGAGCTAAAAAAGGTGCAAGGCTGGAAGTTCCCAGCCCGGTTTTTAATTATTATCAATTTTTTTACTATTAAGGTCACAGATCGTGGCATGAATTCTTCAAGCCGATAAGGGCCGTGGGCAGCAAATAGAAGAAGCTGCAGCGATAGAAAAGATGGAAACAGTAAATTATGGCCACCGGGCAGGGTAATAACTGTTTATTTTGAAAACCAGCTGCCATGTTACAATATTTACTTTGTTTTCTAACAACTCCAGAGGTTTATTCCGACGTTATAATGCGCATATACAATGAGAAATACTTACCAACGAGAAGTATCTTTTATTACTAGAAAATAAAAAAAAAAATGCTGGCTACTTTAGTCAAGTTTCCATAACGAACGAGTGAATTGCGTATAAGACAACATGAACTAACGAAAAAACATCATGTTGCGATGATCCTATGAAGGCTTCTTACAGAGATAACAAAAACCCAAAACGCACGATAAAATTTTGGCAAGTGGTGAACAACAGTAGCACTTTAATAATGAAGTCCGTGATAAAAAACTACATCTGTACCAAAGATAGTACTTTTAAGGTTTAAATCCTTCGAAAGAAAAAGCCAGACTACCTCTACAATGCCGCTGCGTGTGCGGCATTAAAAGTTGTGAACAGTTTCAGTCACGCATTTTGTAGACACAGTGCAGAGCGGTAATTTGCTATACTACTCTACTTCAATACAAAATATTCATGCACGCTACAGAGTTGCAGTAGCAGCAGATGCATGCACTGTGTACAGTTGTAGCTTCTTGCTATTTTACATACCTGCATACGAAACATACATACGCAATACAAATTGCCGTTGCACGAGTAATAGCGATCGTTTTATACCGTTGCTTAGTATACCATAATTATATTTTAGAGAAGTAAATAAGAATTATATTACACGTTCTACAAGATTTGACACTTTAGCTGCGTAGTATTACAATATAACATACATATAACATTTTACACAAAAAGGCGGTTGTGTGCTAAGTTATACTTAGCGATACGGCAGCCCGAGGCACCGCTACACATGATAATATATGTTTACAGAAAACGCGTAGAGCGGCTGCCGGAACAACTTCGCATCGACCGCAAGGAGAGCGATATGATCCGCGGGCTCTCATGCATGTCCGCATCCGTTTAAAATGCGGATCACGGTTCCTGAGCAACGCAATTTCTGTGCATTACGGCCAGTGGGAAAAGTGCCTTCCTGCTCTCTGGATTTCCTTCCAGGCTTTTGATTGGACTCGATTTTAGTCTGCGGTTTTACAGAGCTTCTCTTTAAGTACCGAGAACGTTGCAGTAAAAAAAATGGTGTGACTGGAAGCATTTTAGTTTTTTTTTGTCTAATAACTATGTTCAGCAGCACCAGTTTTGTGGCCCTGAAAGCAAGAAATTTCGTACTTAAAGCATTATGGTTTCAATGCAAATACCTGGCTTAGAATCATGTGGGATGATCTTGTTGTGCATTTATGAAAAAATATTACCTAAGATTCCAAATTAAAAGGCACGTTTCAATTTTTTTCTGTAGTTTCACCAAACTGGCCTACAGGCGTGGGACATGAACGTGGGTTCAGCCAGCCTGCCTGCATTAATGTATGATCGGCTTATTTTTATATGCTGCACACCAGCTCAACGAAAGTGTTGCTAAGGCGTTCTCTCACTCAATCGTACGTACGTTTCGTCCAGTCTTTACAAACACATATCAGTGTGTAAACCAAGAGACTGCATAAAACATTATCGTGAAGTTCACAAGTGTCAACAAGTGCAACAAGTTAAATGTCTAGCATGTATTTAAATTTACTGCGAAACACAACGGAAACAGCTGTGCATATCAAGCGATTAGTAAAAGGACTCCTTCAAAAGGTCAACGTGCGAACTGGGCTCAAGCGGTCCAACACATATACGCATGCATCAGAGGTAGATTTCATGATCTACAAAAAATGAATTTCGTGTGATGTATCTCATGTTCTATATATATATATATATGTGACGTCTTGTAGCGCAGATTTCTGTCAATTTCTTTAAGTTTTGCGAGATAGATCGACATCATTTCAATATTTTGAACAAATTGAAATTACTAAAATTGTATTCGTTCGTCACGCAACGTATGTTAAGAATATGTGTTTTTTCAGTTGGGGCCAGTCGCAGGCGAGCGGTCTAAAAACGTATTTTCAAACAGTTCTTACGGCAAACTACATTTAAATTTTACTTCAAATATTGTCAATGAACGTCTGTATGAACTAATAACTTTACTAAAAGCTTAGCCTACTTACTGTAGAACTGAACTTTCTCAATTACAAACATTTTCTATACATTGCGGTAATCCAGCACATTAAAATATACAAACATGCGACACTGTCCATAAATGAATATACATTTATATGAGAAAAAAAAAATGAAAATAAAAATAAAATCAGGCATGTGCGGTGATGAAATACTTCTGGTATAGAGGCACTATCAAAACAGTTGGTACGGTCGAATACGAAAAAATTAAGATATGTATTTAGAAGGCCTCCTGCATTATTATCATATTAACAGTAGAAACTGAGTTATATTACATCCATATCTTACTGTATGTAGAAGAAAAATGCAACTGCCAGCAGATTTACTCCTGGTAGGAATTTCCTACACTTCTACTGCACGTGACTGGTGCGAACCTTACCTGTGTACCTTGAAGTCGTCTTTGGACGAGGCCCAGGTGACGTTCCTCGCATCACCTCACGGGTGTGGAGTCACAATGCTGGGTTCCCTCCTTTGGAGCGCACTTAGCAACCAAAGGAAGAGCCAGCAGCGAATTATCTCCACTGTGCACGTAACAGATGACTACTGGTCCATCTATAGTAAGTCTTTGTGGCTAATTCTCAATGTGCGTTTCTTTCTTCGATCCCAGTCGAACAATATCGAGAATGTGAAGAATTCGGAAAAAATATTCAGCAACACAGCAAGCTGTCACGCCGCCTACGCGGGACGCAGCACAGCTGCCGCGCATCTAACGGAGCTCGTATGACAGCCGCACAGCCGCCCGGTGTTGCCATATGACGCTGGTGCCGCAGGGGAATTCTTTAGTTCTTCTTGGTAGAACGGTCAAAATTGCTATGGAATGCCAATACAAAAATAACTTTAGACATTATGCTAATTACGAAAGTAATTTGAAGCTGGAAACTGGGTCAGAAGTAACGTCTCTATGTCACTGGTGCATGACCACTTTTTGTTTTCTACTTTTTATTTTATACAAAAGAATAAAATGAACTTGAGCTCTCTGAGAGTGCATGTCTCCGCCAAGTCAGGCAGCAGTTACGAAAAATTCAAAGCAGCTCTGAAACCATGATTTTTCTTTATATCAACTACGAAATCTGATCACTTGTGCCTTTTGATAATGTTAATAGTGTCCGTGATTTTCTTGAAGATCCGTTTAATACTTTTTGAACTATGCTGCTAACAAACATTTTAGCACACATAAGACAATCACAGAAAGGGAAAAACTAATCACCAAAATTTAATCACGTATGTCTTTTAACATTACTAATAATTCCTGAAAGTTTCATGAAAATCCCTCCATGATTTTTTGAGTTATTGCGCTAATAAACATAAAATCAAACACAGCGACAAACGAACGACCAAGCAGATCATCACAAAAATTTGATAATTTACTCTCTGTAATAAACCCAACAACTCATGTAAATTTCAAGAAATCCGTCGATTACTTTTCAAGTTAGGGACTATCAAAAAATAGGCTGACAGACAAATAAACAAACGGATGGACAGTTCTTGACCAAATGTTAATCATCTGTTCCTCCTAACATACCTAACAAGTCCTTTAAATTTCGTCAAAATCGGTCCTCAACTTTTTGAATTATCTTAATGACAGACAGATAAAATAACAGACAGAGAGACAAAGAAGACAAAAACATAACCTCCTTGGCGGAGGTTATAAATTGAAGCCTATAAAGAAATTAATCAAAGAGAGCTTTAATACAAGTTCACTGTATGACCATGCAAGCATAACTATGAAGAGTTCTGTTCTCTAAATGAATAGCAGTTGGAGGTTTAGCGAACGACATCGCAAAGAGCGCTTTCACCTCCATAGTGGAACAATATATACATGCTTTCTGAATATTTTTACTTACAAATTATGCTCTCTCTAGGATTCTCTATGAGACAGAAGACTTCATTACAGATTTTTCGTTCGTTGCAACGTTTCTACAAATCTTTACTATCGAGGGGATTTCACGACCCAAATTGGATCGGTTGAGCCGGGTCACATCCCGCGACCTAAGGCTCAGAGCACTTTGCGAATGATGTGCGCTGTTCCAAGCAGAGCGTTTTTCAGATGGTTATTATTATTTTTAATAACAAAATGCTCCTTTCACTACCTGAGTTCGTTCTATACCATAAAAACATCAACAAGAAGTGTTAATATGGCAACAAGTGTAGCTACTAAATGTTAATGCGATACAAAACGTCGACAAGGCCTGTGCCCGAACTACGTAGTCTCTACAATTTTTTTCTCCACAATGGAAAGCCTTTCAACTTGGATCGTGGAGCGGCAGATGCGAACCATAAAATTTTTCCAACTGCGGACATTGGAGAGGTGCTATCCTCCCTGCTGTCTCCGCGCAGCAGCTGTGACGGTAATTCTCGTGTCCTAAATCATGGAATAGCGTTCCGGTCCGGCGAGAGCCCGTGTCATGATGACCGACAGCTTCTCCTGATGGAAGAGATGTATGGACACGGGAAGGACTAGCTCTAGCGCAGGGTGGCACATTGTCCTTTTTTTTTAATACGCTTTTTAACGGAAGTAAACGAAAGATAAAAAAAATGAGTCACTAGCACGTTGAGGGTGAATGCAAGAGCACCTTCGTATTATGACCGACAGCTTTTATTGACGAAAGATATGCAAGGACTCGGGAGGGACTCTCCAACAAGGTGGCATATTGTTCTTATTTTATTTCTTACTAAATGAAGAATAAGAACTGAGCCACTGAAAAACTTGAGTTCGAATAAAATATCGCCTGCGTCACATTGTAAATGATAATCGATACATTCTTCTGGTGGAGGAATGAGGAATGCATGGGATGATGGGGAGGGGGGGGGACACAGGCCTCTGCAGTATATGGTGAGCTTCTCACATTCTTCACGACCTTTATATAATTGACCGATTTGCTGTGGCCCATATGACAGGCGATGAAATAAACTAATGAATGATCTTTTTTATTTAAGCTAGTATACTGTAACAGAAAACGCTCAGTAATTGCCTTGCACAACTAATGTGACTATAAAATTTGTTAACAAAATGTAACAAGGCCGAATAATATATACCTAGTTTCAGCCTGTGCATAGGTGAGCAATTGCTATAATGCCTACTGAGCTCTTTTGGACGATTTTTTATTGTTAATTCTTATTTACGCATGTAGTAGAGTGAGAAATTTTATCTATGCCCAATATTTATATGAGCACCGGAAAGAGGAGGATGACGCCGGCTTGGATTATAAAATTTTGGTGATGTTTAAATACACGCTTTTTCTACTAGGACAATTGTGGTGATGGTTGGAATAGTGCTACTTCTTCTAGCACAATTTGGTGATGTTTCGAATAGTGCTACATATACTAGGAGAATTTAGTGATATTTTGAATGGCGCTATTTCCACAAGGACTGATTGTTAACTGGGATGTTGGATTAGATTAGGGAGCGTAAAACACACGGAATACGAGTCCTTTCCAAGGAGGCGTCGAAGCTTAAACTTCTGTCCCCTTTCAACATCCCAAACAAAAGTTGCAGCTTTCTGCAACACCAGAATTTGAGAACCAACAAAGCAATACGGTAAACGTATCAAAATTTGGACCAAATTTCCAGTATTCCCTGAAAGATAGCGAGTTTGACTAGAACCAGGATGACACTGGCGCAGGTAAATAAAAATCTAGAACAAATCTTGGAATATTTTGCAAAATCCAAAGACTTGATTCTAACCAACATAGTTGTACGTAAATCTATTCAAAATTCGAAAAGATTGTGCATAATTATTCGAAACTGGCTGAATTCCTACGACATTTCTATGGTTCTGGCGGAATCGAAATAAAAGCCTCAATCGAAGCTTTTAATTTTCGGTAAAGCTCGCGAATTTGAGTAATACAAATATAGCGGCAGTGAAATTGAATTAAGATTCAAACAAAACTTGCGTCGTTATGCGAAACTCACTAAATTTCAGTGAGATTCCGATAGCCCTGGCAAAACAAAATCAAAACTTCGAACGAAGCTCGCAATTTTCTGAAAACTCGTGGATTTCAGCAGAACCAAGATGGCGGCGGGGGTCGGGGGTTTCCCCTGAAGTTCAACCCCGTCGTAGGTGCAGCTGTTTGCAGCGGGGTTCGGACTAACCGTTTAGCAGACCACAATGGCCTGATGAAGCGTGAAGATGTTTACTGCTGACTGGTGGAGAGCGTGGAAAAGAGTAGCGTGCAGCGCGCTACGTGTGGAGTGATGGGAACTCGATGGAATGGATGGATAGAGTGAAGAATGATGATAATGGTGAGGAATGTATGAAGAGGCTGGATAGCATGGAAAGTACTGGAATAATGAGGATTGTGTGAAAAAAAAAGTACGTAGAATGCTACAGTAAACAGAAAAATTGAGGTACAGTGACCTTCATGTCCAAACGATGCCACGGTAACTGGCACCTGCTTGAACGCGCAATATACGAACAGTACGGCCAAGCACTGATAGTCCAGCAACTGTGAGCCGTGGGTCAGGCAACGAAAAAAATAAATATGAAAACATAAAGTAAGGCAATTGTGTCAAAATAAATGCAGTGCGAAACGATGCCTCACGGTAGCCAACATGTCCAAAAAGCAAGGCAGTGCAGCACTGACAGCCGAGTAACCGTAAGCTATGAACCATAAACTCTAACGGAGCCTGAGCTGTAACGCCGAGTCCTGCGTGCGGGTGTCCAGCTAAGCCAGGCCTGCTGTCGCTGTATGACGCATGGTGTTGTGTCGACGTGTTGACTTCGTTACCTATAGCAATCAAAGTGAGATGTATCGTGCAGTGTTGAAGTAGAGCTTGGTTAAATTCAAAGCACTGAAAATCAGTGGATCCTTTATAGTGCAATGAAGTTGACTAAAGGCATTCAAAGTCAGAGAACCTGCTCCAATTTGCTGAAGTAGATGGATCGATGATTCAAAACACTGACAATTAGTTGATCTGCTCTCAATTTCTCCACTGGATCATTACTCTAACAGAATTCTGGGTTGCCCAAGCAACTTAAACCTTGAAACAGTTTTAATGCGGCTGAAATTATTGATAGAGTACAGGATACTCAAGGGCTCAGAGTCAGTAGATTTGCTGTAAAAAAAAACTTAGCTTATAATACACGAAACCAAATTATCTGCTCTAAAATTTTCAATTGGAACGTAACAGACTTCAACGGACTCAAAATAAGTTCAATTACATCAATCTCTGCAATCAAAACATAACTCTTTTAAAACACTCAACAGCTTGATGTTTAATGCAATCTGTTTATATGGGTCTCAGTAGCAGTTGGAAAGAAGGTGCAACGGTCGAAGCCCAGAAGCTATAGAATGAAAATGACCCGACTCACAGCAATGAGCAGAAGCTATTTGGTATCCAGGTTTCGGTAGGATTCCGCCAGAAGTTCACGAAAGACAATCGGGGGAAATAAAATATAAGGTAATCTATCCGCAGCGAGTGAGAAAAAAGAAAATTGCTTTTCGAATTTTCGTTGAGCGGACCACGCATCCACTGAGGCCACAACCGAAAATGTTGGAATGAGTCAGCATTGGATGCAAAGTGCAGATTTACATTCAGGAAATTCCAAATTTTCCACGAAATCAAATTAATTAGAACAGGCTGCTTAATAAGCTGATGCATTTGGACATAGAAACTAATGTCTCTGTAGGTTCCGGTTCTTGTTGGTTCATCTACTGCAGCTATTTAATAAATTTCCAGCGTATTATAAATTTTAGTAAGCAATAAAGCCGCCTACAAAGGAATAAGCCAATCAAATGACATACAATATACGTCCAAACAAGCCAGGAATTGTTCCGGTGATGGCACAAAATACCTATAATAAAATATGTAAAGATTCGTGCAAGCTAGAAAACCATTGTGGCCTTAAGCCGATGAGAGTACCAGGTCTGGAGGCAGGAGGCATTTCTATTTAGATAAACCGAAATAAACTATGGTATAATAGAACACAAAGTTCTGCGAACTGGAAAACCGTCCAGAAAATAAGCAACGGTATAATAACGAGCCAAGCCTGGTTCAGGCCAGTACTACTACAGAAATATTAAAAATAAAATATTATGGAGAGGAGACTCTGCGTACTGGCAACCCCGTCCAGGAAACAGGTAACTGATGAAGCACCAGCCAGGTCTGGACGAAACAAGCACTGCTTCTATAAGCCCTCGACAATTAAGCGAGTATCAAGTGCAGCCGTACGACGGCCCAGGGAAAGTCGTGAGGAAATTTCACGTAGGAAGTGACTGCAATAACCACAAGAAAAAAATATGAAAGTGAATCGACGGAGAATAGCCGAAACTGAGAGCAACGGCCAGCGGCGCCCCTTCGCTCTTTGACTTCCGTCTAAAAAAATAGAAAGAGCGACTGAAGCACGCGTTAAAAAATGGAAGAAAAAAATAAGACGTTCGTCTTAGAAAAATAAAAAAATAAATATAATAAACATGCGACTGGAAAATTGAAAAATAAAAGATGTGCATGAGATTTTTTTATGTAGAAATGAATAAGATTTCACAATAAAAAAATTAATGGAACGAATATGACTGTAAATATAAAGAACGAATGAGATTGGTAGGTATCTAAGAAAGCAGAAATCTTGAAGCAATGAAGCGAATAAATACAAGAGAAAAAAGGTTAAACGGTGAATAAGACATTCGTCTAAGGAGAAAAAAAGCAACTCATCAGAATTTAATGAATATAATTGTAAGCGTAAAAAAAATTCTAAGAAAATGAAACAAAAAGCCACAATTTCCCTCAAAAAAGTATTAACAGGGTTAATGAAAATCATGAACTAGTGGATAAAAACAGACGTATAATATACGTCGTTTGATGTGATTTTTACGTATGAACGATGGTTTGTGGTTACAAGCTCAAAATACAGTACAATGCCTACGAGAATTTTCCTCTCCTTTTTTACGATATCGTTTTACAGTACTTTTTGCTTTATTCTTCTCATTTTTGCGGTACTAGTTTCACCAGACTCTAATTTTTACGATGGCTTGTGGTTTCGAGCTCAAAATACAATAATTGCGAGAATTTTCCTCTACTTTTTACGATACTATTTTACATCATTTTTTACTGTATTCTTCTCATTTCCACGGTAATTGTTTTACCGTGTTCTTTTTCTTTATTGCATTGTTTTTTAGACGCAGGGATCTGAAGATGACCGACTGTATGTACTTGTTACAAATAGCCACGCTGCATGAAAATTGATGGTCTAATGTAAGCAAAGTATGAAAGAGAGGAAATTGGTATACTGTATACAGGCAGACACAAAGTGGAAGGAGGTAAATTAATTCTTTTAGATGGGTTCAGATTTGAAGAACGTCAAAGCATTTTGTGAGTCAAATGAGATATGGGTTGGAAAAGGATAAATACTGAGATTGTTTTTGAAGCGGGGCAAGTTGGAGAAAACGAAGTAATGGGATTGTAGACAAAACTAGAGCACTCTGAGAGCGCATACCTCCGCCAAGCGAGGCAACGGTAGCAAGAAATTCAAATTGGTGTGAAATCATAATTTTCTTTGTATAAACTCCAAAATCTAATCATTTGTGCCTTTTGATGGTAATAACAGCTTGTGCATTTTTTTTTTTTTAAGATCCGTTCATAACTTTTTGAGGTATACTGCAAACAAACGTTAAGACAAACATGAGTCAGACATACAAACGAACAAACCGATCTGCACCAAAATTTAATCATTTATGTCTTTTAACATTACTAATAATCCCTATAAATTTCATAAAGATCCATTCATTATTTTTGAGTTATTATGCTAACAAGCATAAAATTAAAAACAGTGACGAACGAACAAACCGATCATTACCAATAATTGGTTCTTTACTCTTTGTTATATACCTAACAACTCATGTTAATTTTGTAAAAATGCATCCATAACTTTTTGAGTTTTTGCATTGAGAAAAATGAGACAGACAAACAAACAAACGGATGGAAATATCTTCACAAAAAGTTAATCATCTGTTTCTCCTAACATACCTAACGATCCCTGTAAATTTCGCCCAAAGCGGTTCTAAACTGTTTGAGTTATCTTGGTGACAGACAGACAAACAGCCAGACAGACAAAGAGACCGACAGACAAACACGACGAAAACATAACCTCCTTGGCGGAGGTAAAAATGAGTACAAGAAAAGCTCAGTTTGGATCGTCGAAGACTTGCAAAAAAAAAAGCTAATTTTTTTAACTTACGCTGCTAAAATACAGTGAAAAGAAAATTTGGAAATATAGAATGCACCCCGAAATATATATATATATATATATAAGAAGAAACTAAAAACAGATTTCGCATGTCTTGACTCAGACCATACCGGTGATTGGACGTTCGTTCGCTCATAAAACAGGGCTGAGGAAGGCACAGCAATATGTCTTCTTTCTTTAGTAGTAACGTAATTGCGTGAGCGGTACAATGGGGCGCACAGAAGCCTCAGGGTCAACATTCGTTCAGCTACAATTCGACAAAAAAACGTTTCCGTCAACAATGCAGAGGTCACTGGGGTCGCCGCATAAAAGTAAGAGTCACGACATTGGAAACCACAAATGCTGGTATAATATTATACATAAAAGTAGTACAACACAACACCAAGGTGAGTTATCTGGTTTGACTCTTTAGGCAACAATGAGTACCTGATTTTATATTATATACAAAGTAATACAACCCAACACCAAGGTGAGTTATCTTTATTAAATTTCTAGGAAGCCATAAGTAGCTGACTTTATATTATATGCAAAAACAACACAGGGCTTCAATATGTTGAGTAATTTAGACTTTTCTTCAGCAACCACAAGTACCTGGTATAATAAATATACGCTGAAACAATACAGGAAAACACCAAGGGAGTTATCTAGTTTTAGTTTAGGCAACCACAAGTAGCTGGTAAAATATGATACACAAAATCAGTACACGACAACACCGATCGAGGTGAACTGCTTTGGTTTGTTTCTTTGGCAACTGCACGGAGCTGGAATCATATCAAGAAGCAATACAAAATCATTTCAATGTTAACCATTTAGCTCTATTTTTGAACTAATGACACTGAAAACAATAGGAAGACATCCTAATTTTCTCCCAGCGCCACTCATTACAAGCTTAGTGAAGTCCCATGCAGGTACAGTAGATAAGCAAGATAAGCGTCTGCCTTCTGCATATGTATAGGCAGTGGTTCCTAAAGTGAGTGGTACCGCTTGCTTGTGTGCGGTGAACCATGGAGCAAGGTAGGAGCTACGGGCTGATATTAGCAATATCTAATTCATTGAAAATAGATACAAAAACACATGTACGTGGGAAGATGGGGTAGACGGAACCCACTCGGAAACAAGGCAGGTGACTACCCGTATATGTTTGGAAACGGCTATTCCATATAGAGTTATATAGGGGGAATAGGGATGATATACGATCATAGAGGGGATGGAGTCAAGACACAATTCCATGATCTTGGACATTCTAGATGAAGGAAGAAGTACGAGATTCATCCATGGAGGAGAGGAAAGTTTAGATATTACCACCCAGGCACCCAGACCAGCCGACTCTTGTAAGAGCCGCAGCAGATGGCGGAAAGTTCAGTTATGCGAATCCAGTTGACTTTCGCTATAGCAAAATGATTCGTATAATAATCAATTTGCCTTCCTGTTCTGAAGGGTCTCAGTGATAGAAGCAATTGACGGACCCCTCCAAGATTCGAATTTACTTGAACTTGTGGACTTTCATCCTTCAGAACAAGTTACGTGTGAACCATGGAGCACTCAGTCGACTTGCCTTCGAAATTCCTGTCGAGGTCGGACGCCGAAGTCGGCATCTTGGTGTTCAAAGCAAAGCTTGTTACTTAATAGCTAACGTGCTGTAACGTTTTGGATGTAACTAGCACTTTTCTTTGAACAGCTAGGCTTCACTTCGGGCCTAGCTTTTCAATAACCAAATTGCATAGGTGTTTTTTTATTTATCATGGAATGATAGCAGCAAGCAAAAGATATACCAAAAGTGCCACACGTTTTCTACGTTGGTTTGGAAGCACCACGCTTCCCGGCGATAAGCATATTCCTGTTCAATACATTTAAGTTATTGTCCAAAACGTAATAAATGTAAATTTATGTCTCAAAATACCTTGCTATGCTTGCGTTGCTGACTTTGCAAGTACTTTTTTTGCGGCGTGAATCAAAATGCAGTATTATTCAACGTTCACTAATAAATCAAATCTTCTAATTTTATTTTCGTATAGTTTTAAGGAAGTTGACCAGTGGATGTGTCTTAATATCTAGGAAAGTGTAAAAAGTGCTCAAACTAAATAATAAATTAGATGTAACGGAAATTAAAATAAAATATATTACAGCTAAGCCTGTTACTACCTTATGCGTAAAATTCATTATATCAACCAGCATTGGCGTTGCCATGTGTAGGCTTATTAGGAAACAATTTTAAATTAAGACTTAAATTGAGATGTGGCCGATCCACGGCCGTTATTTAACCGAAGTGACTTCCTTAACATCAACATGGAATAGAATTTGAAGGAAGTGAGGCGCCGTTAAACAAACCTCAATTGTTTCCCCAGAGCTCCCAGCCTCTTAATTATTGTCTCCATTCCGGAGAGCTAATGTGCGCTTTAGAGATTCCCACTGGAACGCGTGCCAAGTGTCGGTAATGGCCGGACCGTTCGCCTAACTAGCTTTGGAAAGGGGAAAATCTGCTAGTGCTTCATTCATGATAAGCAATTAATATATTTTGTATGACGCTTAAATTAAAGGGAAACAGCAGCTAAGCAAGGAATATGGAATTTATATGTAAGCTATGCTTCTTACGCATTCCGTTAGAAAGCGGACTATTTGTTAATTTTGGCTGAACCGTCTTTTTCACTGGAAAAGATCTGCTAGATCATAATTAACGCTGATGAGTATAAATTTGCTATCAAACTATATCAAACATGCAATGTACAAACTATATCCAATTACGACAACAAAAAATAATGCAAAAAAGTGTACTCTAGAAGCAACTGAAGAGTACACACTGCCAAAAAAAAAATAAAGAAATCAACTAAAACAGCAGGCCAAGAGCGCAGACCCCCGCCATACAACGCAATGCAAATAGACAGAATGGCAAACAGACATACAGACGGATGTACGAATCTTCACCAAAATTTAATCATTTGCTACTTGCGACATTCCTAACAGTTCCTGCTAATTCCAGGAAGATCCGTGCCTTACTTTCTGAGTTATGTTGCCAGCAGACAGACTGACAGGCCCCGGTAAAAAAGAAAATATGTACATCGTCCTTTACGGAAGTAATAAAGTGGTGATTGTTAGTGTGGTTAAGGAGTGCGTAGATGCATACGATCGAATATAGGCTTGAGAATCCGTAAGCCTTCACAAACGTCAGAACATCTTTTTTCTCTCATACTCATTATTAAACAGCCGATAGTGGACAACAAGGCAGTAATGTAATATTTCTTATAAAAAATGGTAATTAGCTGACTGTGTTATTTTCCTCTTTCAGACCTAGCTAATTAGTGCTTGACAGTTAGTTTCCTCGTACTGTATGTGTAACAATGTCGCCATAACTAAAACAAAACGAGTCAGATTCTTTGTGAAACTTACATCTGCAGAATGGCACAATGTCAGATGACGACACATGTATGCACTGAGCCCTTAGGTTCGATCAGACTGAACTTCTGGGGCGCGGACACACAACACTGTCGCCTAAATAGCACCGCAGCAGCAGGGACGAATCTGGTGATGCCAGTGGCCAAACTCCTTTACTATGCGACCTGACGTCTCAGATGCCTCGTCATATTCGAAAGCCCGAGGATATGAAAGCCATCGCGTTCAAAAATTTGCGGGAATCTCATTTAAGAAGAATATCAGATAGACCAGCGGTCAGCGGTTACGTGTACTGTGGAGATAATTCGCTGCTGGCTCTCTCTCTCTCTTTGGTCGCTAACTGCAGCCCCACAAAAGACACTTATCATCGTGACTCCGCTCATGTGAGGTGATGTGCGAAACGTCACCTGGACTTCGTCTGGTAGGTGTGGTTTTGATCATAGGAGAACGTAGCATATTCAGATTACATTGTGACTCCCCACCAGGTAAATTCATTAGCTAGTAAGGCAATCGCCAGCGAATTCATCGTAAGTAACATAACATTACATATTTATCGTCATTTATGAGTCCAATATGAATATGCGAAGCGAGCACTTTTATTAACGATTTATTTACCGGGCTATGAATTTACCGGTACCCAATAAACTACAGTACATTATCAGGTTTAATCATAGATTAAAAAAATTTACTTCAATGATTTCGTGCAACCTGTGTCATTCTATGCGGGACGTTTAGGGCCACCGCCTTCGAATTTCGGTCCCCTCCCCATCCCCTACTTCGCTGGCGGAAACCAAAAGAGATCAAAGCGACTTTAAAGTCAATGACCAGCACGAGAGGGCAATCGTCAAAGCCGCAGCGTGGCACTAATTTTCGATTCTTGAACCAAAGTCTCTGATCATCCTTAGGGCAATTGAGGCATCGCTGCGGAAGATTGTTAGGCAGTAACGAAAGAGCAGTAGAAACGGCTAATCATCAAAGAAAGATTAACGGGCTTCCCTAAAGGACTGCAAGACAATAAAGGACTGCAGTCGGCACTGCAGTGTCATCATCATCTTCGGTTGTACATCATGTCCAACGGAAGTTCTAAATGAGAAAAATGGCAAACGTATGAGACAACACAGAAGAATAGAGCTGCAGATGCTTCGAGACGGATGGAAGAGGAATGTGGTGTGTCATAGGGTCTGATAACTGAAAAGAATTCAGTTCTGATGAGCAAATGTGATACGTTTGGTTTGTTTGTTTTTTCGGTATTAGAAAGAAAATATTTTGTACGAGAATATTTGTCATGAAGTAATTCGATGCACATATTCAAAATAAGGAAATATTACCAAAACTTCGTTTACCAAATTTTCCTGGACTGGGTACTAGAGATAGCGATACAGTTTTCAGAGAAAAACACAACACACGGCATCTACAATATATTATTGAGTGATATTTATGGTATCTGAAAATCAAAATTTTAAAAGAAATATCTTATGCACTGTTTTTTTTTATATCTTAGAACAATTTGTTTGCTACAGAGTTCCAGGCAAAATATTTTTTAAGCAATAAGAGCCACAGAATGCGTGCTAATGCGCAGAGTCAACAAGCCAGAAAGCAGCTAATGACGAGAGTGGTATTACGCACAGCGGTGCAAGTTAATAGAACTATAGGCAGACGATTTGTGCAAAAGATTTGCCGTTCAGAACGTAAAACCGTAATTTTATATCGGTTCTCGGCATACATCCAATTATCTTTTTTGTTTTTGGAAGCATACTTCCACGATAATACCATAAAACCCGAAGATGGCCAAAGTTTTATGTCGAAACGTCAACAATTTTCATACAGTGATTTGTGCTATTACCAAACTTCATTCCTGAATAGTGTTCAACACATTCGCAAGTGGTTGCCTTGGAACTTTCAGGAAGGTAAAGAGAGCTTTTAATTCGAACCGCAAGCACACTGCCAGCGCACACATTCGTGCAAAAATAATAGTATTTTCCATCAAAAACAAAATTCTGCATATTGCCCCACCGTTGCTCTAAAAACAGAAAAACATGAAAGCACATTCTAGTAAGGGACCGGTGAAGCACCCTCGGAAATCGAAACGAAGAACCAAACTGTCTATTATATCTAGATACCCTAGAAAGCTAGTAAAATTCAAGAAAACATGCTGCCGCGTTAGAGAGGTCGTGACAAGACGATTGTTCTTTTAAATGTATAAACTACAATTTAGGAATTATTTCTAGCGTGCATTTAAAAGCCGGTGATATTAGAGTCAAACTTGCTAACTTGAAGAAGGAATGGCTGAAACTAATTATGAATTTGAGAGTAAAATAAATTTGTATATAAGACTCGAATTAATCATTAATAATTACGATAATGCTGTCATAGGGCTAAATTGAGGAGCGGGTGGCTAGAGGTCTAAGAGGAAAATTAATACAAGAGATCCCAACTTGGTTGTTTTCCCTTTTTTCTTATTACGAAGTTCGTCAATATTCTAGATCAAAGATGAGACTAAGCATCTAATTTATTTTCACCATATAGGTATGTAAGCTAAGAATTACAATTGTTGCGTAAGCCTGGATAAACTTCAATATTCTGGAATGAAGACAATGCTAAACCTGTTTTCCTTGTTCACAGTAGCTTTACGAGAACAGAATTACTATGCTTGCGCATGTCTCTGCCCCGATAAAATTTTTGGCCGCTCCATTAGCTGAGTTTTTGCTTAGGCTCCTGGGGTGGCCGAAAATTCTGTTAGGGAATGGACGTAGTGGCAAGCTACAGCCTGACACTGCAGCGTCAGGGTCCGTCAATAACCGCTATTTACATTCCTGTGACGCCCGGAACCGGTTGTTGCTGTTGTTGGCCCTGCAGATTAGCTGTATATCTGGGGGCCCTGAAGCCTATGGCTGCCTCTACAGCAAGGCCGGTTATACGCCCGGCCTCTACGCAGTGCCATTGACCTTTACTGGAGATTTAATATGTCTAGTGCAGTAACACCTTAGATTAAACTTATAGCGTTACTGCACTAAGCACATTAACCCTCTCGTTTAATTAATCAATCAATCAACTTTATTAGGTACTCATAGGGTGGTACAATAGTTCTGTTAAACATAGCTTATCACTAGACTTAAATTAAATACAGAGACCGCTTTATATTATTATTATTAAATCACACCAGGCTGGCGACGTAGGAACGGAGAAACTCCATGAGGTTAACAAACCCCCACGCAACCAACCCAGCGGGTGGAGAAAACAAAAGAATGAAGAAGAAGA
>LQNS02276924.1:7156786-7189084 GCA_001587735.2 Parhyale hawaiensis | reverse complement strand
CTTTTTAGTATTATTCTTATGTTAGTGCCAATTGTCTCTTATGTTACTTTTTAGTATTATTCTTATGTTAGTACTAAGCATGAAAACCTCAGGATACTGTGTCCTAACCTTGTTGGACGCAGTCTCCAGATGAGAAATAAATGTTCTTCTTCATCATGATGCCCTCGATCGGACCCTTATCAAGCATACGAAGGGTGAAAAAAGTTCAAAGGAAGACAGTGAATCTTCTTCCTAATGCTGATGCCACACGCTAGTCAAAAGAACGAGTATCGGCATCTTTTCGTCTGTATGTATTGATGCGCCCATTTAAATAGGACACACTTGCAAAAAAATTTTGAGTGATAAATCCCTCCAGATATATGTAATGATATGTCCAAAAGTTAACTAAAGGTACTTGCGGAGAAAACTGAACTGACGGTTAACATTTTTACACCATTTCTTTTTCATCTTAAAGCTGTATGTACAAGAGTTCAACATAACGTTCAGACTAAAAGATGACGATACTCGTTCTTTCGACTAGCGTGTGTCATCGCCATAAGACCTGCTAGCAGTATAGCAGCTTAACTTTGAACTTTACTCTTCTATTGATCCCGTCCCAGGTCGAATCAAAGGCACCTCGAGGATAACCTTATTTTTCCCTATTTAATACTCATGAAAGCGTCACGTTCATACTAGCGAACTAACTAACCAACTAACGAAGGGACAAGCCGAATTATAATATAGACTAGACAGCCGGTGACCTACTGGATCACCATCACCCTCTTCTTTGCTCTCGAAAAAAACTACAGGTGTTATTCAGCTGGTCATAGACCACACGCTATTTAATGGCTGTCCATGTGCATTCCTGCTGGTAAGGATCACAATCACCCACTTCGTTGCTGCTCATAGGAGGATATGATTCAACACTCTGTCTCTAAGTAAGAAGAAACATATATGTTACGCATTCCAGGTGAATTTCCCATATCACCTTTGAATTTACCGTGCGCGTTCATGCAGCCGGGCTCAGGCTCGTCTTTCGCATCACGGATACAGCCGAATTAAATCTTCATCCGTCGAATTTCTCCCTATCTTAAAGCGAAGAATCTGTGCGCAAACAAGCGAGCAAATAGATAAATAAACAAGCAGATAAATAAAATTCACAGGCTTGTTGTATAATATTGATAACTTGCCAGAAGAAATTTAAGCAACTTTTGATAGAAGACTGCGTAAAAAAGTACTGTGCTTCTATTGTACATGCTCTAATTTTTCGCAAGTTCATAACGCATGATCGATCCTCCGTATTCCCATTTACTCAAGCCACGAATTAATTAACACGGCCTTCCATATTTCTCTTAAGCAGTCTCTTTTAGCGTCACCGAATTTTAGACGATATATCGATCTTTTCTTTTCAGTTTCTAGTGGTAATTGGTAGCTGTTGTAATTTGTTTTTCCTTCAGAATGATCCAAAGAACTATATAATCACCGAATCGCGTAGTCCCAAAGTAATACTATAATAGTTTAAGCCATCAAGTACCCATGAAATCAATATCGAAGTGTTTCACTAAGACAGCGCCTGCATTCAACAACAGCAACAACTGTATCGCTAGCAAACAATGCACGACAAACGTACACTTGTACTCACGCTCTCCCAAAACGGAACATTCACGAATACAGTCATTCCTGGAGACAGCACACGTGTTAAGCAACAGGATACGTAAGAAGGACACACCTTGCATAATATCGCACACCTGTGCGTTGTATCTCCTCTGTATATGCGACTCCTCCTCCGACTAGATGCACCTGTCACCGTAACAAAATATCTCGTAGAACAATGGCTCCGTTGCATACCGGTACGTTAGATACGGGATGAAGTATTAAGAACGAACCAGTTACTACACGCTTATGTGACTCAACAGTCCGCTTATTATAGCCGCAAACAGTAGAAACTTTCTAAACTGTAATAATGGAACAGTTACGAGGTGAGTGGACTGATGCGGAAAACATGTGGACTCACCCTTTCTTTGGAGAAAGTTGAACAGTATTTCCTGTTGTTGCCTCACAGTAATGTACGATTCGATATTCCGCCACAGTGGGTGACACGTGTAGAATGTGTCAAAAAGGCTAACCATGTTTGAAATCGCTGATAGTGTGTTTGATTCAGCTACTTTGGTCGGAATAGTCTAGTCTAGTTCGTTTAAATTTTTTTCGGAACTTGAGCTCAGTTGGCGGGATCGAGTTTTCGGTAGTCTTAAGATAATCGGCTTGTGACTAACACCTGAAACTTAACGCAAGTTGCGAAATCAGCTCTCAGGATTTCAGTGCCGTACAGATGAAAGCTAATTGGATTGTATAAACTTGATATAAGTGGCTGAATTTAATACGCCATAAAACACTATAACAGTCAATGAAATAATAATGAGGGTGGCGGAGGAAGGCATTTTGAGCATTAATAATAAAACGCGTTAACTAAGTACAATGTAGTCTTAATTGTATATGCGCTGTAACATTCTACTGGCATTTTTTTGCATGCTGCTACTTACACTGTTACTTAATCTAGTGATGAACTCCATCTTATTTCTGCTCAGTGATGTAATACCAAACATAACTGTAGTGATATTATTGTTTATGCCACATGCAAAACAGAAAAATACTAGAATAGAATAATAATACTCACCACAGAACGGAATTCCCGGAGGTGACCACGTTCCGTTATTTAGGCAAATTTTTCGGGCCGGTCCGAGTAATTCAAATCCACGATCACAGACGTACGTCGCCACTGTGCCCTCTCTGACGTCATCATCACTGAACGATACTGTCGAGTGGGCCGGGGCCCCTGGGAAGCCGCAGCCGTACCCTGTGTGGAAAAAGAAGAGTTAATTAACGTAGATCATTTTAATTCTCAGGGATTGCATTTCAAATAATTTTTCAAGTAACTAATTTTCTGACTCTTCAGGTTGTTTATGTTATCTTCATATGCTTCTATTTTGATGCATAAAGAAAATTTTACAAACATTTTCAGTAATCATCGCAAAATGAGGCCATATGAACTTGGATGCACTTAGCGCCGGAGACTTAGATGAATAGCAAACAGGTCACATGTTATCTACATGACGCAGCGTAAAATAAACTTGATGCCCTCCCTCCTCACATAGCAGCCATTACCGGATGAAGAGAACATGACACAGAAATTCTCTCTTCACCCCCTCCCAGCTTGCGTATTGTGTAGAGTGAAAGCTAAGCAAGGTGACCGTTATGTGGAGACCTGCGGTGATTACGCCCGCAGCAGGCTTTTCTCGGGTTCTTCCCGAGGCTTACTTGCACTCGCTGTCTTAAGAAATGGGACTTGAGATCGAAATTAGGGAATGAAACTTAAAGAAATTAACTGGTCTTCCTCAGTTCTTCCTGAAGGGGGAGGTAAATAAACTCACATTGTACTAGAAACAGAAATTGATAACCCTTCTCGGGAAATGTTCTGGTCTTGCTCGAGTTTCTTCTCGGATTACTTGGCCTCGCTGGCTTAGAGTTGGGACTTGAGATTGAAATCAGTGAATGAAATTGAGGAAATGAACGGGTCATTCACGGGTTTTTCCCGGGGCATACTTGTACTCGGTGTCAAAAGAAATGGGACTTGAGATCGAAATCACTGACTGAATATTGAAGAAATTAATAGGTGTTTCCAGGGTTCACTTGCACTCACTGTCCTAAGAAATTGGACTTGCGAGCCAAATTAATAGATAAAAACTGGGAAAAAATGACAGATCTGTTTAGATTTTTCTTGGGGATTACTTATACTGTTTATTGTTTATTGTTTATTGTTCTCTCAAATTACAAAACAATTAAAAACGTTATAACAGCCATTATGCTCGAGAACACGCCCACTAAAAGTGGAACACTTATGGGGCGTACATCATTACTAAAAATCACTTATAGCACTGAACATCTAAAAACTAGTTTCGGCGCAAAACCACTTATGGCACTATACATCTAAAAAAACTAACTTCAGCGCAACACTACTCAGTATTATAAAAAAAAAAAAAAAATATCTTGTAGTACGATACAAAGTGAAACTACCTGCGGCACGTGTGTATTCTCAATAATATGCTAGCTACTTGAGAAAGAAAAATCACGCCACAATGATGAGTCCAACAATCAATGNGGCTTTTCTCGGGTTCTTCCCGGGGCTTACTTGCACTCGCTGTCTTAAGAAATGGGACTTGAGATCGAAATTAGGGAATGAAACTGAAAGAAATTAACTGGTCTGCCTCAGGTTCTCCCTGGGGGGGGGGGGGAGGTAAATAAACTCACATGGTACTAGAAACAGAAATTGACAAACCCTTCTCGGGAAATGTACTCGTCCTGCTCGAGTTTCTTCTCGGATTACTCGCACTCGCTGTTTTAAGAGATGGGACTTGAGATCGAAATCAGTGAATGAAATTGAGGAAATGAACGGGTCTTTCACGGGTTTTTCCTGGGGCTTACTTGTACTCGGTGTCTAAAGAAATGGGACTTGAGATCGAAATCACTGAATGAATATTGAGGAAATTAATAGGCGTTTCCAGGGTTCACTTGCACTCACTGTGCTAAGAAAAGGGACTTGCGAGGCAAATTAATAAATAAAAACTGGAAAAAATGAAAGATATGTTTAGGTTTTTTCTCGGGGATTACTTATACTGTGATAAAAATGGAACTATAAATTTTACAGTCATAACTCATTGTAGGAAATGAACTAGTCTTTCTCAAAATTGTCCCAGTCTACATGCACACACTGAGTTGACTTGTGTAGCAAGAATGACATTAGTCAGTTACCTTGCCGATCAAGGATATATTTTCTTACAAATTTGTATCTAAATAAATTTTGTGGAATGAAACCAGATGAAATATTTTCTGTAATTTGAGAAATAGACATCAATCTTCAGTGCTTTGAGTGTTAAATGCTTGTCGAATTCTGTCGTTCGTTCAGTGATTGCATTATTAACACTAGTACCAAAAGGTCATGGATCTCACACCGAGATTCCATGCATTCACTGTGTTATCCATCAAGCTGCAACAATTAGCATACTACGGACTAAAATTATTGAAAGCCTCTTGAAACAAATGACGGGTGTTTTCCTGTTATTTCCGCGGACAATTTGAGCTGTATGTGCTACAAAGTACAATACACTTCAGGTAGACTACGACCAATGGAAGCGTAACTATCTTGCCATGGACAGATAAGTCCTAGGTAGGACTCTAGAACAACAACTGAAGAAATAACCAATACTTTCTCATAGTGTTTTCCAAAGCTACGAGCGCTCAAGACACAAGTGCGGCTTGTACTGAACGACCTTACTCATGACAAAAATCCTAAAATGAAACAGGAGCACGACCGACTTGGTATGAAACACGAAAAAAATTCGTAAATATGGGGTGATTTTTTTAGCGATCGGGTAAAATAATTTAGCGATCGGGTAAAATAATTTAGCGATCGGGTAAAATAATTTAGCGATCGGGTAAAATAATTTAGCGATCGGGTAAAATAATTTAGCGATCGGGTAAAATAATTTAGCGATCGGGTTAAATAATTGTCAACATTCTACGTACATCACCTTGGTACGCCACATTATAGGGATGACAATTATTATAAGAACGCAGGGTGCCTTATTTCTAACTTAAAAAACAATTCTGGAGGTGTATTGTGTTCAAGGCTCGCACACACTATGGGGAGCTACGCCCCTGATGTTAGCGTCGATTAAAGTTCCAAAGCTTTGAGGCGAACTGGTGGAGGGCCACAGACCTCTCTTCTATTATATAGCTCGGCTTGAGGCCAAAAATCATGGGTGGAGCTGCCTCAAGACTTCTTCCGGTGCCATAAACGGCACCGTGCGGCGGCAGGCAATGAAGAAAAGGTTACGAGGCTGAAAAAAAAAATTAAGCAGGCTGCAGTGAGTGCCGGCGGAGATTGCAGAAATAATAGCGTCGTGAATCTCATAAATTTCCAGCAGATATCAGAAATGTGAAGCTGACTGCTGAAAACAAAAGCATTTTCAGAAAAATGACTCTCATAAAATTTCGCAGAATTTCAGATTATTTTAGGAGGTTGTCTATGTACTTTAACTTCGATCATTTCTCCGTCTATTAAATGATACTTAAATCCATAAATTTTGCCCTATGTCGAGTAAATCACTTTAAGGGAGTGCCAAAATGTTTTTGAAGCATTTAACAACGAAATTTTATACCAGCAAGATGAGGTCACGCAGTCTATTCGAGAATGCAAAGTAAGTAGGTCGTCCATTCAGTGTTCATCTATTGAACATTAAGAAAAATGTACAATGGAGAGGCGGTGGTCAGTAGACCTGTAAACAAAAACCTGACTGATTCCCATTGAGTCGACAGAAGACTGAAGAGGAAAATGGTAGCTAACAATAAAGATGTCTGCGTAAGTGGAACGCGCGTTCTTCCCTGGACTCCGTGAATGGGGCAGTGCGCGTGTTGACAATCAAAGACAGAGAAGAAAGGAAAAAAAAATATAAAGGTCTTCCAGTTCCAAATGTTGTGATCTCTAAAGTTTTATTCCTGTATCTTGAAGAATTGATACCGCGACTGCTATTAAAAATTGAAAAAGAGATGACAAAAGAGTTTTTCAGCAATCAGTACAAATAAAAACTTCTCTTTTTTTAATTGGAAAATACATTTATCAATGAGGTAAGAGACTCGAAAATGTATGTACAAAACATTTGACTTCAAAAGAAAGCAAACTCGAAGTATCATTTTTGTATTTGTAAGAAAGTATTTCGCCAAAGAAGCGTGCTCAAGAAATATCAAATTCAATAACCTACCTCTGGCAAAGCATTCGCAAGGAATAAGACATTATTATTACTATTATTAAAACTTCACGCATGAGCTCCCACGGACAGGCGATACAACCCAAATGAAGCATCTTGCAACACCGGGAAGCCAAGCAAAAAACTGGTCATAATACATTATCGCCAATGTATACATACACTTCTTCCTTCCCATGCATCCTATGTATTACTGGACTCATATGTACTTACTGAAAGTACCAGAAAAACGTTTTGTAAGCGGTTACGTGCACTGTAGTGAAACTCGCTGCGAGCTCTCTCGCTGGTCTCAGAGCGTAATGTCGAATCTGCACAACACGGGTGGCGTGCGTAACGCTACCTGGTCCTCGTCCGAAGAACTTCACAAGTTTCACAGGTAGGAATATATAAGATATATATGAAAGCGTATATATATGCACTATATAGGTATAAGTATTGCATTTCATTACTTACAGTATAATAAATATATACGTGCAGGCTGTTATGCTATTGTTATTACTTCCAACGCAACTGTATATTTTCAACTGTAGTTACTGACAAATCTACAATTCATTTCGATACATTTGCAACAGCAACAAGTGTTTTATTGCTCCTATTATGATATCCAACGATGCATTGTAACGGATGATACCAACGATGTAACTATTACGCTTTCTTCTCGTTGTAACTCCTACAGCTGTTATCAACACTGTTATCACCGTAAAAGCAGAGTTTATGTCTTTGGAGGCTGTCCTCTGAAGTGGGCTTATAGCGTCCTTTCACCCATCATACCCATAAAACTCACGCACCTTATTCTTATGGGATTTATCTGACAATAATAAAACTTATACGGACCAGCGTCGTTCCTAAACGACGCTTCAAAATAATGCTATTCCTTCGAGACACAGGCATTTCAGTTGGTCCTTCGAGACACAGGCATTTCAGTTGGTCCTTCAAGACACAGGCATTTCAGTTGGTCCTTCAAGACACAGGCATTTCAGTTGGTCCTTCGAGACACAGGCATTTCAGTTGGTCCTTTGAGACACATGCATTTCAGTTGGTCCTTCGAGACACAGGCGTTCAGTTGGTCCTTCGAGACACAGGCGTTCAGTTGGTCCTTCGAAACACAGGCATTTCAGTTTCAGTTGGTCCTTCGAGACACAAGCATTTCAGTTGGTCCTTCGAGACACAGGCATTTCAGTTGGTCCATAGACGATTAACTGGCGTCCTATATCACACCTTCTTTCTTTCACTAACCCATAAATTCCCAGGACCACTTCTGCAAATTTCCTATCACACCCAGTTGGGCGGCACCACCCACTTTGGAAACCACAGCATTAGAGTAACAACAAGAACAATACCACGTGAGACTGAGCGTGCAAATCGCCTCGTTACCTGTACGGTGCCGGGGCGTTAGACCGCTCCACGCTATGGCTGTTTTTTTTTTTTCGCAATATCTCAAGTCTGCTTGTCACTTCCAACTGTACTGCGTCGGCCGCTGTACTCATCGGACTCTTTACGAGACAGCTTTATGTCTTAGACGCAACTGTGCATCCGTAAATACTGCATACGTGACGCGTACAGCGAAAGTAGGTATATTACATAAGTTCTTCACAAGAGAGCAGATAGAAATAGGACTCTTTCCCAAACATATCTGTACTTCAAGCCCGTTACAGACGCTAGTCTTTTGTCTCGTGTTTTCACTTCACCACGTTCGAAAGCGTTGCTGTGTCTGTAAACAAGAAAAAAGAACACTTCTCTTTGAGACGACATTGGCTAAAATTTTCAAAAGACAAGACACTGCACTACTAACACGGGTTAAACATTCCAACGAAGCTTTTGGTAGATGCACAGTCGCATTTGAATGGAAAATACAAAATAAAATTCGAACGCGGTGAAGCGCAAACGTAGGACAAAAGACTATCGTCTGCAGTGGGCTTAAAGAGGGTTCGCTCTACAAGCCTCCGTAGCTCGTGCGCTGTACAAAGCGTCAGAATGTCTTATTGCATCCTTGCGAACATTGAGCAGCTGTTGAGTCCTACTAACTTAGTGATTAGTTGAATAGATTATGTAAAACATTACCAGTTACAAGATGACTTGATGGCGTACACGGAGCAAAAAACTGTGGTGCGAACTTGACTTTTGGCACAATTGTGCTGTCGTGAGTACTGTACTCGATGTTTTAATTGCAGTATATATATTGCATACGTTCCCAACAGCAACAGTTTAGCGTAGTTCCTTGAAGAGGAGGAGTAAGATCGACGGGCGATGTTCCAGGCTAGCTAGATAAAAGAGGCATCCAATTAACCCATGTATATTTAAAACGAAGAAAGCGTACATGTCATATTCATTTGTGTGGTCGTAGAATATTCATTGGTTTTTCTTCTTCTCTGTATCCTAGTTATTTTCTCAATACTAGGAGCTATGTTTGATTCCTTGGAACATTAAAAAAGTATTTCCTTTCGTGTGAAAAGCTCTATCGCTCATTGAAACGTAAGTAAAATTACGACAGCACCAACGACGGGGAGAATACTGTGAGAAGTGGCATAAAAACCTAATTTATGAAAATTTCTACCTCTTCAGACGTACTCATTATAACAATGACAAAGAAACTATGAAATTAAAAAAAAAAGTTGTACCCGGCCATCATTGTACAATGCACAGCCGATCGCTGCGTCTTAGCGTGTTATAGCAGAGCACACTGTGCAAGGACTAGCTAGCATCGAGCTATTTACGAAACATCATTATTTGTCAATCATAACCAGGGGGTAGGCCTATAATATATTATAATTACTCCTTGGTCATTACTATATTTCTGCTTCTACTATTATTACTCCCTGGTCATAACTGACTTCTATTTGTACCTTACCTATGTGATACTTTAAAAGAACGAACCAACTTGTGTGTATAAGTTGCAGACATCAAAAAACAAATATACCTGTTAGAGACGGATTCTATACAATAGTAACCGAAAAACCGGTACGTAGTTCTGTTAGTGATGCTTATGCTGCGCAGGAGGGCGTTGTTACTCATTAAGTTGCGGGCGCCATTTAGCGTCCGGCCTCAAGGTGAATATCGATTTCTGTGCGAAGCATTACTTCTTACTTTTTAATGTTATACCGGGGTCACCCTACGCAACCGCATGCACAACTTGATGCGAGGATGTACAGCCCGCACACCGTTCATGCTACAGTATCTATGCTACCGGTGTTTCAAGTTTGGTACTGGAACAACTAAGAGCTGCAGATCCTGCAAGAAGTTGTGCTTGAAATTGCATAGTGTGGGCTCCAAAATAATTTCTTTCAGTGTGCACGTGACATTTTACGGGGCAGTTTACTTGTGATGCATTGAAAGAATTATTGCAAAAGTCCAAATCCCAAAACGTACAGTTCGACTACAAAGTTTTCATAGGTATTTTCAGTTAGCCATTCATTCGCCGCCATAACTCAGAAATATTAAATCACCGATCTTCCTTCATTCAGTTGACGTCCAATGATCTAAAGGCATGCCACCCGCAACTGCCGAAGCTTGCAACAGGCTAGCAAACAAAATCAATGAATTTTTTTCTTTTTCTCAGTGAGATCAATGAAACTTTTCTCGTCGTGCCTATATATTGTAGGTTTTCCCCACTATACCAGACTAATAGCAAATTTTCTCAAATAAAACAAGGTAAATCTTTTGCTTTATTTGGTTAACGCTTGATTCTGCCCGTCAACAAGAAACTACTACAGGATTTTTACAGTCCGAATAATTTATTGCAAGTGACGGCTGACAATGGCACTAATAAATTAATTACTCAGAAATATCAGTTGTGCTTCTCTTAAAATTGGCGGGTGTCATTATGCCGGGGACACATATGCATTTCTTCTACCAACTGGTAGAGCGTCGTAGCATAGATACCGTGGCTTAAATGACGTCCGAGTCTCGCATCCTTACATCAAGTTGTCTGTGCAAATGAATAGCAAATGCAAA
Organism: Parhyale hawaiensis; assembly: GCA_001587735.2. Lineage (NCBI taxonomy): Eukaryota > Metazoa > Arthropoda > Malacostraca > Amphipoda > Hyalidae > Parhyale > Parhyale hawaiensis. The sequence goes on along the minus strand of LQNS02276924.1, from coordinate 7,178,336 downwards.
TGAATACTCCTTGCAAATATGAATCCTGAGTGTCCAATATTTCAAATGAATAGTGTGTCCCCAGCATAATGCCGGGCTCACACCAGGCATTTACGCAGACGACTTGACGGATGGATGCGAGACTTGGACGGGATTTAGGCCACGGTGTCTATGCTACCGATTTTAAATATATATCGAAACAGCCCGCGAGCTCTGCATCCTAGCAACCAGTTGGGTGTAGAAATGCATATGTGTCCCCGGCATAACAGGAAGGAAATCTCTGTGCGATGTGGTCGACGTTCTCGTACGAAGAATACATTTTTATTCTCTTCTCACACGATCAAGTATGTATTGCCGAATGAAAGTTTCACTCATCAAGCAAAAGTAATATTTCCTTCGCGAAACGAAATACGGCAGAAATAATTTCACGGCTTGGAGTACTGTCGGTTAAGTAACCTTGAAATGAAGGGAGCCCAAAAGGAAGGAGATATCGGGCGATCTGGATGACTTCCTCGGCAGGAAGTGTCTGCCGGCAGCGTGTGAGGTACTCCTGCACCTGCTGGGGCCTTAGTGGCAGCAGCAGCACTGCTGACAAGATGTTGTCCCACGCCAACGCTTACTCTTGAGCACTGATGCAACGAAATTGCGGTACATTGGTTCGTTTGTAAAGTATAGAAACGGCAATTTTACTGTACGTGGTGTACAAGAACACCACGGCATGTATTTCCCATCGCTATATCTACAGGAAAGTGTGCTGATTGCTAATACTGGGACACTTTTCTCAATGTATATGGCTCTGCGTCGGTAAGGTTTCGCCAATATTTCACTCGACTCCCTCAATGTATTGCATGATTTCTCAAAATTGGGTCACAGTTTGAAGTTGCTGCTGCTTCTTCTCTATTTCGCTCGAAATCTTCAATGGTTTCCACGATTTCTTTGAAATGAGGTTATGGCTTCAATTTGGAAGGGCTATACTAATTGTTCGCTTGTTGTGGGTGTACGTAATAGAGCTTAAATAACCATGAGGTAGAACGTAGAAAAACTAGCATTTTCCATGGGACTGGATGCGGCATAAGTTATCTCCTACAATGGGAGAGAACCCGTAGGGGGTGGGTTTAAAAAGCTGTAGTCCAGCTGACACCAGCTGCGTTCCCATGACCTATACCCATTAAGTCAATTATACCGAGAAAAACGTGTAGTTCTACCTAGTTATTGAGTACAAGTTAAGAGATCAGGTAAATAAGTAGCTACTGATGCAGACTAGAACTAGTCTCGCAAGCTAATACAGTAGTTCAGGTGCTCCAATAAAATAATGTTGTGATGTGAAAAGGTGTCATCAGCTTATCTGTTCCAATGCACTTGCATAAATACAGTCATAAGAAGTTACGCACGATGGCTCATAAATGTTTAAGAACTAACCTTTTTCACTTCTTCATGAAATAATACGCTAAATAATTAAATAATCTTCCAGCGATAAGTTTTTAAACTTTCTGCAAGCTAATGGAAATTTATCTGATGCATTTCTTCAGTGAGTGGATCTTCTGAGGTACACAATATTGGTGCCAGGAAATGTTACTGTTAAGCATGTAGAACAATGAACGACAATATCTGCATATACAGAATACTATATATATATATATAGATGTTTGTGTGTTTTCAAGAGAACTGGTAATTAAACTGCTCACTGAAATTAACAATGCGGTGTTAGCTCATTATACCTGTCATTCAAGATCATAAATCAGGAACTTTCCATAACATTAAAATTACCAGTTTTCCATGAAACAGGTACAAAGAGGACTAGGTACAGGTTAACGCTAGAACGGCAGCTGGTGCACCGCTAACGTACCACCACCTGCCACCGCTGGTCACTGCACCATCTGTCGCTCTACGACAGCTTAGCGAAGCGCAGGACTTGGAGCATCCTAGCGGGACAAGGTAATGGCGTATCTGGGCCACAGAGCAGTTACTGCATGGCCCGGCAACTCCAAATATTAGCGAAGCAAAGTAAAACATTAAGCATCTGTGATCTGGTACACTCATACTGCTATCCTCACATGCAGAAGTTTGTGTATGTGTTTTAAATTTCCCATCTGATAGGGATTCGTTCACAAATTAATGATTTCTACAACAAGTGATGCTTGAAAATTTCCTCACAGGATATGACAGAAAAAATTTAAACTTCAGCTTTTTTATAAAAGATCCTTCCTTGCAGTCAAATCTTATTTGGAAACAGCTTTCTAATTCTCAGGCTCTGTCCTTTGCTAAAATAAAACTCCCTCTTACTATATACAAGTATCCTTCTGCGACCGATCTCGAATTTCCAAGCCCTGTCTTCCAAAACACGATATGAAAGATCTCTCTATTTCTGTTTTCAACTATCCACTGAAGACCACTATTTATGTCTGAAAATGCGGTCTCTTATTTCCAGGGTGATACATCACTTATCGTACAGTTGTCAAGTCTCTATCTGAAAATTGCTGCCAGTTCCCAGACTTCCTTTTCCTAAGTAAGAGATCCCTGTCAATTCACTTCGGAGACAGAGCTCTAATTTCCTACATAGGTTGCTTTCTTTCATATCAACTCTCCACCTCAATTTCGTCAGGCTCTCTGTTAAACAGTGCTCAACCTTCAAGTTTTATTTTCATCAAAACGCCATCAGTTTTATGTCAAGGCTTCATGATAGACAGAACCCTCAGCCTTCCAAATTCCTTTTTTATTTAAAGCCCTATCACACTTTTACACAAGGCTCAGTCTGTGACGGTACTCGACCTTAGAAATTCCCTCCTCGTCAATAACACCGTAACATATTTCTATTAAAACCCCATCCGAGAAACCTGCCTGACCTTGCCATGTTCTCTGTCTTGGAGTCCGCCTGGAAATTCACTTCATTTAGCGCCGGAACTGCGGCGGCGGTCGGAGAACCTCTGCCGCCGCACCGCAATTCCGCCTCTCCAGCCTCCGCATCGCCGTTACTGAAGACGCTGGAGTGATGACACTCCTGGACCATGTCGAGACCACCGAGACACAAGGCTTGATTGTGGGACGGGCCCCATGCCATAACGTAACCAGTAGCCTTCCATGCTGACATCACAACTGTGACTACATGGCGCAGGTGAGACACAAGGCTTGATTGTGCGACGGGACTTCTGCAATAACGTTTCAAGTAGCCTTTCTGGGTGACGTCACAACCGGGACTACATGACGTAACTGGAACACAAGGCTTGATCGTGGGACGGGGCTCATGCCATAGCGTTACAATGAAGGAGCCTCCCTTAGTGACGTTGCTACAGTTGTGCCCATTTGAGGCCACCGTTAAGTGAGGCCGATGCTCGAGGCGGGATTCGTAATTTACCTTGACGTTGTCAGTAGCCTCAGTAGCCTAGCTTGGAGACGTCACTAAATCTGTGACCATTTGAGGTCACCGAAACACAAGACCTGATCGCGGGACGGGCTCTGGCCATAGCGTTACACACCCTGTTAGAATTCTGGATGGTACAAGAAATAAACAGCGTAGATCAGTTTTTAGGGCAGCCAAAAATTTTGGCACGAAAATAGTCTTTATTGATGACGTCACTACCTCTATGTATGACCATAATTAAGAGGCCACTGAAAGAAACAAAGATTGATTCTGGGACGGAAGTTATTGAGCAACGTAACAGTAGGCCTGCTTTGTTGAGGTCATTACACCCGGGGTAAGCTCAACAATGGTCAGCAGTTATGGCTTCTGCGTTTCTAAGTCCTGAGTTACGAAATCCACAGAAACTATTCTAATCAGTGGCACAAAAATGTTTTAACGATGAACATTGAGGTTTTGAAAACAAAAGGAATGGATTTTTGTAATAAAACAGAACACTCGGCACTAGTTCTTTTGGCTCATAGAGTAAAAAGGTCAGTAGCGAAAGAATGCTGGTGCTTCAAACTCGAGCCAGCATTCTCTGTATACTTCATATGCAAATGAGTTCAACAAGTTCAACGATTAGTTCAAGATATTTGTAAATTAGACCACGCGGTGATGAAATCTCGGTGAAGCAAAGAGCGGAAAGGCAGAGTCATCAAACACCCTTTCAAAATCAAGGTTGTTAGCTGACTTCGTCGTGCAGCCTGCTACTTATAGTATTTCGAATTCAGAAAAGGTCGCAGGAACCTCATGCGTGAAGGTCGGCAATGTCTCAATTTGAATAGAAGAAACTGAGTATTTTACATGTATATGAAAGAGGCAATTGCCAAATTGTTCGAGTCCATTATGTCATGGTGTTACGCACACGCAATGTTTCTGGTTTTGGTCATGAACTGTAAGTGAGATGGAGAGAGAAAGTACTGCATGATCCGTTGCGAATTATTCGGCTTCACTCCTTAGCCGGAACCAAGGACAATAAATTATTAAAAGCTAATTCAAACGACAACATGTCTCGTGCGTATGTCACTGTAACTATAAAACCTTATGTTTTTACATTCGTAAGATCATCAAAGGAGAGGTGTGAGTAAACGGATTTTTGACCCTATTCATACCAGGTTGTCATTTTACTACGAGGGTTTTTATAGTCCTATTCTTTTCCTAAGATAAAAAAAAATTTGGAGCGATGCAACACAGCCTGGAACAGATAGGGTTACGACGGTAAAAACTACAAGCCATTCTGCTCTCGGGATTACGCGGCCGAAACTTTTCAAATAAACTTCTTAATAGGTTCTACGCTGTCAATGTTACTTATACAACTTTGTACGCTTTCTATTTGCATTATTGCTTAATGATTTTGTCCGTTGCATCCGATGTCAGTCGTCTGGTGAGAGCTCCGTAACCGATAGTGTGTATGGTGAAGGCAATATCTATTTCCAAGTTTAATCAAGTTAAAAGCGAGGATACACCCAAAGGTTAGCAATAGCTGTCCAGTAATGATAGACACGAAAAAAAAAATAAATAAGTAGTTGACAAGATAGAGCATCGTTGTCGCAAGACACGTAATAACGATTGTTAATTTACAGTGCATTAAATTTACAATCCCTCTTCTGTAGGTCTATTGAGCTTGAAGATAACTTACATTGAATGTGGGTAAGGCAAAACGACAAACATCTGATTCAGCTGCTTCAGTAATGGTAGCTATAAAAACTACAAGATCATGTTACGAAGGTAACGAGTCACAGAAGCAGTACTTGACAACCATTGGTTTGTGGCGATTCTTGTCTTATGGTAGATATGAAAATTTTTTTAGAATTTCCATGGTACGAGTCATCGTAGCAGTAGGTACCCACGAAAACCATCGGTTTAGCAACTGTACAATTACGGTAAACGTAAAACAATTCGGCTGAGGTTACCAAGATAACGAGTCATCGCAATGATACATATGAAAATCATTGGTTTGTTGCAACTGTCCAGTACTGACAGACGTAACCAAATTCAGGTGAGGTTGCCAAGGTAACGAGTCATCGTAGCAGGACTCAGAGCGCACGCTGGCGACCGTTACACTGGCCTGACGGGGCACTTTTTCCTCCAATAATCTGCCCTAAAATTTGAAAATATCTTGCGGTGCTCCACTCAAGCCGCTGATCAGATAGTCGTCTGTTTGCTTAACCCACTTTCGACGTAAGCAACCTTTAAAATCCCAAGTGTAAATGTGGATGTACATTCATAGGAATCGAAAATACAAATTAGAAGGAGCTATAGATAATATATTGGCGTTGACTTGAGCTCGAAGATACGTACACACGGAAAGAATAATCGGTTGATGGAATTACGTAAAATGCCATAGCTAGAAACTTTTTTATTCTAAGGACTGAAAAGCTAGTTCTAGGTTCGTTTTATGCTACGTTTAGCAAGCCGTAAATATTTTTAAAATAGCTTTGGGAGTTTTAGTTGGAAACACCAGCAAGTTCGTTAGGCGCAGTAAGTCCAAACTTTGGTGTAGGCAGTGATCCGGGAATTTAATGCATACATTCATTGTTAGGAAAAGGAAATTAAACATTCCAATTGATGATATAAAGAGATACTAGATTTTTTGCTTCTTAGTGCACTTACAATGTCATGCCCTCACAACCTGATGGATAATGCATAAGAAGAAATAAATATTATAAAAAAGTATCTAATCAACCGGGCACTGGTGAGCTTCGTCTTCGTGTACCACATGTTGGCGAGTAAAAGTGCATGTGACCTAAATCCTACACATGACTTTACAGACTCAAGTACAAACAGACAATTTTAATTTATGAATTACTGAATATAATCTACTATGCAGAACGCACGGGTTCCCCTCCAAAATACTTCAGGCGTGTGGACGATCGTTTGTGGTACATAAATTAACAGTTTAATACCAATGATTATTTCTTTTTCGTTGATAGTTTCTTCATCATATACATAGGCTTTTACTGTAGGCTGTACATACGTATAAGCTGCTCCCAACGGTGCATCTTCAGTACGGTACGCTTACAAACAACGGTTACTAACACAGGAACGGCGGTTAGTCACCCACTGTTTATAAAATATTTGATACACACAACGAGTATCCTGGTTCATCTGTTAAAGCTTGTTCACACGATAGACCTCTGCCCAACGTCCATACTTCAGAACATCCGAATGTTTCATCTTGTCATAGCAACACAACTGTATAACCTAAACAGTAGACTTAAAATGTTGAAGGAATTAATCAAGCTATAAATCTTGAAGTAATTATCTTGTTAATAACTTCAAGCGATAAATTAACTAAAGTGTTGGCAATCAAGTCCGCAGCGGCCTTAGATTTTTTACAAAAGTGTCACTAGTAAAATATCGGATGCCTTTCCAAATTTGAAGTGAATTACAACTCCGAAATTTGTGTACTTGTCCTATTTAAACGGACACGGCAGTGAATTTGAACGCCGTGCAGTTACTGAAGTATGAACATAAGGCAAACGACTAACGTGTGAACTTTCCTTAACAAGCGCAACCGACTGCACAGTAAACACAGTCGACTGAACAGCTCAGCGCGCGTAACAGTTCCTTACACAACAGAGATGTTTGTTTGTTTGTTTGTTTGTTTGTTTGTTTGTTTCACCGGCGCCAATGGTACCCGGAAGCAGTATAATGGCGAGGCCTTTACCCTCTCACCTCTCTATAACTCAATTGGATGGAAGCCTTATAGGGGTCATCAACAGCTTGCGTGGCAGCAATCGGTCTCTTAATTAACGAATTTGGGGGTGCTTGTAAATAATAGACCGCTTCGTTAATGAGATGGATTTCTACTTCATGTGCAGCAGAGGCAGATGTGGAAGAAGATGTTACAGAAATAGAATGTCCCAAGCGAGACTCAGTCACTGAGGGCTCGAATTAATATCCAAAATGAAATAATAAGCCTGAACGAAATGAGTCTCTTGAAGTTACTTGAAATGTCTTAAATGGAACCGACGTTGGGCCGAAATCGTTTCAAGTTAGATCCAAAGTCAAAATTACATGAAGTACTAGTGGAGACTTGACTTGATATATAAAATATTTGACTAAGAATGGAACCCAACCATCTAAATGAAACATACGGGAAACTCAAATGAACCCCCACAACCAGAGCCTGATTTGCTGGCGAGCTTACACGAAACCTCAAAATTATTGCCTAGTAGAGTAGAATCAAGGGTTAACACTTCTGACACCTGCCCAGGACTTTTTTTTAAACCGAGTTCACACTTACGACTTCCATCGGCACTATCAGCAGAAAGTCCACTCAACTTGTACGATTATTTTCATGTGACCGTGACTACGACTTGGAGTGTTTGAACATCGCGCTAAAACCGATAAAACTTAAATCTTTTCGAATTTAAAGTCACTCAAAATTAGGAGACGTATGGTCCAAGCTTTATTTGAACGTTGCGCTAAATATGATAAAACCACGTCCAGCGAAACATTAGGTAAACCTAAAATTCCTAGAAAATGAAACAGAAAGAAGACGCGAAACAAGCAGGACGCTCCACGTGCAAGCGGCACGCCAAGCGCAGGCCGAAGTTATCAGAGCGAAGGATGCTGGGCCGCTCCAGAGGGGGGGGGGGGAGCAGCAAGCGACCTAGCGACTCCCAGAAACAGAGAGAGAGCCTTGGGCGTCACTCCAAGTCCTCACGTGGATTGGCGTCAGCAACAAACTTGCTGCAACTACTGAACCAGTGACACCATCGGCTGTAAATTAATGGATTGTAACGGATGCTATTGCAGTGATCGCGAGGGTCGGGATCATCCAACTGGAATTAGGTCGACGATAGATAATCGTGAGCCCACCCTGCTGGGGTGTTGGATTACTCATGGTAAATTGAAGTTGTTAAGCGTGTAGCATTAATAACTTTCTTCAATTGCGTTATACGACCTAATATAATTAAATGACACTGGCGGTTGTTCGCGAATGCATTCAGGCCATTGTAGTGGACTGTTCATACAAATTATATGATTTAATCGGTCTAACGTATTTTTTTTCTTACAAATTGCGATATTCGAGCAAATTTAACTGGAATGACACCGGTAGCTGATCGTGAAAGCGCCCCGGCTGTTCTACAGAATACCTTATGAAACACATTACAATATTTAAACGGTTTATGAAAATAAATTTACTGTACTTCATGATACGAATCAGTCTAACTGGAATCGCACAAGCAGATGTCGGTAATCGCTCTGGAGCTGCTGGACTTGAAAATTTGTTTACAATCCCTACACTAGAATTACAACTACTGCATATTTGTCCAAGTAGTTACTCTAAAAATGTCTTCTGAATCGGCAAAAAAATTATTTAAATAAAGAGAATTTACGTTATTCGACTGTGTCCATTTGAATGTATTTAAACCGGTAAATAAAGGCGCAGAAAATCAGCTGCAATAACAGGCAAGTTACCCACAACGCGTACATTTCTCGAAGTACGCACTTTAATTTCTTAATATCATGTGAATTGGTGTAAGAATGGTGGGATAGCCACTCAGTGTAAATAAGCTTAGCTCTCCCGGTCGCTGCTCACGTTATTTTAATGCAGGGCAATTGTCTAATACTGTGATTAGCTATTAATTAATATTATTTAGTTGCCAATAAACTAATTACTAATAATTTATTACTAAATACTAATTAATTACGGTTAATTAAGAAAGCACTAGTTAATAATTATAAAATAATAATTCATTATGGATTTCTTTTATTAGATTAGATTAGATAGGCGGCAGTAGACGAACCAAGAGGCCCATTCCCAAAGAGACATCGGGACTAACACACCGGCCTCTTTGAGCTATTGCCATTATGTTAGTAATATATAGAGGATTGGGGAAACATTAATAACAGCTAATTATTTATTCATTACTTATTTAATAATTATTAATAAATTATTGACTAATTAATGACTCACTCACTAATTATTAATGATGTATTGTGAATCAATTAGTACAAGTTACTTACTTATTTAATAATTGTCAATAAGTTATTGACTAATTAATGACTCGCTCACTAATTATTAATGATGTATTGTGAACCAATTAGTACAAGTTCCGTACTAACCAAGTATGGATTACCGGAAGCGAAGAGCTACTTTATCGCTCCTCAAGGCTTTGGGGGTATTTCTAGTTAGCAGAATAACTATATATATTTCTATAACTTCTAATTACATCTGACTTCAGAATGAAGACTAGGAGCTAGGCATTATAGATTTGTAAAAAGTAAGACGAGTCTTCTAAAAAAATGCATACCAACGAGCTCTACCAGCTGGACTTCTCGTGGAAACTCACAGCCTATAGCATAGCACAACCTCATGTGACAAGGGCATGATGGGCTCTGCGCGATGTTAACCCTGAATGGACAGAGCATACCCACACACGTGCATTTTACTGCTACCTTTACAGTCTCGCTTCAGGTTTTGTACAAAGCTGCACACCACCGGGTGTACAATTCAATTTGGGGGGAGGGAGGCATTTGTGAGATGGAGGAGCTGGTGACCCAAAACAGCGAAACATTAACTGTAGAACAGTGCACATATATTTACTGTTCGTGTAGCAGATACATAGCTGCCCGCAACACCCAAGCAAAGTTCCCGGCTGTAGTCAATAGCAGGGGGTCTGAGCTATAGGACGTGGTAGATGGACGAACCCCCGGCCATCCCCATTTCTGGTTACACGAGTGCCTTTGCAGTTTACTATGAATGTCAGGAACGCGGATACTACTGCAGTCATGAATATTGAAGAATTTACCTCCCTGGCACGGAAGCGAGCAGTCAGTAACTGTAGCACTCTCCCACCCTTCCACGGAGAAAGAAAACGACGGAGAAGTCTCAAAATAGCAAATATCAGAAGTTATCCGGTCGACAGGGGTATGTGAATGTGCCCGCGGAACTATGAATGACATCGCAAGTTTCAAGATACCGTAACAATATACTGTATAGGACTTAATCAGGCTAAATCTGATGTGATTTGACAAGTACTGTCTCGGCTTAGTAAAATAATAATAATAATAAGATAACAAATTACGGTACGGTACAGCAAGAGCAATGCATGTGTTCCAAGGTACAGTGCAGATAATTATTAGGTAGGTTGAGAAAAAAAACAACTCAAAACAATATAAAACACGAAATATTGTTTTTACCCGGTAAAAATACTGTCCGCAAACCAGCACACTGTTGCGTGCACTGACCCTTGTAGCACGCTAATTCAAGGGGAAACGTACTGGTTTCGGGACCAAACTTTTTTCAATGTACGAAGTAGTTCTCTGGGTGTCCGACAACAAGAGCAAGCGTAACCCGCACTGTAGACAGCAAAGATGTTTCATAGAAAAGAATTGCCTCAAAACCAGCTAGCTTACCCCATACACTGACTGGATATACCTACCTTGCCGTGCTTGTGCGGCACGAAACTACAGGATTCCTGCTGGAGGCGCTCACGAAGGCAGGTCTTTTCCACCGACGCACGAGAATGCGCGGTAGTTTTGGGACAACAGTTTCCTCAGTGTGACATACGTAGGTACGTATGTATCTCTGTCTTGAGATGATTTCAATTTTATTGCAAAACACTAATACTCATCGTATTGTGCAATATTTTCTATAATCATGTCCCAGTTCCAAAACACTCTACAGAACACTAGGTGAAATACAGTGCAGGAAAGGGAGGTCACCCAATAAAATGTAAACCATCAAGTAATAACATTAGAGCATGCGTCCCAGCACAACATCTTGATTGCAAGGACGTGATACTAGCAACACTGAAAAGTACATCTTGTAGAATGCAATACAGGAAAGGCCGATCGCAACCTAACATCGACAATATCGGATGTTAGGCAGTGGGCATACGCTGGTCACGTTGTAGATTGTAGTCGTCCTGCCACGTTCTTCGCATCCTCGCACGTTGTAGGGCCTCACGCACGCGGCGTCCGGCCACGACTCCATACATCCAGTCGGCCACCTCGCCACGTTCTCCCCTTCTTCTTCTAGGGCAGGTGGAGGCGGATGTGTAAGAGGAGATGTGTGGGAATTGGGAGAGGAGAAGGATTGGTGGAGGATGAATAATGCCAGGTTAAGGTGGTCATATTAGAGATGGATGAGAATTTGGAGTGGAGGAGAAGCGCTCAAGGAGAAATAATTGCAGCTATGGTATTAGTTGCTGTAAACAAATGATTGGCAATTGGGACCGGGGATAGAGTGCTCGTGGATAAATAGCTGCAACTATTATATAGTAAGTAAAATATATATATATATACAGTATATATATATATATATATAGAACGTAAAATATGTGAGAATTAGGACCGATAATGGAGTGTTTATGGATGAATAATTGCAGCCAATATATAATTATTACAAAATATGAATAACAATTGGGAGCGGAGACAAATTGTTTATGGATGCAGAATAACAGCACAAAATGCTGGTTGAAGTGTAATGGATGAAAATTGAATTGCAGATATGCTGCTGGTATATATTTTACGTCAATAAGAATAGTTACAAAAGACTGACTGAAAGGCAATGCAAGGAAATTATGAGAAGTGGAGGCGGAGTGCTGGTATAGACACTTAGAAACTACAAGAAAATTATTGAGATGTAAGCTATGAAAAGTGTGAAGTAAAACAGAGTGCTGGTACACTGGATTTATAGGAATATAAAGAGATTGTAGCTGAACGAAAACAGATGTAACTTGGTAGTGGACACATGGTGCTACAATAAGTACCAATTAGTAGATGAGATTGATTGGAAAAAGAAATGGAACAGAATTCAGAGACGACATAAATTGTTGGATGATGACCATTGCTAAATAAGGCTTAAAATAATACATATTCTCAGAAAAGGAAAATTTATTTAAATATCAAAAGATAGAATAGTGAGAGAATCCTCAGTATCGGCTCATACAATAAAGAAGAGAAGATTACTTATCGTTGTTAAGATCCAAATTTCAGAGCGTGTGTCGCACATTTGTTTGGAAACCTGCAAGACAAAGAGCATGTGGCATCTACATTCACACTTAAGTGGGAAGGGAAAGTGAAGATTTCCATATTTCACCAGGACCAGGAAGGAAGAATGGAAAAGTGAAGCAGCTGTGGGAAAGGAGCACTTTCCTGCGATATCCGCTGCTTTGCAACTGATAAGGCGGGATGTAGATTGGGACGAGCGGAAGTGAGCGTGGGGTTGGGGTGAAGTGCGGTGCTGTGAGGTTCTTAATGACTGAGAGGGGGACTTTGCTGGGGATTTGAACCCTTTTGCCAATAATGGTTATTGCTAAATTTTCACAATCAACAGTAGAGCGTTTTTTTCGAAAACTGCAGTAACGTTATGCGTACTTGCTGTGCAGCTGAACGAATAAGTACAGGAACTTAGTAGAATTGTAACCAGTATACCAGTGTCATGCCAGCGTTCTTTCGTTAACATAATATGATGGACTGCCAACGATAGAAAATTTTCCTATGTTGACAATAAACCAATAAATTTCACAGTGAAGTATTTCGCATTTTTAGGAAGACTCCTCATACCATGACCATGCAAGGTCGAGTAGGTTGGTACCCAAGCAGGGCTATGGGGGGCGGTGCTTACAGACTGGGGCACGGCCCCGGTCCTGTGCTGCGGGGCACCTCTGGTCCGCTAACGGTGCCGGAACGAAAAACTCGTCTACTCGCAAGAGATGCGCACCGATCGCCTTACGACGTACCGTCAACTGAATGCACCGTACACACCCAGAATCCTCTGGTCTATAGGGAACGAAAGTGTTTAAGTTGCTAGTATGGTCTTCAAGGACTACAAGCTAGCTATCCTTATTTCCTTATACAACCTCTGTTCCAACTCGTCCATTGTAAAAACTCTCATATAACGACATCAGGACTGGTGAAGTCGCCAGAACTAAATTGCTTCAACAACGCAATAACTAAAAGCACCTGTGTATACTATATAATAGACTACGCTCTACTCCTTCTATCGTTGGCAGGAATGCCACTTCGATGAAATTGTTTTCCAATTTACATAGTGACCTCAGACAGAATACATACAACCTATTTTCGAACTCGGGGAATGTATTTATCTCTAAAAAGCGCACATTCATCAGCGTAGGCTATCAACAGAGGGTACAATAATTTTGATGATAAATTTTTAGGTTATTTTAGTGTTAGAAAAGTTAATGATTCGCTCACGTTTGCCTTGCATTTATGCAATTGTGTGTTTTAGTGATGAAATCATTACTTTCATGAACACAAGCAACTTGCCTCTTGTTTAAGGTCCCTTTTTAACTAGAAATCGTTTTGTTGAAGTTTCATCTAACAGCCGTACGACCCATTCGGTATCAGCAATAGGCCGGTATGTGTGTATGTAATATATGACTATGTAAATAGCGTATATTGAACAGCTTTTAAAGCTTTATAAACACTCATTACGTTCTGTGTATTCGCTATTGTGTGTTACTGCTAAAAAATACTCAGTCTAAATAACGTCCATTTTTTAGGCATTTCGTCTCTGTCACGAGTGTTTTTGAAATACTGTATGGGAAAACAAGTGAACGCGTTATCACTTCCAAGGGCAACCATAACATGGTGCCTCCACTTTGCAACAAAGGTAACTAACCAAGTTGAAAGGATTACCACCGAGAGAAAGACACTTAGAGTTGATGCGGAAACTTTCTTCAAACAGTACCCGGAAACCCCAGCACTACCTGGCAGCCAAAGAATACGAGGGAAGGACGCTTTCTTCCAAACATCCGCAACTTTCTCATACATGTAGCGAAGCGGATGTTGGGTAATGTTAGGGCGAGATCTTAAAGAAAACCTGTCACAGTTCTGAGTACAGTTCACTGAGTCATGGGAAGCGAGGGTTCTGAAACAAAAACTTGAGCCAGCTGGAGGGAACCGTTGGTTAAAGTTCCAATGAAGATACCCATACCGGGTACGGTTGAGCTGTACTGGTGTTTCCAGAAAAGCCGGAATCAGATTTGGTCCATCCGGTTCCGATCCCTGGGTCTTGCTTACTTTCGACTCAGCTTTTTATGCCAATTTTCACTGGCTCCGACTCTTTGGTCTCGCCAAATTTTGACTCCGACTCCTGGCCCTTAAAATATCCGAACTTCTACAGGCTCCGATGCTGCAAGTCTGGTTCCCTACATCGGAGGTGTTCACTTGCATTTCTTACTAACTTGCGGCTTTGCTAATCGCAGTATTTTTAGCTACTGGTGCAATGTTGAAATTCCAAGAGCTTATGATGCAAATGAACTATAGTAATTACATTTATCTGCCGGTATTATCATTATGGTTCAAGTCAAAGAGCGCACGAAGCAAAAAGAAGTATTGTATGTAGTTATACAGTATTATCCATACTTACACTTACTCGTCAGCTAAATATAATCCATAGCGAGAGAATGTGGTTATGCCCAACGAATTTATTTAACTCATTGCGCACAATCTATATTATTGTGCTCAAGTTTTTTAATGCACAATAGAAGAATGTTATAACCAGGGAGTAAAAATAACGGGAGGATCAGATATCAGCTGATCGAAAAATCGTGACGTCACAGCCCGAGCAGCGCTCCAGCCTGTGACGTCAGAGAGGACCACCCTCGTTTTAAGCTTGAAGTAGAAGTAGCCCATTCTACCCAATATATGTGATTTATAACTATAAATTACCAATCGAAATGCAATGTGGATGACATTTTACTAATATAAATCAATTATTGTTATTAACTAGACGTGATTATAGGAATTTTCAGGGAGTAAAAATATTATAACCATCAAAGTTGTGCTTAATTGTTAGTGAAATGGTTGTCTATAGCAATAGCTGACTCTAGGATAGCAAACACGCAACGAAATTTCAACCGCGGAGAGGATAAAACTTTGGTTCAACATGGTTATGCGGCTGCTCTGATAGCGGCAGTTCAAGTTCAATAAATCAAAAAACTTCACAAGCCTCGGTTATGATTACTTTTTGGTAAGCATGGCTATGGTGAATCGACAGCTAAAATCTATAGAGACTCTTAAAGATATTATCTACTTCGGCTAAGATAAACTTTTGGTAACATATACGTATGTAGAGCACGTTCGATAGGGTCGTTAAAGTTGATCTAAGCCAAGCCCACTTGACTTGACTTCTCCGGAAAGGCAGACAGAAAGTTTTCTTCGTCACTTTGAATGGTTTTGTGAGTTCTTGAAGCAGCCCTATTATCTATGTTGAAAAATCGAACTGAAATCTCTATTTTACGGAGTAAGACTAAGCTCTTAAAAGTCTCGCAGGTAAATAATTAGGAGTCAACGTCTGAATTTGAGTTACCCCGTTGAATCCAGGGCACCAGTCTCAAGATTCAAAGAAGCCCAGCCCAGAAGGCTCAATTTCGGCTCTCAATCGAACGTGCCCATTGAAATGCTACACCGATATGTAGCTCGAATTCACCGCAAGAACTTTGATCTTAACAGCGACAGTTACATAGAACCGTTAACTTAAATACAAGCCCAGAACCAGCTTCTGCATCTGACACGTAGGGTCTCAGGCGCTGGTCTATCTGGAACGGAAGAACCCCGGGGCAGTACCCGACTGCGATAACAGAACGATAATTATTGCTTGGTGCGCAAGCAAAGAAACCCAGCACAGGGTTTGGTGAATTTTTATCTAATGCAGCTGTACATCGTTATTTGAGTCTAATTCGTTCAACGAATGAAACGTGCATCTGAAAAACGAACGAATCCAACCGTAACTTTTGAGATGATTATGCAATATTATCTAAGTCCGCTCCCTGTATGCTCATAGCCAGCGAATTAGTGCCTATGATTCTTTATAGGGAAGTAAGTTGCTTTGCGGATCGATGGGTAAACGCTCAAGTATTTAACTATCAGCGATCGAATTACTTCTCGACTGTGCGAGCTACGGAATAACGCGTTAAGCCGGTAGCATACATAAAATTTTCGTCGTATAGTAGGTATAGAACCGACTCAAATAAGCCAAGTATGTTACCATGAGCACGGCTTCAGCTTGCACATTATTAAATTGTCCAAAAAAGTGTTGAAAATCCCTTCCACAGCAGCAGGAATTTTAGGATGTAGATTGTGTAGCAAGGTATGCTGAGTAGTGAATGCAGGTATGCGAAGGAGTTGCAAGGGTAAAAGGGAGAGAAAAGTGAGTAGGAATGAATGTTTATGGGTCTGCTGTGACAAAAAAAGAGGAGGGTTACGCAAAGCAAGGTATAGGAAATGGGGTAGTAAGGGATGGTAAGGGTCATGTTGGAGTAGGATCATATGGACGATTTTTTTTTTTGAGGGGGGGGGGAGCGGCAACGATGTGAAAGGGGAGTGTGTGAGTAGGGGGTATGTAAGCTATGTATACTTTTGCATTTTGAAATGGGAGTAATTGTGGTATACCTGGTAACAATGTCTTTTCTGAGCCCGCGGAGGCACCAGTAGAACCGCTCATTAATTTATGAAACCAATATCTGCATATAGCTATAGCAGGCGCCAGATATGTAACTTTAGCTTTCCCTCGTAACTCCTAGCGAGTATTAATTCGTAAAGCCTTATATTGGACGATTTATAGCACAACAGCCCAATGTTTGGAGGCGACGCCACTGTAGCGTAATCGGATGAATTGAGATGGCGCCAAGCTGGTAGCGCCGACGAAAATCGTGCGTAGGCATCCGCCTTAACTTGTTTGTACTTCGATAATTTTTCTAGATCTTGATTCGGGAAACGAATTAATCAAATAAATAGGTCGTTAAAGCAGCAGGAACACAACTGTAGTTACAATGACGAGTGCGTGCTTTAAGTACAAAAAAAAATTATAACATTCGCTGTTGGAACAGAGATGTTTATAGAGTATATGCCAACTATCACAGCTATACAACAAAAAACAGCTTTTCAGATAGGTACATACAAGTAAAAAATAAAGAGCCCACTTGAAATCACAGCAGTTTAATTTTAGAGAATAAATGAATACATACGCGATACTTAGCTTGAGCTAACAAGCCGTTTCATTTTTTTTCAATGCATGCATATTTAATGAAAAACTTTTGAACACTGGACGCGTTACAGTCAAATTCACTTAATTAACCTCTCTTTACTGTTAAATACAGTGTTATTATTCTGTTTGTTCCGCCCGATATTCTTGCCTTCCATAATGCGACCAAAAAATTAGGGCCGCTTTTTTACTGTCTCGGTATACACAAGGAGTCAGATTTGAATTGTAGCTGTTACTGCCGGCAAGTCTGTGGTAGCAGACAGCTGTCCGACTAGAATATATTTTCACACTTCTGGTGTATTATATATGGGTAAAGATTTAATTGACAAACACATTGCTTTTGATGTGTGAAAGTTTCGCAAGTTTAAGCTAGATTAAAATAAAGACCCTGGGAAGCATTAGCATTCAAGTAAGACTCCGTTCAGTCTCTCCACCCTACAACTTTTGAAGACCGGGAACGGGGCGTTAGCATCCCAGGCTCCTTTCATTCTCTCCACATTATTGCATTTGGAAACTGCACACGTGGCATTATTATTCATTGAGACACGGGTCCGGTTCCTATGCCCATTACGAAATACCCCGACCCCGGAATCAACAAAAAGTTGGTCAGTGTAACAGCGGTGAGGGCAATGATCTCTAAAAAGGACACAGCCTTCCTTCTCTCTCCCAGCCTGGAGTCCGGGAGGGCGCGCTCGCCACAGTTAGGAGCATGCAAAGGAGGACAAGGTGAGCCGTAGCACCGTTAATTTTGCCTCTGACGCTTCTCACTCTTAAGGCACGCGCGATAACTGTGCTCATTGCTTGATGTAAACAATGGGTTCTAAACGTGTCCTGAACGTGTCCGTAATGAAGATAAAGCGGTCAGCATCTGGCGCGGTTGCAAGGGCAGAATAATTTGTTAGATAAATTTACGGAGCACGAAAAAAGCCAGAGCTTAGTTGGAACCAAATTCAACGAAAGATAATTTTATTCAGTTTTCAAACGATATAGAGTATGAAAAATTCAAAATTTGTTTGGAAATAAGTTTAATAAAAGAAAATTGTAGATACTATTATTCAGGAGCCAGAGCGTGAGATAACAAAAGCTTGTTTGAAGGAGAAAAGTATAAACGAATATAATAAGGAGAGTATGTAAGTACAAAATATATGCTCTATTTACCTCCGCCAAAGAGGTTATGTTTTTGTCCAGTTTGTCTGTCACCAAGATGACTCATAAAGTTATGAACGGATTTTTACGAAATTTACATGGATTGTTAGACATGGTAACAGTAACAGATGATTAACTTTGATGAAAATAGGTTCATCTGTTTGTTTGTCTGCCTTTTTTTTTCTTACTGCCATAACTCAAAAAGTTATTAACAGATTTTCATGAAATTTACGTGAGTGGTAAGGTATACTACGAAGAGTAAATGACCAAATTTTTCTAAGGATCTGTTAGTTCGTTCGTGTGTTTGTCGCTGTGTTTGATTTTATGCTTTTTAGCACAATAACTCAAAAAGGTGTGGATGATTATTTATGCAATTTGCAGGACTTGTTAGTTATGCTAAAAGACATAAATGATTAAATTGTGTTCATGATCGGTTGGTCCGCTTGTGTGTTTGACTTTTCTTTTTGGCATAATGTTTGTTAGCAGCATAACTCAAAAAGTTATGGACGCATTTTCACGAAAATTACAGAAACTGTTAATACTATTAAAACGCATAAATGATTAGATTTTGGTGTTGATACAAAGAAAATCATGCTCTCAGAACCAATTTGAATTTTTCGTTACGGTTGCCTTGCTTGGCGGAGGTATGCGCTCTCAGAGTGCTCTCTCGCTTGATATGCTGGTCAGTTTTACAATGAACATATTTGCTATAGTTAGCCTAAATCCTGTTTCAAGTGGTTAGAAATAAATCCACAAGTCACATTATAATATAGGTGAGTGTTTTGGCAATAAATACAAAAACATGGCAATAAAAATTAAATGCTAGACAGAAACAACGTATTAATATATTAAATGTATGATAAAAACAAAGATACCCATTGCAAATTGTTGGTATATGTATTGAAGAACTGTTTTATATTTACGCGTACATGCTGGAGATTCATTATAGAAAATAAACGACAAACCGGTTAACAACTTTCTTTCCGCCGGCTCATCTTCTTGACATCCTCGGCTCGCTCCATTTTCGAGCTTTATTGACCAGAAAAAAAAATCAAATAGAAGGCACAGCGCCGCCAGTGACGTCGTTCTTGCACTATAGCGCCAACGACTAATTTATCAGAATTAAATTCGAAAAGCGTGAGGATCACAATCTAGAACAGTTATCGAATGGAGAGTATAAGGCAGTAAACTCCCCTGACATAGGCTTGTTCGATTTACAGCTGACTATGGTCTGACCATTTTATCAAGGCAGTTTGGTCGTGGTCAAATTCCTCTACAGCGTTGCCAATTCTATGGGTATTTTTGAGATTTATTTATATACAGGTAGTGAGTGAGGCTAAGATATGGGCCAAAAAAAATCTCCGAAATATCCAGAGAATTGGCAACGCTATAGAGGGAATTGACCACGACTGATCCGCCTCCATAAAATGGTCAGATTATAGCAAGAATATACTATGAAAAATTTTCATAGGGTGTCTGAATTTTCAACGTTTTGAAAAATGATAGTCCATGCAGATACAATGATAAAATTTTTGACTATTGGAAATTAGGATTCTGCTATGGCTAGGTCACCCCACAGTGATATGAACGTGTCCTCTTTGCGCACCTACCAATAGACTTGCAAAATGTTTGCCGACAGTTTACTTAGCAATTTTCATAGATGACATTTCGGATACATCTTCAAATTTGGAACGAGTTAGAATTCAGGAAGCTGTGGACTTTTCTGCTATATTTTAAACGTCCCCAGCAGCGCAGTAGAAAGTTTGACTCGAGTGAACGCGTGCAGTAACTTCGACGTTCGATCGAAGCCACGCGCTCTGAAAGCTCAGTCGGGACACATACGGAATTCTTGTCCATTCCGGAAGCCAAAACTGCAAAACAGCTTCAGGGCTGTCAATTTTCTGTTCCAAGCTTTTGTGAAATTTTTGTTTTGGATCTGATATAATCAACAGATCCGCCTTATTATAACCAGCCAGCTATGCATACATACTTCCATGGAGAATATAAAACATCTACCTACTGTCAGGTGGCAAAGATTTAGAGCTATTAAATTTCTCTGCTCCAAGTATTGCCAAACATACTGTAATTTGTTGCACCTTATACTCGTACAACACACACATATATATATATATAATAGTTAGCGGATATATAGGTAAAGATATTACGTTATTGAACAAAGAAGCACACAAGTTGGCTTCCAGTTGGTTCAGGAGTGCAATATTGTAGCCATTGCTTCTCTGACTTCTACATTATGCTAACGTCGGTTGAGAAAAGTATCCAACTTTATCGGTCTTGCAAAAAAGTAAAAGGCAGCTTTCTAAGCCCGAAGCATGTTGTAAAAGTGTTCTAAACATTACTCCAATACCATAATTAAATGCAAAGGCCATAGTCATGCCGGCAAATGCTGCCTACCGGTATGTACGACACCCGCTTAAGGGTTAGAATCGATTATCTAAACCACAGAGATTATTTTTTTTTAATAGCGTAACGCTGACTACTGTAACCATGACGACTAGCTGGACCCGTGAAACTTTCACGGATTTGTAACTCCTTCAGACGGACCAGTGAAACGTTCATACGTTAGCACTTATTCAACTTATTCTTCAACTCAAGGACTCGATGTGTGATATATCAAGTCCATCCTCTTAGTTGATGATAATATCCATAATTCCTTGCCGTGGAGTAGCCAGGGGAAGATCGTGGGGGTCACACTCCCTCCCTAAAAAGTTACACGCGCCCTTCACTGAAAATGAGGCCTTGAAAAATGTACAGCTTAGGGCCTAGCTTTTGTGTCTCGCTCTCCCCCCCCCCCTTGAATTTTGCTAGTACTCTTAGTATAAGTCGAAATATTTGACACTCAGGATTCATATTTATCGGATAATTTAGAATATCTTCTGAGTTTTAATTTTATTGCCCACGCCCACATAGAAATTTTTCATATCCCAAGCCGTTAAATCAGAAGAGCCCAGGTGCATTAAAATTATTAACAATACCTTGCTCAGCTGCACATGACTGCTGACCTCCGCGTATCATTGGACCCGTGGAATGTTTACTTAAGT
>LQNS02276924.1:7130220-7156259 GCA_001587735.2 Parhyale hawaiensis | reverse complement strand
AGTCCGACCCCCGTATCCAAGATACCGTCATCGGCACCTGAATTTTCTCCTATCTTATTCCCATAGAGCGTGACAGGAAAGATATAAATATATAAATAAATAAATAAAAACACGACGTGAATTATTAAATAGTACTGTTAATTGTAACCCGTCCAGTAATATACTAACAACAGCGGTATAACATTACTATTAACAGACATTCACGGCGTAGTATTGATACTGATACGCGTAAAGTTTCGCGGTAACTAATACTTTCACGTATTTCTTGAATGGTCACGTGAGCTGAATAATATAACGTTTAAAAAATTCTACCTTTTCAAAATTCAGTCTTGAAGCAACGGAGAGCTACTGACAAGACTGGTACTTTGGCTAGATGTTCATTTACAAAACGTAGAATGTAGCCAGGGGCAGGTTGAAGTTGAAAACTGCATTGTTGAGGAGGACTTCTAACGACATTGCATGGCACCTGGTGTCCAAATTTGATCAGTTACATGCCGATCTCATAAAAAAAATTGAAAGTTAACGAGCATCGTGAAAAGCCACAGCTGTGGCCTTAGAAGATGCCCTTTTATGTTGAGTTTTACGAATGACCTTTGTGAATTAATAAATGGTCAATTATCGAGAAAAAAGGCTTCAAGAAACAAGGACATTATCTGAATAATAAAGTAAAGGTTCTACGTAATTGCGCTAAGCTACTGTAACTGCACAAAAATAGTTTGAATGCCAAAATTAGAGATATACGTTTAGACTCTCAAAAGTCTTCCACTGTCAACATTACAATGGACACTAAAAAAAAGTCTAATGTGGGAGAGTCAGTCGTGACAGATGTGACCTGGTTTCTGCTTAGCCATTCGGCATGCCTTAGAGGGCATCTGTAGAGTCTCTGCCCTACAGCGGTCTACCCAACCCACCAGTCTACCTTCCCTATGTGGCAACAATAACGGGCCCTGTTGCCATTGTGCATGCCATACGATCCTGATGCGCAAACACAGATGGTCGTCACACAAGCAGGTCAATGCACGGGACTGTATATAATATGATGTAAATCGTGTAAATATGGTGTAAATGAATCGAGCAATATGATGATTAATAAATTGGGGGTGTACAACTTGCAACTTTCGAGTAAAAAGTAGTGAAGCGAGGATTGGAGTACGGAAATTCATCAAAATTCCAACTGTAGAATAGAACGAACTGGTATCATAAGTGCATGGGAGAACAGTTAGCACTGACTCATTTAATAAGCGTACTTTTAGAGGACAGTCAAGCTGGCTGAGCGTTGCCCGTACGGAACTATTCATCCAGAAGAGTTTAGATTCGACGACAGTGAAATCGAGAAAAACACCAATCAGAAAGCTTAATACAAACCAAGGTGTGTTTATTGATATACATGCATTTATCTGCTCGTAAGTCTATACTAACACATACACATATAACTAGAGCACTCTCAGAGCGCATACCTCCGCCAAACGAGGCAATTCGGCAGTAATAAATTCAAATTGGCTCTGAAACCATAATTTTCTTTGTATAAACTCGAAATCTGATAATTTGTGCCTTTTGATAGTAATATGAGCTTGTGCAATTTTCTTGAAGATCCATTCATAGCTTTTTGAGTTGTACTGCTAACAAACGGTATGACAAACATGAATCAAACATACAAACGAACAAACCGATCTGCACCAAAATCTAACAATTTCTGTCTTTTAACATTACTAACAACCCCTATAAATTTCATAAAGATCCATTCATTATTTTTTGAGTTATTGTGCTAAGCATAAAATAAAAAATAGTGACAAATGAACGAACAAAAGGATCATTACCAAAATTTGGTCACTTACTCTTTGTTATGTACCTAACAACTCATGTTAATTGCATAAAAATCCATCTATAACTTTTTGAGTTATGACGTTGAGATAAATGAGGCAGACAAACAAACAACCGGATGGACATATCTTCACTAAAAGTTAATCATCTGTTTCTCCTAACATACTGAACAATCCCTGTAAATTTTACCAAAATAGGTTCATGACTTTTTGAGTTATTTTGGTGACAGACTGACAAACAGCCAGACATACAGGCAGACAAACACGACGAAAACATAACCTATTTGGCGGAAGTAAATATATTTATTACGTTATCATTCACCCCCTCATCAACTAAAGAGGTATGCCTGGGCAAGTTTTCCTTCGAATTCAGCTTGCAGGGACCGGAATTCAAGGTTCTTTATATAAGTTCTGTAAAACTGGTTCGAGTTATAAGAGAACATTAGCCCCGAATGAGGAGGATGAAGCTGTGCTAATGCTAATTCTAGAGCGCCATTTTATTCAAACGGGTGCACCACGGAGCTTATATATTACATTATGCAGATATTGTGTGCACTTCAAATTTATATTCCCATGCGGTAGCAGCGTTTCAGCAGACTAAGAGCGAGAAGTTAAATAAATCTCTCATTATATTAGCAACTTACATAAGCCCAAGCAAAATTCTGGATAGCCCTCCTGCTCCTAAGCAAACCATATATTTACAACACCCGCTTTAGGGGCGGCCCAAATTTTGTTAAAAAAAAACTCTCCCACCCGCACCTTGCATACACCAACCTGCCAGTTTTTTCTCGTCTATCTGATTTTTTTTTAAACAAGACGGAAGAAAATTACTGAAATGCAGATAAAAGAACAACTGTTGTAAATCTAAAGTAATCCATGCCGTCCTTAGCAAAATTTTTAGCAACCCCAGAAAGTCTATTATGATTACATCTACTGGACCGGCCAAGATTTCTTCTGTTAGAGGTACGTTCACATTCGCTAAGCATTTTCTCAACAACTTCGCTATGCCACTCCCCCAAGCTATAACGGCTTTCGGTTATCACTAAATTGCTTGTTGTATCAAAACAAGAGTTGAAGAAAAAGATGATTACCTCGTAAATCTTGTGGCACAATTGCTGCTCTGCAGCTTGCTTCATTTTCCCATATGCTTACTTGTGATTCCGTGGGAGCGACATCACATTATTTTGTTCTTTTACTCCTTCAATATTCGTGGGAGCAAACTCACACCAGGGTGGAGAAACTGGCACTCATTTGTTTCACCAACAGCCAAATTCCCAGTGCATATTTTCAATAACTGAAAAATGGGCTTAGCATCATGTGCGATGTAAACAATTATTTTTCGTCATGAAGGCATGGTGTTAAATAATTACCTTTTTCTGAATGAGCATGTTATGGTCATTAATTACAGAGCATAAAAAACACGTATAAAAATCTGTAAAAAAAAAAGATGATTTGAGTGGCAGGATATTCGGTAAGTTAAGTTTTCTATTCGATGCATGCAATTTTTCTTTTTTTTTTACTACAATCATAAATAATTGGTGGGGGAAGTTCGTCTATCACAGGCAATTCCATTCAAAGAGGCATTAACCTAACTTACTAATATTACAGGCGGCACGGGAGATGTGAATGCTGCGTAAGTTTATCTCATATATTTTAGAATCAATTTTCCTACTTCAATAGGGAAAAGATTATGCCTGTGGGCTGGAAAGTAAGCTAATAGAAACAAAGACCAAGACCAGCTGGTAGACCGTCACTTCCGGCACAATTTCAAGTTCAAGCCCAGCCGCAGATTAGGCGTTGCGGCCTCACTGACGGACAGACGGTTCAGAGAAAGCCTACACTTAACTTTCAAAGGCAAGGTCCTGTAAGTGTTCAAACCTAAAGGCCTAGTTGCTAGAAACAAAGAAGCAAGTTCCCCAGGTATTGAATTATAAAGGCCGAATTGTAAGAAGATTAAGAGGCAAAGTTTCATAATCATTGCTTAAACCCAAAGTTCTGGCTGGAGTATAAAAAATTAAGGATGTGCTTTGCCTTTGTTTATTACAAAAAGTTTGTTGCTTATGGCATGATTCGCGCAGCTGAAAGCACCAAATTCACTTGTACAATAATGGTCTGTGTTAATAGATATTTCCCTGCACATACGCGTATGGAAATTGCGTCAAATTAGTTTCTTCCTCACAGAAGTGGATCCTAAGTTAGTTTCAAATATTAGCATGTATATTTTTTTAAAGAATCAAAATGCAAATGGTTGAAGCTTAGAAGAATAACCACTTGTAGACCTGGGAGACTCGATATCGTTCGCCAGCCATCAGTAAATTTGGTGGCGGCCATCAATGAGAAATGCAAAAAATAAGCTGAAATTTCCATTTAGTGAAAACATTAGCGAGTCAACGAAACGCTTGCGCGTTTACAACGCCATATCGTTGGCCGACCATTAATTAGCAAAAATAAGACTACCATTAGCAATTGGTAAAGCAGAAAGCGAGTTGAAGGCTGTGTATATGAGACGTGTGGACAAAATTAAACGTAAATTTTCACGTGTGGAAACGTGAAAGCCGTAGACGAACCAGAGGTAAACCAGCAAATTGATATTCCCCTTCAATCGATATAAATAGAAAGCATGCAGAAGACTGCATTTGGTAGACGAACGGACGGAATTGGACGCCGGTCTACCAGTGTAGAGACGCGACATCGTTGGCCAATCATCAACAGACCAACATGCAACCATCATCAGCATGATGATGGCGGCTGTAGAAAGCTGGTGACCGCAGCGCCGTGTTATGTGGCAGGCCATTGTTGTCCTCACAATAGCGCATCAGGTAAATGAAGCATCACCGCCACCACACTTGCAACACCATCGCCAATTATTCTACCAACGCTGGGGCTCGGCTGTGTAGCTGTGCATTGCCCGTTTTTCACAGCATTGACAGAAAGTCTTTCAGTAATAAAATTATTAACCTTCTAAATAAGCTCTGACTTCTTGGTGTGCTCGTAGTTGTAAACTGTTGGAGTGTCAGGCACTGAGATGTATGGAAGAGGGATTAAGCCTGTGTGTCAGACAGGGGATTTCTTGTTGCGCTTAATTTACTGAGTTGGCATTTCCGGCCTTCAGACGCTACTGCGGGGATGCTGGCCCTAACCATAAATGGAGATGGCCGGGGAGTCGCAGCACTCGAAAAACTTTGAGTGGCTAAATTTAATGTGTCACTAAAGCCAAGTTCACACGTCATCTATACCAACGCGTTCGCGCATCCACTTCTCCGAATTGTGTCACTGTACACGAGAAACAGCAGAAAAGTGCACCGTTTTCAAGTTTTATCCAGCTAGAAATTTGAAAAGAATTTTGTATCCTGCTCAGTGATACTTCCAGAGGAAACTGATTTGACGATTGGAGTTTTTCATCACTTTTTTGTGGCGTACAAGACATTATTCAGACAACGAGGCTACACAACATCCGCACGAGTGGGTGAGTGAACACGTTGACATGAATGACGTGTGAACCCTATAGAGCAATGGTACAAGGGAGGGTATAGTCACGTCAGTGCAATGGGAGAGAGAACAATGACCCTAACTCACTTTAAGCGCAGGCTTTTTACCGACAGAGCAAATTACCAACAACAGTTGGCAAATATGTTCCCGCACGTTCTGTGTGACATATGCATAATTGTACTTACTGACCCCAAATGTTTAATGCTCGTGAGAAAGTTAGCTTTTGCAGTGCTGATAATATTATATGCTCCCCTATTGATATAGGTTACATGAGAGTTTAGGAAGAGCAAATCGTGCTAGTTTTTGGTAACACGTTTTCCTACCATCATTACAGGAGGAGAAAAAAGTATCAACACTTTTTATCTTTTTCATCGATTCTGTTACTGAAATATATGTTGTTACAAAAGAAGTAAAGACTTATTTACGACCAGTAAAAGTATCTCTTCAATTAAATAAGTACCTAAGTAGTGCCGAAGTCAACAGTTCGGTCAGCGTTCCATTTCCCGATATGTGTCTGCAAGGAGTTCACCGTGAGATCTGTCGTCGTCAGTATAGGGCGAGAGGCGTTCAAGTCAGCTGTGAATGGTTTCTCTGTGGCATTTCTTAGCGGCGTTTTTAAGCATCTTATAAAGGGGTTCACTTGAGACTGCTTGTTCCTTGTCATCGAGGTGTGGTGTTCTACAGGTGTGGTGTTGTACATAAAATATTGATAATAATAAGGTGTAGTGCATCACGGAGATCGCTACGCATATCAAGTAGTGATCTATTCACCTTCAAAGTTGGTTCACCAACAACTTCATCGAATAATACTTTAGAACATTTTATCTTGACAATGACAATATGGATAAAGTTATAGTTTCTGCATTCCAATCACTATTTAATAAAATTATATCAACAACGATTTATAACTTTTATTCTCTATCAACAAACTGGGAAAGATTTATGAGCGACAGTTTGTTCGTTTATAATAGACTAGTATTTGATTTTAAAAAGGTGTAATGATGCCGTTGCTCAATTTTTAATCACAGTAATGATGACGGCATCTGTAGCACTGATAATCAAGTTACGTTCCGCTCTAATAACCTCACCGCTACTCCCGGTACTAATTTTTTTTTTTTTCATTATCAGACACAAGGCTCAACTTCTATCTTCGAAGGTTTTGACGTCTAGTACCCAAACCTTTATTTATTCATAGTAATTATTGTTCAAAGTAAGGACAAATTGCCTGGCTATTACCTATCAGAAGAACAATATACACTTTTAAGGATGTCGTTTATCTACGATTACAAATAATGTCTGTAAGAACGAGATGAAATACGGTAACTAACATAAACGATAAAAAAAATATTTTACAGAATAAAAAATCCTTTTCGTTTAATGGTATATACCAGTTATGGCAATTTCCAATAAAAAACGAACGTTTCAAAAATTCCCCCCCCCCCTATGGCTAGTCTATTACACATTTCCGTAGTTATAAAACAGGAGAGAACGAGAAATTTTATACAACTAAAAACCAAAACATCATGATAAACCGCTTGACGTAACTATGTTCACTTAAAACTAAAACACCATGATAAACCATTGGAAGTAAGTATGTATAGGTAAGGGGTAAGTATGTATAGGTAAGGGGTAAGTATGTATAGGTAAGGAGTACACCGGCGTTACGCTGCTGTCGATCAGCAGGTGTTGAGTTGCACTCTGCCGCCTGAAGTACGAGTTAGAAGTTTCAAGGGCAAAACAATAAGACAATTCGTGGCTAGACAAAGAGAAGACGACACCTGAAGTGCAGCCGCCCCTGCAAAGACCGGAAATATGACTTGAAAGCACGCACGTATTCGGAGCTGTAAGTGTAAGCTTTTGGGCAGCGGAAAGTGCTATAGTGAAAGGATTCAAGAAACAAAAGCAAAGTTTAAATTATTGCACTATTGCAATGATCATGGCATTCGTTACAAAATAGTGGAAAGTCACGTTCCGGGTCCTTTATTCATCAATTTAAAAAACTATAGGTATACATATAGCTATGCATTCATGAATAGAAATGGAAATTTGAGTCCATCTATAAAGCAACAGCGAAAAGTTCTCTTTAGAAAGTTGAGAATCGCAGGTACTTTTTTTTCTAATATAAAAATTATCCTAATGCTTTCACTTTTCGGAGTATCAGGAAGGTTTCGAGTTAGTAGCTTCACAAGATTGATAGGATATCTCTTGAAGGAATGAGCAATGTGAACGTTACAATGTAAATGATATGGCAAAAATATGTAACGATGTTAATATGCGATACCTTGTTCTCTTGCATGTGGTGGCTGCCCGAAGGGTTGATTGTCTTATCGTTTATCACTAAATGCTAGTGAGCTCCCAGGGATATTTTGAACTCACACGTGAAAAAACTTGAAACAGTTTGGAGCCGAACTCCAGTTTGGGACGTATTCGAATTATGCCAAAACTTACGAGCAGGTGTAGATTTAAGGAATGTCGCCATGTACTTAGCAATAACATTGTTGCCATAATGCGGGAGTGTAGGTGAGTCTGCTGCGATTAAATTCAGTATGATCAAATTCCCTTTAACATATCCTGACCCCAATCCTGAACACTAGATTCGCTACTTCGAATTGAGTTTCAAGCAGATTTTACTAACCCTCTGCATTTCAATTTTCACTTGTCTCAATTGCAATCAGTTGGCGATCAACTCTTGAAAATCGATCCAAAAGGCCGACTCGAACGCCCAGGACTGAATTTCACGGCAAGCTTATTTGCCCAAATTATTTCGATTCCCTTGGTCGAATTGAACAAACCCTAACTGTCCACAGCCACGTTGCTAAAAAAAAGCACCAATAGCAGGCCTCAGAGTAACAGGGTCCGTTGGGAGAGCGTACTGCAACGAAGCGATTACTTGGTCGTCCGTCTTACGTACGGACGGGCTGACCGCAGGCCGGCAGTGCGTAGAGGTGTGGATTCTGCAGTGCAGCCTGCGATTCAGTGCACGGTGCATACAAACTGTGTAAAAAATGTTCACGATACAGCATGATAAGTCTAAAAGAAGTGATTATGAAAGCTGATTCACAGAACTATCTCTTGAACGTGTTGTTTTAACACACACAGACAGTTTGGGTACAAGCAACTCTGTGTTAACCAAAAACTGGTTAAAATATTTGCCGCCAAATCCCTTGGGTCGAGCAATTGTCACTTCTAAACCCTTTCTCTGGCAAATTAACTTGCCTCTCTTTCCTCTCTTGCTGCACATACAGTATGCAACAGGTTGAAAAAAGGTTAAGTGTCAGCTATCTTTTTAAATATGGAGAGAAGCAGAATTCAGAAGCGGTGCACGTTTCTGGCGTTTCAATGACAAAGCAAGGCACTCGGACGATTAGCTGAAAGAACACATCCAAAAAAATGTCACATGTGCATTTGCTCTTAAAAATCGGTCTTTTAAATTTTAAATTTGTTTTTTTTTTTAATTCTCCAAAAGGAGAGAGGATAAGCGACGTTTTGCAAAAGCGATACGGACATTGAAAAAAGTAGCTTGTGGACTGGGCTTGGAATTTTTTGCCTCCTAATTAAGAGCGATGTGCGTTTTCCACAGTCGTGATGATGAGCACTAGTGTACTATATACCAAGTTATAAATAGGCTACACAGGCATTAGCATGCAGTCACATACGCAATCGACATGCGATTGACGCCTGAAACTTGTTTTAGAGTGGTGGATCCACTAATGTACAGTACTGAAGTGCCGGGCAAGTTTAAGCTAATGAGATAATCTCTATCTAAGAGGATGAGTCGAAGTCGCCCTGCCCTAACAGAATTCAGGACCGCCCCTGCAGAAGCTAACACCGTAAAAGTTAATAAACTTTTTGGGCGGCCAAAACTTCTGTTATTATTATTATGACCGTAGGGATTTCACGACCCAAATTGGATCGGTTGAGCGATGTTCAGCTCTAACTCTGGCGCCGGGTCACATCCCGTAACGTCAGGCTCAGAGCACTTTGGCCGCACTTCAGCTCTCGCAGGGCAGTCTTGAGATTCTTGGACATTGCCCCCAGAGCTCCGATGACCACTGGTACGACGCCCACTTTCATCTGCCGCAGTCTCTGGAATTCGATGGCAAGATCACGGTACTTTCCCTTCTTCTCCGCTTCATTGTCCACGATTCTGGAGTCGAAGGGGATTGAGACGTTGATCAGTTTGGCCGGCTTCTCCTGTTTGTCTTTTACGACGATGTCTGGTCGGTTGGCGTGAAGTACTCGATCAGTTTCCATCCTCTTGTCCCAGTAGATCTGCACGGCTTCGTTTCAAACCACGGGCGCGGGTATGTGCTCGTACCACCTCTCACAGACCGGGAAGTTATGGATCCGCTGGAGGGTCCAGTGAAGGTGTCGGGCAACCTTATCGTGCCTGCGCTTGTACTCCTTTTGCGCCAGCACTCCGCATTCGCTTATCACTTGGTTGATGGTTTTATCCGAGCTCCTGCAAATTCTACAGGTACTAGGGACGTTTCTCTTGTCGATCTTGTTTTGGATGTACCTGGATCTGAGGGCTTGCTCTTGAGCTGCCAGGATGGTGCCTTCTGTTTCCCGTTTGAGCTCACCCCTCAGAAGCCAGTATCAAGAGTCTGGTACGATTTTGTCCTAAACAGCTTTGAGGTACTCGCCGGACATCTTCATGCTCTTCAATTTGTTAGTCCGATTGAGGCACCGTCGTTCCTTGAATTGATCAGCCGTTTCGGTCTCTTTCAGCAACTTCGCATCGATTAAGCAGCGTGCCCACGGGTCGTCGCTCTCTCTCTCTCTCTCTCTCTCCCTCTCTCTCTCTCTCTCTCTCTCTCCCTCTCTCTCTCTCTCTCTCTCTCTGAAGTGGTGGGAGAGAGAGCTCGTTTTTTTTCGTTTCGACGCAGTCCTCTACCCTGATGAGGTCACGGCCCCGTCTCTGCTGTTAATGTAAAGTCTGTCTACGCACGATCTTGGGTACAGAGCTCGATAGATGTTCATGAGCTTTCGAGCCTTGATGTCCATGTCGATGCAGTCCTTTTTCGTCCAGTTAATAATGCCAGCAGAGTAACGGACTACGGGGACGGCCCAGGTGTTAATGGCCTTGATGGTGTTGCCCCCTTTCAGGTGTGATTTCAGGATGAGCCGGAGTCGGGTGAGGTACTCCCTCCGAATGGAATCTTTCATCGTTCTGTGGAGAATGGTGCTGTACTCCATGACACTCAGGTATTTGTAACCTGTCTCCTCGATATCCTTGATGGTACCTTCTTCGATGGTGATTCCCTCGGAAGCAGTATAACCTCGCCTCTTTCGATGTTGAGGACTCCGCACTTGCTGATGCCGAACTGCATTTTGATGTCTTCAGAGAATAGATGGACTATGTTGAGGAGCTCTTCTACTTGATTCTTCTTATTATTATCATAATTAAAAATTCACGCTCGAGCTCCCACGGGGAGGTGATACAGCCCAAATGAAGCTCCATGCAACACCGGGAAGCCCAAAACGCTGTTAAAGGAAATCCAGCAAAAAAAAAAAAAACATAAACAGCTGACTTAAATGCCTGCAGGTCAATGCGACCATAAGCCGATGCCGGCACTAAATTAGGAAGTACAGCATGCTGCATGTAACACAGCGAAAAGTATCGCGCAGCGCTACTCTCCGAAAATATGAAATGAACAAACTTAACTCACCTACGCGCATAGTATGTATACTGTACATATGTCCTATGTCATGTGAGGAGGATATTCTACGCAATACTTATCAGCTATATTGGACGTAGTCTATAAATACGCCTACGGGTGACACATCATGGACTAGGCGCTAGGGTTAGGTTAGTTAATTGTTTGTTATCCATACAAGGCACGTTCAGTGTGCGCATATCAAGCACCACCTGCCGCGTATCCAATCAAACACAGCTCGCGGCGCACCAATTCAAACACATCACTCGGCGTATCAGATCAAACACTCCACGTCCCCGCACCACACGCCCGGCTCGGGAGCAACTCGGACGCACTGAAGCAACAAGTAGACCACTTTACTTAGCACATCTTCAGGAGGCGTGAAGACCAACAACTGTTGAGCGGTCAGCTCTTCGTTGGCTAACTGTAAGGGGCGATAGCCGATGGTGGAGCGGGGGTGAGGGCGAATGCACAGTTACAGTTAATAAAAGTGATATAACTGCATTTACCTTACTTTAATGAAAAAAGCTGTAATATTAGCAGAAGAAAGCATAATTATTATATTGCTCCTCGTGTGAGGGTAATCGTTAGGTAGTACTATTGCGGTGCCAGCTCAGTTAGCTAGTCTGGTGCGTGATGGCACTGAGCCTTGTTGATTAGGTTGTAGATTCATAGCTGTTACATTATTATGAAATGAATGTCCACGAAATTTTTCGTGTAAGCTGTAATGAATAATCAAAGAACACCTCCCGCCCGTGGATAAAGATATGATAAATAAATAATAAATAAATATAACTTTACTGCTTAAGAACAAACTTAGCATTCCTGTAATAGCCTACCATAACATATTACACCACATCGCTATGCTAGCTGTTGAGCCCGGAAGGCCACAATAAGAAGACTTAGAAAGGAATGATATTCGAAAAATTACTCTATCGTTCAATTACTAATATCTTTATTGAATATTATGTTGCCAGATCAGCATTATAATCGGATATAAGCCTACCAAAACCTGTTACTCTTCATCAGCATACTAGCTGTGGAACCCAAACGGCCACACCAAGAAAACAAAGAAAGGAATCGAATTAAAAACAACAATCTATTTCTTATAAGCCTTCTGCATGCATGCATGCATGCCAGTCCGTCGCTCCCCTAACAGCATTCTTGGCAGCCATAGAGATCGACTTTCAATTTTGGCTTCTGAGGCGGCCAAGAATTTTGTTACAATTTGTCGTGCCCTCAGGTAGCTGTTAATTAACCACACTGATTTACGCCACAGAACTAGGGTTCTCTATACATGGAGTGCAAGCAGTAACTTCCAGCCGTACGTGAGCTCATCTCAGGCAGTTCGTGGGATTTCTTCTTTGTCAACTTAAAATCATGTCTGTAGTTTTGATCGTTGCAGAACCACAACTTTAGACGTGATCTGTGACGAGGTTCATCACGTCTCACAAAGTCGATAGTGCGTGGAGCCCTTTAGTACTGGGGTTCGTGAGGGAGATAAAACTGGGGGAAAATGGTCTAGGAAAGGCTCTTTGATAGAGTAATAAAAAATAAATGAATATATACGCATTGGTCTATAGTGTCTTTCTGTATTTATTCTGCCACACGCTGATAAAATCAAGATAGGAGAAGATATCAGTAGTACCTCTTAGCAGTATCATAGATGCTAATGATCTCGTTCTTCTCACAACAGAGCTTTAATTACTCAGCTAGAGATCTCGATGCTCAAAATTAGTAGTATATCAACGAAGGTAAAAAGGTAAGCTAATCAATAAAGTAGCGTCAAAAATAGAGGCCTCCACCAAATGATAATTAACTAATTATTTTTTTTTGTTTTTAATGGCGGTACTTGTCACTAGTTATGAACTATTTATTGACTAGTAGTGTAATAGAATATACAAGCGATACAACTAAGCTGAGGTCAGTGGTCGTATGGAGGTTCGGTACTGAAAGTTATTATAGGTGCGTTAGGTAATAAAAATTAATTATTTCGCAATAAACTTGAAAAATTAGAACGGGATATGATAGATACACGAGAAACTTACCTTTACCGTGAACCAGATCATGAATTTAAATGCGAGCCTCTTTGTACAAAAGTATTTGTCTTGCATCAATTCCTCTGTTCGCATCAAATTACTCATCTGCAACAAATCATTTGATTACATAAATTGATTTCAGAGTGTAAAGACTGACTGTAGCAATGATTTGCTCGTCAGCTACTAATTCTTTGCTTCCTTCAAATTCTTTACAATGCGTTAAACTATCTGTTTGCAAAATTTTGTCGACAACAAATTATTTTTTTGCACAGAGCTGCTTGGATGATTGCTTAAAGTTGTTTATTTCTGCCCAGGAGCTATATTTATCACATTGTTGGTAAACAAAACTTTTATGCATCATATATATCTCTCTTGCATAAAGCTATTTCCATGCATTAAACTGTTTGGCAACATCATCTTGCTCTCATCAATGGTAACTGCATTAAACTGTTCATGTGTAGGTTAATTAGTGCGTAATTCTCGCTCTGATATGCTCATTTTACGGAATAAGCTGTAATAGTAGATAATATATAACTGAAAACCTTCACTTTGTGGAGAGATTAATAATATACGTAATAATAAAATTATAGTGAATCGTTTGCTTATATAGTATTGTTTGTTTGGATCGAGTGAAGTGTTAGTGCACTGTGCAGCGGTCGTGACAACAATCGATAAGGAAACAAAAGGTAGACCGTGCGAGGCCCGGCCGGTGCGGCGGCCACCCACCGGATGCGCCGGTAGGCCTAAGGATCCAGAGGTCCTCCGGATTCACGACTTCGCTTGCAAAATGGTGGGAAGGAAGAGACTACAGTTAGCGCTGCTATCCTAATTTGGTTTTAATCAGGAACGTAGGGTGTAAATACTCTTTTGATATTCCAATATGATAGCAAATGCTTGTACGAAAGAGCTGACGCCTGTTCCTCCCACATAGGGCGTAAAAACAATTATTTCGGGTTTTATTTGTGAGTTTATGGATGATAATCGTAAAAATCGCTTTGGTTGCACACTCTGACTAGTAAAGCCACATGCACTGATTCATGCTGCGGTTAAGTGTCCGCTAGGGCCCAAGGGACTGTATACAGCTGCAGTCGACCACAGATGCTCCGAGTTAAGGTGTCATATTGACGGAAGACTCGATCAACTACTGTTCCCACCCCCCTGATCCTAAGGCCAGAACCCCAAGTGACTACTAGTGAATAAACTGCTGTCGTTATACATTCCCAAGCCTCATAAGCATCTCTCTCTAACTGGGATCGAACATCCGATTTCCCGATAATGAACGAGTCAGC
Organism: Parhyale hawaiensis; assembly: GCA_001587735.2. Classification (NCBI taxonomy): domain Eukaryota; kingdom Metazoa; phylum Arthropoda; class Malacostraca; order Amphipoda; family Hyalidae; genus Parhyale; species Parhyale hawaiensis. Next base: position 7,141,962 of record LQNS02276924.1, on the reverse strand, counting down.
AATTTTGACTACTGAGCTATTGAGGATGGGGGAATAAATAGAGTTCATCAGAAATCGCAAACGTGAAAAAGAACCCAACTGAACTATATAAAGTAAAACTTATGCCTATTTTTATTTGCTTCGTGATTTAGCTTTCGAATTCTCGACTCCGTTTTAAGTAGAAAATGTTTTTTTTCACGCCTTACATTTGTCTCGTCAAAGAGGCAATGACATCCAAAGTAATACAAACTAATTGCTTGCGAATATGCTATTAAAATGGAGGAAACGAAGCACTTGGTTTTCGCATCCTGTAATTTAAAAAGCAAATAATAAACATTCTTCGAATTAACAAGTCCGCTCGCGAGAGGGTCATCACATCCTACATGGATTTCCATGCCCGCACATCATAAAAACACCAACTGGATTTACGACTTCACAATATTTACATCCCATTAAAAAAGAGTATTCTCTACATAATCGTATCTAAATTGCCCGTAGTTATGGCAATTTATTCATTATATTCCTTTTCCCAACGACGTAACAGAGAAGCTGAAAATGAATACAGTTTGCTAAAATTAGAACGATAAACGATAGCGACGAGCGAAATTAGCGTGCGACGTAACTAAGGCCGGCTGCACACTAACAACTTTCGTTGCCGCTAGGAGCTTAGAGGCAACTCAACTTATCCGTGTACGTAGCAACGGCACGGCTTCAGCTTGCACAAAATTTAGCTGCTTCAAAAATTTTCAAATATTTCAGTCGNCTACATTCTACTAACATAATGGCAATAGCTCATAGAGGACCGGGGTGTAAGTCCCGGTGTCTTTTTGGGAATGGGCCTTTTGGTTCGTCTACTGCCGCCTATCTAATCTAATCTATAGAGTAACGTCAAAAATAGAGGCCTCCGCCAAAATTATTATCAATTAATTATTTATTTACTTCTGTCTTTAATGGCGGTACTTGTCACTAGTTATTAACTATTTATTGACTAGTAGTGCAATAGAATATACAAGCGATATAACCGAGCTGAGGTCAGGGGTCGTATAGCGGTTTGGTATTGAAAGTTAGTCGGTGCGTTTGGTAATAAAAATTCATAATTTCTTCATAAAGTTAAAAAATTAAAACAGGATATGATAGATACACGAGCAACTTACCTTTTCCGCGAGCCAGATCATGAGTTTAGCAACAATTCATTTGTTCGCATCAAATTGCTCATCTGCAACAAATCATTTGATTACATAAAATGTTTCTGAGCGTAAACACTGACTGTAGCAATAAGTTGCTCGTCAACTGCCAATTCTTTGCTTCCTTCAAATTTTTTATATTGCGGTAAACTATTTGTTTGCTAAATATTGTCGACAACAAGTTATTTTTCGCACAGAGTTACTTGGATGATTGCTTAAAGTGGTTTATTTGTGCCCAAGGGCTATATTAATTTTTTTATCACATTGTTTGTAAACAAAACTTTTATGCATCAAATATATCTCTCTTGCATAAAGCTATTTGCATGCATCAAGCTGTTTTGCTACATCATCTCTCATCAATGGTAACTGCATTAAATTGTTCATGTGTAGGTTAATTAGTGCGTAATTCTCGCTCTGATATGCTCATTTTACGGAATAAGCTGTAATAGAATATAATATATAACTGAAAATCTTCACTTTGTGGAGAGATTAATAATATACGTAATAATAAAATTATAGTGAATCGTTTGCTTATATACTATTGTTTGTTTGGATCGAGTGAAGTGTTTGTGCACTGTGCAGCGGTCGTGACAACAATCGATAGGGAAACAAAAGGTAAACCGATCCAGTGGAGCCCGGCCGGTGCGCCGGCCACCCACCGGATGCGTCGTAGGCCTAAGGATCCAGAGGTCCTCCGGATTCACGACTTCGCTTGCAAAATGGTGGGAAGGAAGAGACTACAGTTAGCGCTGCTATCCTAATTTGGTTTTAATCAGGATCGTAGGGTGTAAATATTCTTTTGATATTCCAATAGGATAGCAAATGCTTGTACGAAAGAGCTGACGCCTGTTCCTCCCACATAGGGCGTAAAAACAAGTCTTTCGGGCTTTGTTTGTGAGTTTATGGATGATAATGGTACAAATCGCTTTAGTTGCACACTCTGACTAGTAAAGCCACATGCACTGATTCATGCTGCGGTTAAGTGTCTACTAGGGCCCAAGGGACTGTATACAGCTGCAGTCGACCACAGATGCTCCGAGTTATGGTGTCATATTGACGGAAGACTCGATCGACTACTGTTCCCACTCCCTGATCCTAAGGCCAGAACCCCAAGTGACTACTCGTGAATAAACTGCTGACGTTATACATTCCCAAGCATCATGAGCCTCTCTCTCTAACTGGGATCGAACATCCGATTTCTCGATAATGAACGAGTCAGCAATCTTGACCACAGAGCTATTGAGGATGGGGGAATAAGCATAGAGTTCATCAGAAATCGCAAACGTGACAAAGAATCCAGCTGAACTATATAACGTAAAACTTATGCCTATTTTTTTTATTTACTTTGTGATTTAGCTTTCAAATTTTCGACTCCGTTTTAAGAAGAAAATGTTTTTTTTCACGCCCTACATTTGTCTCATCAGAGAGGCAATGACATCCAAAGTAATACAAACTAATTGCTTGCGAATATGCTAGTAAAATGGAGGAAACGAAGCACTTGGCTTTCGTATGTTGCAGCAAACAATAAACATTCTTCGAATTAACTGCTCCGCTCGCGAGAGGGACATTACATCCTACATAGATTTCCATGCCCGCACATCATAAAAACACCAACTGCATGTACGACTTCGTGCATAATATTTACATCCCATTAAGAAAGAGTTTGCTCTACATAATCGTATCTAAATTGCCTGTAGTTATGGCAATTTATTCATTATATTCCTTTTCCCAACGACGTAACAGAAGAGCTGAAAATGAACACAGTTTGCTGAAATTAGTACGATAAGCGATAGCGACGAGCGAAATTAGCGTGCGACGTAACTAAAAACAATAAGAGTAGCGAGACGAGGCCGTCTCGCGGCAGTACTATACGGCGTATAGCAAGTACATCAATAAGTTAATAGCAGGATGCGCAGTGTTGCTCGCGTTACGCTCGTAACGCTCCCACATAATGCGGGCGGTAGACGTTAGAGCTTTTGAATCGCCCACGACAGTTTCCGCGCCAGGATTATTTTTAAAGTATGCGTAGATTAGATATAGAACAATGGATGAACAAATCCCATGTTTCAGTTCTCTCTGGGCAGTTGTCATGTTTTCTAGAAATTACAGCTAGGAAGCTAACTATTAACTCCGTCGGTAGTCAATGTACTGACGCAGGTTCAATGAGCGCTGTATTCCGCAACAGACGCTTTAGAATTAGAAGAAATGGCCCTCTTTACTGTTAATTAATTACGCATTGAAATAGATGCATCTAAATAGAGTAAATGGCCGTATGCACAGTGTATGTTAACCCCAAAATGAAATACTGTACATATCTACAGTATAAGATGAAGAAATAGTGCACCCTTCTATATTAATCACCGTGCGAAAGGGAAATACGCACTGAACACGACAGCTAACTGATGAAACACAAAAATGAATGCAGCACATGAACACTTGCAAACCCATCACTAGAAACTATACATATGTTTATGCTCAAAATTAGAATGACCATAACGAATGGCAAAAGGGTATGAGCGCAAGATACTAGAAATACCGATTATTGTTTCACAGATAAACTTCCAGATCAACAAACCTTGTTATGGCATAAAAATTAAATCAGGTCTTATTAATTAATAAATTTGCGTCTACTCACCAGAGACAATTAGTGTGCACAAAATGAAGATCTGCACGAGCATGGTTGCACTTAAATAATATAAATATGTAGCTATATAATATACAACAGTCAATCCAGGGAAACTTCACGAATTTAGTCCACACGCACTAATTGTCAAAAGCCTCTCGTGCTACATCCGCACGAAGCGATTCTTCTCAGTGACGCGCGCTTCGGAGCGACGAGCACACCACCTCACTCGACAAAGTCTACCAAACTACTAATTACGCCGCAGCTGGGGCAGGTGTCGCGGGCTGCCGCTCCTGAGAATGGAAAGCGCTTGATTGCAAAAGGTGATAAAAGAAAACCGAGTACGAGGGGTTATTGCAGGGAAGACTCAAGAAAATAAAACACCTAGAACATATCTTGCTGGTCTCTCTTGACACTGCGACAGGTTGCTATTCGTCCAAATGTTATGTGCATCTTTCTAATCAGCAGAGACCTACAAAGGTAGCTTTATCAGTTCTAGGCCAAACTGAATTTAATGTACTATCCTAAGCTTCAGTATATAGGACCCTGTTCCCACGTACAACTTTCGTTGCCGCTAGCAGCCGAGAAGCAACTCAACTAATCCGATTACGTAGTCGTGGCACGGCTTCATCTTACGCAAAAAATAAGCTATGTAAAAAATTGTCAAAATCTTAGTCACTACTGCAATTTTTACACCATAGCAAATGGCAATAGTGAACTTTGAACTAGCGCTCCAAATAATGAGTAGTTTCAATACACAAAGATTGCTATTTTAAGAATTAGGGCACGATGTTCATAGACGTGTCATGCTGAAGTTGCGCCCGCGACTACGAGACTACTCTTATTTTATCAAGGCTGTTGGCAGCAACAAAAGTTGTTAGTGGGCACCGGGCTTAACTTATCCGAAAATCTTTTGGCAGACACGCAATTGCACTCGCAATGATGAACAAGACTTTCGAATTCTTTGTAGGAACTGCTTCGTATATGTAGGGGAATGAAATCACTATGCGGTTTGCCCGGATTCATTTTCTTATTTCACAAACCTATCGTAACTCTTGAGTCTTGTCCCATGAGTTAACTTTAAAAATGTTACTTTCAAGAATGAATAGCTCTGGGAGCTGCGCCCCTATTTTGTTGAACGCTGCATTCTTATGAGAAATACATGGTGGTTGTTTGTTTGTTTTTAGACCTCGGCGCGTATGACACTGTGAACTGAAGTCGAAACTGCGTCGGCATGTTGTAGCCATGTGCATAGGTGGGTTAGAGTGCAAGCTAGAGCGCAAATGCGCAATTTTCGCTTCGTATAAAATACTCGGGCTCAATATATTTATCGGGACCGCAAAAAGGCAAATATTTTCGTTTTTCGGGGGCTAAATTTTGAATGGCTTATGATATGTCGTGGAGATCTTGTCTCCAGCTACAGAATGAATTTCATCGTGGCATGAACATGTAATGCAACAGGTAATTAATGTCATGTGATCATATGGTAATGTAACAGAGGTGCTGCTTGCTGAAATATATGAGTTACAAAGCTCATGACCCTTATGAATCAATGTCATTATCTTACAGCATGTACAGAAGGATTCTAATTCATCGCCTATAAAAGAGTTTTATTTGTCGCAAATACCTTTAAACGCGTGCCATTTGGTGTGGCATACTTCAGTAGCTAAGAAGGTCTCGTCGCACTGTCAGTGCACGTGTCTGTGTACGTTTTGTGTTCACTCAAGTTAAAACCCCACTGGAAAGATATATACACATTTTGGTTAGTATTGCTAAATAGAGCTGCTCGTGCAAGGAGAGGGCAAATTTAACCTCCTCCAAGCACGCTATGCTACCAAAAATAGACTGACACTGACAGTATTTAAATGCACGTTTTCAAATGTATTTGTAAATACATTTCCAAAAAACGTATTTAAATACAACTGCATTTAAATACTGTCCGTGGATCACTGTATGTAGTGTGATCGTCAGACAAATAAACAGAGAAGCGTATGAACGGATCAGCCATAAAATTTGATCATCTGTATTCTGTTCGTCTGGATATCCCTAATAATTCATGAGTATTTCATAAAAAAAACGGCCGTAACTTTTTGAGTTATGTAGCAAACAGGCAAGGCGACAGACAAACACCGGTATATACATTATACTCTTCACCGAGGTAATGATACAGGAGCATGATCGACCTTGAATATGAACCTTGTAATCACCCGCGACAGCGACCTTTGATATATCCTGTATATGCAAAGGAATTATCTGTGGAAAGAAACTACGAATCAAAATGCATGTGAGTGCCAAAGTAAGCTTCTGATATCTTCAGTCGATTCTAAGGTTGAAGCCGTTAACTTCTTCGCGTAAGTCTGTACTCCAGCGGGCTATGAAACGGTATCTAACATACATCTATATCCCTTCCATTATGAGCATGTTTAGTCTGATTCGGAAGCTATAAAAGTAATGTCGCAAAAAGGTAGAATCTGAGAGCTTATTTGAAGTAAAGTAACGTTAATTATAAAAGTCAATGTAACTATTTCAAATATTCAATCCTCATGCCTGCCTGACGGCAACACTCAAANTGATATCTTCAGTGCTAAGATTCCAACTTCGGCAATTGAAGAAGCGCATTCAGACATGAGGTCGCCCGATACTTTGCCATAGATTGTATGTAGATATAGGGAAGGTAATACTCGTACAAATCAGACTAAGCCTTCGATATTTTCATTGTTTGAATTTCAACTGTCGCTGATTAAGATACGTTTGCCATCATCTGCAATCTGACCTATTTTCTACCTATCACTTTTCAATGGAACTTTAGACGACGACCAGAGATTCCAACCGGGGCTAAGTTTCGCCTATCTGTTTTGTTAAAGCGTGACAGAAAAGGGACAGATAAACAAAGAAACAGATAAATACACATCGTCTTCATTGTACTGTATAGAAAGTCCATCTTCAGGAGAACGAAGAACGAAACTTCAAATTTATGAGCAGAACTACTAAGTTAGTATATGAAAGCTGTATCATGTCTACCGATTAAGAAAAAAACTAACAATGTATCGCAAAATAATGAAATTTGGAGTATAGCATGAATGTTCCTTTCATGTGAGATTAAAGAATACGGCAGTAAGTTTCAAAAGAGTGAACATGTCGATTCACTGAATTTGGATTACAATGTGAGAGAAAGCTTGTAGAAGTCGTCTCCATTTTGGATTTGATTAGCTCCATGATGATTTTGGAGACTCAATTGCCATTTCATGATTATAAGACTATACAAGATTAGTAACTAATGATGCCTAAATGTTTTACTTTGCATTGTCATTATGTTCTTTTACTCTTTCTGAAACTATACTTGCGCGTTTCTTCAATGCAGACTGCATCACATTATTTACAATTAATTTGATAAGCAACATTATTTCTCTCTATTAGTGGTCATTTAATTATTTAGCTTCGTATATTTCATGCAGATCCCTCAACAACTTTTTAGTTATGTTTGAACCAAATAGCAAGGCAAACAGCGAGATAAACGCATGAACCGTTCGGTCATCACATGAACTGGGTCAATTGTTTCTTGCAACATACCTAGCATTTCCAACTAATTTCATGAAGAGTAATTCATAGCTTTTTGAGTTATGTAACTTATGTACCCATGTTCGCATGAAGAAGAATATAAGCAAACAAACAAGTAAACTTTTGGACAGATAAGCACCATGAGTAATAAGCCCCCCCCCTCCCCCCACCCAGCGACATCTACTGGCATGTAGGGAGTTCGGTTCGCTTTCGGAGCCACGGCAGCTGATTGTTTCTAGGATATTTTAATATCGGCAATGTGTAGCACCTATAAGATTATTGTGAGTGTTAGATTTATATTTTCATAGTATTCAGTCTGAAGCCCTAACAACGTCATTGAAATGAAGCTGGAAGACTGTTGACAATCGGACCCAGGGAGTAAAAATAACGGGAGAACCAGACATCAGCTGATCGAAAAATCGTGACGTCACAGCTCGACCAGCACTTCTGCCTGTGACGTCATTGCGGACCACCCACGCCTCTAATTTAGAAGTAAAGGCAGAGCTTTCTACCCACAGTGGCTCATCTGTAACCATATATTAACGTTAAAAATACAACGTAGGTAACATTGTGCTGACATGACTTCTAACTGAGCAAGAGCATGGTCCGTACTGACATCACAGACAGAATCGCCGGTGGGGGCTGTGACGTCACGATTTTTCTATCAGCTGACGTCTGGTCTTCCCGGTATTTTTACTCCCTGATCAGACAATTCTAACGAATGAAGAGAGAGGCGAGCTTTTGTGCAAAATATTTCGAGCAATTGTGAGAGTTGCTCTCAGCTTTTGGCTAGCGTGTGTACCAGCCTTAACATACCTAACATTCCCTAAATTTAATGAACAACCGTCAATATGTTTTTAAGATACCTTATGCCGATGACATACGCTAGTCAAAAGATCGAGTCCCCTCAGCTAATCGTCGTCTGAATGAATTATGCTGAACTTTCGTAAACATAGAAATGAGATTGCCAAGAAAAGGTGCAAAAATGTCAACCATCGGTGCAGTTCGCTCTGCAAAGTGCCATTAGTTAGCTTTCGGATATCTCATTATATCTGGAGGGATTTACACATCAAAATTCCCTGCAAGTTTGTGCAATTTAAATGGTCACATCAACGTATTCGGGCGAAAAGATGATGATCTCGTTCTTATTACGAAAGTGTGCCATGGCTATTTGGTAAAACCTTCTTGAAGAGGGAAACATGGAAACATATAACATACAAACATATGATTGCGTTTATTATAGTATTTGGTTTAATATATGTAGATATGTAAGAGAACTAACGTTAACCCTTACTTAGGTAAACCAATTTACTTTGACTTACCTTTTACGTTATGGATTTGAAGTTGTTGACTATTTTCATCATAATTAGAGATATAATTATGTCTTGAATAAAGGGTTAGAGTATTGTCAACATCTAATTGTTTAGCCTATACACTTCCTGCAAATTTAGCAAGATTTTTTCCGTGAAAAGAATAATCTTACAGTTTAAGTTTTATGTGGACTTGAAATTTGGATTTGTCTTCCTCCTTTTTAAAAAATTTCGGGCTCCTGCGCTTTGCGATCGCTATGGAAAAGAATTGCGCTTTGTGCACACACCCTAAACCGAAGCCAACAATTTTGCCCTGCTCTTACGTAGATATAGCACCCTGTGTTTTGGTTGCTCAACATGCTAACCACGTTGATCTGTGGACTCCAGCTAACGTTGTTAGCACGTTGTACCCAGTACGTTGTGAGATAACATACTGACAACGTTATAACATTCATAGCTACCTGCATGACATTGTCCATTCGGCTCCAGATAACGTTGTTAGCACGTTGTGCCTCACGTGCTGGGCACGTTCTTAGCACGTCGCATCACAACGTGCTAGGGACGTATCCAGCACGTTGTAGCACAAATTACAATGGGAATGCCCTGCACAAGGTGCTAAGACGTGCCCAACACGTTGTGATACGACGTGCTAACAACGTTATCTGGAGTCCACAAATCAACGTGCATAGCACGTTGCGCTACAGCTCACAAAGTTGATTCCACGTCGTGTGTTAGCGAGGACAGGGTATGTACTTACAGTTACGCAGGCTCTCAATACTTCCCTCAACTTCGGTAGGCGGGCCGCTGATCGAGCTGGCTGATCTACACCGCTAGGCTTCTACCTCCTCAAGTGCGGAGAACCATAGGAGACACCGTCTGCACTGGCGTTGATCAATCGAATTGGCTAATCAAAGAGAGTGAAAACGTAAAACAACATCTGGCGCTTCTTGTCACATTTTACACTGTATAGTTTGTCTAGTTTTAGTTTTACATTTTCTCTATTTATATCATAAAATTGTTATGTGCTCTGTAATTGTTACTGCAAAGTTTAAGACAATTATATTTTCACTTCTTGTAATACATGTCCATTTCTCATTCACTCCTGAGTACGGCTAGCTGGTCTATATCCTGTAAATTTCACATCCCGCTTCTCTCCCTATTTTGCAATCCCTGTAAACGTACCGTTCACTAATACGCAGCGTACGTCTTGCCCTAGACCACTTTATTCTGCATACTGTATTTCATACTCTCAAAAGAAAAAAAAAAAAACTCTTTGCCCTCGCTCTGTGTAACCAACCCTTTTCTCAACTGAAAATAATGTCAATTATTGGTGTCAATATCACCTAGCGATCCTTGCTAAAATGTAGGCATTGTACCAGTAACTCTCAGCAAACCAAATGCTAATTCTCTCTTATGTTAGCATTTAATATTATTCTTATGTTAGTACTAAGAATGAAAACCTCAGGATGCTGTGCCCTAACCTTGTTGGACACAGAATCCATATACGGAATGTATGTTTTTTGCTTTGTTTCTTTTAGTGAAAATTGATTGCGCCGTGATTTCTCTTGCGATGACTTCTCGATGACTTAATTTCGGCATTCAGTCGAACGCGACCAAAGACTCGTTTGAGTGAACTAAGATACATGCTTTCGAGGCTCAACTTCATCAGAAACTCAGACAGAGGCTTTAGCTTCGGCAATTTGAATCATGTTGTTGGTGCACGTGGTAAAAGTAACAAGGTTACGGTTAAAACAACTGAAAAAACTCCACTGTATTAGGCGAGATATAAGTTTTGGAAATCTCATGGGTAAGCGATTTAGAGTCAACGCCTGGCTCTCGACAGCATTGTCACAGCAATGGGCCAAAGAAGCCCATCTGTCTGAAAATCCCAGGGAGTAGTAATAACAACGGGAGAACCTGACAGACATGCAAAGAAAAAGAACGCCCGTGAAATGACGTTTTATACCCCTTAGGCAGCCGCAGCGCTTGCTGCTCGTTTTTTTGCATATTATTTTTTTAGCATACATATGGTACCTATAAGATGCAGTCAGAAAGTACTAGTACTACATTCTATAAGATAGGCATAGACAGAACACTTCAATATTGATAACACAATAATTTTTTACACATAATATTGAGCGTGTGATGCAGATGCTTGGTCTTAGAAAAAACGTCAGTTCACGCGCGTTCTTTTTCTTCGTATGTTTGTCCGATTGTCCTGTTATTATTACTCCTTGTAAAGGCGTCTTTTTGTGACCACCGCGAGGATGATTCCCCCTGATCGCTCATGATTCGCACGTTTTTGTGACCGCATTTTGACGTGATTCTGATAGGAATCAACCGTGATCAGTGTTGAGAATTGATCCCAGCATGATTTCCTTCGCAGGCTAATCATGCGTGATCAAAGAGTGATTCCAGCCGTTGGACAAGTAAAAATTCACACTTTGAAATGCAAAGTCGTGATGTTTTCTTAAATTTGTGGATATATTGAATGATGTTATGATGATCGTTTGTACTATTGACTTCAGGAATTGTAGTTTCCTTACTTTTATGCCTCTGTATGTTCAAAATGCTTCAAATACGGCTAGTTCAGTTATGCATTAACTTCAAAATAAATAGGAACTCATAACAAACCTATTCCCAACCATATTCAATAAATATACGATATAAATATATTATACAAAAATTGACATGGCGGCTCTGGTTTGTTTACAAAACCGTTGACCGTTCTTGTGCTTTTCGATGATCACGATGATCATGATCACGGTGATTCTGATTACGAGCATGGCCACAAAAAGACGCCTTAAGATCCCGTGACAAATCAGCAAGGCTCCCGAAGACTTAACTTTGTCATCCTATAGAACGGATCAAATTCTGACGTCAGTTATTTCAATGGAAGCTCTGGCTTTGAGTTATCACTGCCTTACAAGGCTGCGAGCATAACATAATTGATAGCAAATCGAAGTAGAACTTTGGGGATCTTCTAATTTTTTAAGCCTACAGTACTTGCAGATAAGATTAGGTTGGAGTCAGTGTTACTCAGCGACTTTCTCCCGCTAAACATGTAGTTTTCAGAACTTCCTTATAA
>LQNS02276924.1:7078107-7091572 GCA_001587735.2 Parhyale hawaiensis | reverse complement strand
TTGATCCTGTGTGGGAACACCTTCGTGCATGGGTTCCCCGTTTTTCTGTTGACATACTGTATGTCCCTTCCTTTTCCTCTCTTAGAAGAGCTTAGTACTTATTTAGGGAGGCTTAAATCTTCTTATAATACCTAATACACTGACCCCTATTGGAAGAATAGGTAATAAAAGTATGGGTTTCATGTTTCTCTTGACATTCTTTATGTCTCTTCTTTTTTTCCTCTTTGGATCACAGTGTAGCTAAGTACTCCATGGGTAGGGAGGCCTAAACTAGGTGAATACTAACTAGTACTTCATTCCTATCGGCCAGTCAGGGCTTTGGGGCTGCAGAGGTGAGTTATGCGTACCATGTATGATATGCATTATGATTTGCGTGGTAATCATGTAGTAACTCATGAAGTTTTTGCGCTTTCCTGTCAGGGGAGTCACTATGAAGACTACACGTAGTACTACTTTGTTCGTTTCCTTACGTAGTTAGAAAAAAAATTAGGTATCTAGTTTATACCGTACAGACTAAACGTGTAATGACTGTTTATATTGCGGCATACCTGGTACTGGTAGTACTGTTGGCGACCGATCGCATGTCATGTTCGTTATTCCGTGCCTTGTTAGATTTTTACCAAGGCTCATCCATCTCATCATCCTTGGATTTTTACATAAACTTCGAAACTTGTTTAGATTAGATAGGCGGCAGTAGACGAACCAAAAGGCCCATGCTATTAGAGAGAAAGGGTTAATAATGAAATTTTTAGAGATGGTATTGGTTACATGACGTCCACCTAAATGTGTACGGTATGGACGGGAAAGAGTTTCTTGAATAGCGCCTCATGCAGTTTGGGACAGGCTGTAGAGACAAATAACTAGGTTAGCCCATCTTATGTAGTGGGAGGGAGCCCTTTAGGTCACCTTAGGCGTATGACTAGGCCTGCTCGGATTTTTTTTTGTGCCTACTTTTCTTTCTTATTTTTACTTAACCCTTTAAAGCTCGAATTTTTTTTTTTAATTTTGCAGTTTGGTAGGACTAACATACAAAAACTAGGAACTGCTTGACGTATATATACGGGCCAGTGCTTTGAAGGTTTGTACTGGTAATTTTTGTTTTATTCTTTGTCTGCTCTCCCGTACACTTTAGCTCTGGCTTCCCGTTAGAACGCATAAAATCTTTCCCGGACGCCTTGTTCCCATCTTGAGTTCCCCATTTTTTTCGTGCTACATATCCATGCCTCTCATTCGCACCTCATTGCGTCTGGGTAGCCTTAATGTCATGTGTTCTTTGCCTACTATGATATGAGGTGTTTGCGTAAGGTTTCCTATAGATAGTGTACTTCAAGTCGCAACATCCCGACGAACAATTAGGATCGCCGCAGAAGCTGAAACCTCAATTTAGCGCCGCCGCGGCCCCAAACATTGCTAGGGATCCTATTTCACCAATGGTCCTCCAGTTGAAGTGGCAGTATTTTTGGGGGCTATTCAACGCTACAGTCCAATTGAACCCCGTTTGCTTACACTGATGGCTTCGGATGCACTCTTTCCCTCAGGGGGCATAGGATGGGTTATAGGCCTTAGGGTTAGGCTAGCTAGGTTCGTCCATCCTATGTTATGTGGAGCAGCGCTTCCAGGGGGGTTTGTGGAGGTTACTTTAGCCATTAGCTAGGCCTTCGGGGCGTCTGTCTTTCTTACTCACTTTGCTTCCTCCTGATTTCATACGTATACTAATCTTGCTATCTTCCTCTTTTCCGACTTGCTGATTCCGTGCGTGTTGATCCTGTGTAGAAACACCTTATGACGATCAGATCAACGTAATTATTTTATATTCTTTAGTGCAGTGAAGCTGTTCGTAAATATTACTACTGACGTCAACTGACAATAACCTTTTTATTTTCTTCTAGATGGAGCAAATGTTTCTGCGACTGTTGTTTGATATCCCGTTTTCTTTTTCATAGGTGGCCAAACAGACACTAGGAAATTGAAGGTTGGCTTTATTACTTACGACAGCAACGTGCACTTCTACAAACTGCTGGGCCAGTCGCCCGAGATGTGCGTCGTGTGTGACAAGGACGAAATGTTCGTGCCTGTACCCGAGGGCGTACTCTGTGACCCAGAAGAAGCTGCTGACAATATTGCCAAACTCATGGACAACATTCCCCAAATTTTCCAAGGCACCAAGGAGACTGCAGGTGTACTAGGGTCCGCCATACAGGCCGGCATGTCTGCTCTGAAGGCTTCCGGTCGCGCCGGTAAGCTGTTCGTCTTCCACTCATCACTACCCCAAACAGAAGGTCCTGGTAAGCTAAAGAACAGGGAGGACCGGAAAATTTTAGGCTCTGAGAAGGAGAAAAATGTCCTCACTCCTCAAGGAACCTACTACAACAATCTCGGCCAGGAGCTTGTGGGTGTTGGTTGTGGAGTTGACTTGTTCCTGTTCAACGACTCGTACGTGGACCTGGCGACCATCGGTCAGGTGTGCCGCCTCACTGGCGGGCAGATCTACAAGTACTCGTACTTCCAAAGGGACCACGACAGTAAGAGATTCCTGCAGGACCTGGAGCGCAACATCAGCAGAGAGGTTGTCTTTGATGCTGTGATGCGCGTGCGTACCTCCACAGGCGTCCGTGCTGTTGACTTCTACGGCCACTTCTTCATGGCCAACACACAAGACTTGGAGCTCGGATGCATGGACAGCGAAAAAGCCGTCGCTGTTGAAATAAAGCACGACGATAAGCTGACAGAAGATGACGGTGTTTACATTCAGGCTGCCCTGCTCTACACTTCAGTCGGTGGTCAAAGACGTCTAAGGATCATCAATTTAGGGCTCAATACGTGCACCCAAATGGCTGAACTTTACAAGAATTGTGAACTTGATACACTGATGAACTTCTTCGGCAAGATGTCAATGACTAAATTCCTGGAGATTACAGCTAAGCAAGTAAGTTTTTTTTTTTAAATGATATTTTAATGTCTGCCTGTGGAATATTGGGGCGAACCCTATCCTTATCAGAAGATCTTGGCGCTCACGATCCTCGGGGTTGTTGCTGAGTGACTTATCCGCAGGGTATTCCACATTTAACCATAGTTTCTATTGAAGTTAGTTTGTGAGGTTAGATAAATGTTCTATATGTAGCTACTTCTTCTTCTGCTCCGTGAGGTTAGCCGTCAATGTGGTGATTCATGAAAATGAAAATATTTATTCGAAAATCACTGTACAATTGAAGGATCTGGCGCCGTAAGACCTATAGCTGCATGCTTATTTAACTAGGATAGATAAATGTAGATAATATTTCGAAGCCCTACGAGGTAACCTAATGGCTAGTCAATGACTGGCCACAGAAGAATCCCTCTGCATGAGTATTCCTTTATTCTGTCTTACTTTTCTCTTTCTACTCTTTGAAATGCGTTGAGACCTTGTTTTTATGATAGCAGTAGCTCACTTCCCACTTTAGGAACTCTCCAGAGTTCGCATATAACTTGAGACCTTGTGGCAGAACAGCTGAAATAAAGATCACTGAGAATCCCGTGCGATGCAACTGAGTATTTCTGCGCTGGTATATAGTATTTTTGCTGCTACCGGTACTCTTCTAGGTAGCTTAATATACGAAGCATGAAAGTTTTTTTTAGAACCACTAGCATAAATGTGATTCAAAAATAGGGCCGGTTTGCTATGCAGTTGGGAAGTAGTTGAGTGATATACCTTGATTTCTTGTAACTTTATGTAGTATCTACCTACTCGGTCAATTCATGAACGTTTTCTCATTTTGGAGCATATGACAGGCAACTGGGTTGGGTTTGTGTTAGGTATACTCCCAGCCTTGTTATGGAGAGTGGCGGCCCCCGACCTGACGCTCCCCGTAGATCATCTCAGTCTCGGCCTGCGGGGCCCTCAGGGGTATATTCTGGCGGGCCCTTACCCTGCCACTATATATTTGGGCCTCATTACCCCAAGGGTCCCTAGTGACTTCGCAGGAGATGCTACAGCTTGCCGCAGTTCCTGCTGACGAGGTTAGTTTTTGTCAAGTTAGGTAGGCTTTCAGTACTTCCCCTTCTGTTTCGAGAGGTGGGCCGCTGATCGATGTGGCGGACCTATTCTCGCTAGACTTCTCCCTTCTTGTTTTGCGTTTCCTTCTTCAGCGCGGCGTAGCTGAGTGATAGCGTTCAGCCGTGCCCGGGGGTTGGAGATGCACAATTTGCATCTTTTTCCTTTCAGTAGCTCACTGACCACTTAGAATCTGAGACCTACCTGCTGGAAAGCCGAGACAAAATCCATTGATAATTTGATACGAGACGTTCTTAGCGCCCTAGTAGCGCACGAGCCTGTGTTAAACCACAGGAGTAGCTAGGCGCGATATAGATATTGTGCCCCTGATGTTCTAATAAAATTTTGTACTACTACCACTACTACTCAGCCTGCGGGATGTGTTTTTCACGTCCACGTTGTTTCCTTTTCTTTTCATGCTGCTACTGGTGTTGCTTCATTTATTTTCTTCATTCAAGATTTACTGTTTTCCTACGCTTAGGTCCTGTGCGGGAGCACCCACGTGCATGGGTTCCACGTTTCTATAAACATACTGTGTATCCCCTGTTTCTGTCTCTGTTAAATCGCCTTTGAAGTGGAAATTGAGGCGCAAATTATTAAATCTAATAATGTTAATTTGGGTTCGAAACTTCACTAATCCGAGAACCGCACTTGTATAACCTATGAATAACTTTGTGTTTCAGATAGCTAAGGATTTAATATTTGCATATGGATTCAACTCGATGCATGCGTTTTATTATTTTTGCAGTTGAAGGCACAGTTTGTCTCACGGACAGCTAACATCCTTGCCTGCTACCGTAAGAACTGCGCGTCACCTTCTGCTGCGGGTCAGCTCATCCTGCCCGAACTTCTGAAGCTCCTGCCGCTCTACATCAACTGCCTTGCTAGGTAATTGGGCCTCTTATGTAGAGCACTAATGGTATTCTACTTGTGCGTATGACTGAGAAAATTGTGTGATTTTGCTCCTCTCACCTGCCATGATGATGGAACTTCCTCATAATTGTGGAGTTACCTCAAAATAATAGAGAAATTCTACAGGTGCCGTTGGGAATAATAATAATGACATAAATATTAAGTCTCATAGCTATCATCTCGATAGAATTTCTACAAAAGGAAAGTCCCTTTGCCTGTACATCGCTACATAAGTACTAAGCTTTTCTAAGAGATCATGTATCTGCGTGCTGCAGATACATTGCCTATAGGGCCCTAAAGTGTGTACGGCAGCAGTCGGCCTTAGTTTCTCTGCTATGGCAGCGAAGACGGAATACTATTATGAACACTGTACCCCAGCAGACTATCAGTGGTGGAAATACTAGCGCTGCACTGCCTAGCACCCTTCCCTCCGTGGGTTGGTATATATAGAACATCCTGCTTGGCGACAACAAGCGAGGCTGTCCCTCCTCACCACTGGGTCCTCAGCTCGGGCTCCTAGTTCCTTCTCTCCTTTTCATCCCCGGATATTCAAATGAGTCTGACACAATGGCAGGCTCGCCCATCCTATGTTATGGGGCGTGGCGAACCCAGGGGCTCGTGTAGGTTACCTTAGCTATTAGCTAGGCCATTGGGACGTCTGTCTTTCGTGCCCACTTTTCTTTCTTCCAGTTTCATGCTTCTACTTGCTTATGCTTTATTCTGATCTTCCTCTTCTGTCCCAACTTGCTGTTATCATGCGCGTTGATCCTGTGGGGGAGCACCTTCGTGCATGGGTTCCCTGTTTCTCTCAACATACTATATGTCCTTGTTTATCACTGTTAGATCGCCGTTGTTGTGGAAACGGAGGCTTAAACTATTAAATATAATAACTGACATAATGGCGCAAGTCCCGGTAGCTTTCTGGGAATGAACCTGCTCGTCCGTCTACCGCCTGCTATCGTCACCCTGTATAGCTATCTATATCTTTTGGATGCTCTACTCTGCTTGTTTCTGTTGTGTTTTTCGAGTTTCTTATACAAGCTTCATTCGCAATTTTTGGTAAAACATTCTTTCTCTCTTGTGCTCACGGGTAACTTATTAATCTCGCCCGCACGCAGATGTGAGGCCCTTAACGGTCGCCAGGACATTACGTGTGACGAGAGGGCCCTGCACATGTACCACCTCTCCTCCTGCACCATTGAGGCCTCCATAGTGTACCTGTACCCTCGGCTCATCCCACTCATACACGGCGAGGAGAATCCGGTGAGCGTGAGTCATAAGAAAATTTTTGTTTTGTTTTGGGGGCCTTTTACTGCAGGTTGGGTTATGTTGTCTGTGGCTCTACTGTAGATGGTTATTGGCGGTCAGTTGCCTGAAGTTTCCGTACATTTGGCTGTAACATTTTATATTTGATATAACACCGTTTGCCCTCCACAAAAACCCTGCCGTTGAATTCATATTTTTTCGTAAATTGATTGTAGACTGCCACTTTTCAGAAGAATGCTAGCCAGGTGTTTTCGATTCGCTCGCTGGGAAGGTCTAATCTGCGTGGCTTAACTTCGTAGCTTCAATCATGAGCATTCCATTCGCCGTAGAGTTTCAGGCATTGTTCATAAGCGGTTGCTCTTTAGGTGGCCAAAGATTTAACTTGCTCTGAGAAGTTAATTGTGCTCTTGTATGGAAACTTTTGAACCTACATAGCTACCTTTTTTCTCTTGGGTACTTTTCTCTGGTTGTATGTGTTGTGAAGTTTCAGTTCCTTGCATAGGCCTAAGTTAAGCTTTCTGCTCGCTCTTCATAAGAGGATGTTATTATTTGTTATATAGCCGCTTCTCTTGTGCATTTCTTCTAGGGAGCGTAGAATACGCCATCGAGTTGGGTTAGCTACGCTCGTCCAGTCTATGTTGATGCTCTCTTTCATCAATTAGCTTAATTTGTTTCTCTAGTAGAAATAACACCATTTGGAGCATAACCACTAACTGCGCTAGAGGCGATACTGTTTTATTAGTCTTCATTCCAACATCTTCGTCCTTTGATCAGTATGGTACGGGTTCTTATTTGCATAGCCATGCCGCTATATTTGCTGCGGTTTTCCATAAAACGTCAAATTTGTACTTTATTTTGGTTTAATGGTATGTAATAGCTTTGAGAGGGCCAGAGCCTCGGCTCTCTCCATGAAGGGCCTGTTGGTTTGTCTATTACCGCCTATTCTATTCTAATCTGCTGCTATAGGTACTTTATGTATACTGTATGCCTTTTTGTGTGTATTAGCTGGCTTTCATATATGTATTGGGATACTAGGAAACTAGTGTTTAAATGTATGCTGTAGTATTTATAAGTGGATTGATCTCGTGTTTGTAGCTTACCTATCTGTCGCGCTTATGCTTGATGTATAGCTCTAGCTGTACTTTAGGCTATAGCTTTGAAAGTTTTAAGTGTTGCGTTTAGTTTTTTGTCTGAAATTTGACGATGAATTTTCTAGAAATGGAAGGATACCTAACTGCTAGCTAATGTTCTGTACCGAAATGGCGTTTGTAATGAAAGCAACATCATTTAGCTCTGTACATTGCATGTCTTTAATGTGTGTTCTCCTCTCCTTTCCTTTTGTTTTCATTTGATTTTAGGACGTTGGCATCCCGACTCCCGTGCGCACCTCCTACGAGAAGCTACGAGTGGATGGCGCCTTCCTGTTGGAGAACGGCATGGTCATGTTCATGTGGATCGGCTCCAACGCTCCGGTGCAGTGGCTTAACGACGTCTTTGGGGTCAACGCTCCCCACCAGCTGGACCCGACGCTGTCGGATCTGCCAGTTAATGACAACCCGACGAGTGAGCGGGTGCGGTCCATCATCGAAGAAGTTCGCTCGGAGTCTCCCTTCTACATGCGCCTCTTTGTTGTGCCGCAGCAAGGCAAGCATGAGGTTGTGCTCCGAACATACCTCGTCGAGGATAAGGGAATGTACGAGGACCCTAGCTACGTTGACTTCCTCTGCCATATCCACAAGGAGATCAGAGCTCTCATGCAATAGTACATGTTTGATAGAATTTATTATACCAACACTTGAGTTCTCTTTACNTGCATACCCTTTTGGAAGAGGGAGCTCTCGATGAGTTTTGCTGGATTTAGCAGAAGCGCCAGTGATGCTGCTGTCACCTTCCTGACTTGGTTCTTTGGAACCCCGGAGTGTTCTCATCCTCGTATCTTTATGCTTACCTTGCGCTTTGTTCTCGGTGATGGCCGTGGTGGTCTGTGAGGAGTATCCTTGACTAATGAAACCATCATACCACCAAGTGAAGAGTGCTATGATTAGGATGACGTTACTAGCCGTTGCC
Organism: Parhyale hawaiensis; assembly: GCA_001587735.2. Classification (NCBI taxonomy): domain Eukaryota; kingdom Metazoa; phylum Arthropoda; class Malacostraca; order Amphipoda; family Hyalidae; genus Parhyale; species Parhyale hawaiensis. The sequence continues at coordinate 7,083,297 of LQNS02276924.1, read as the reverse complement.
AAACGCTTGTTTTCAAGTCGTGTTAACGGCACGAGCCCTGTATCAGGGCAGTAATTCTGTATGTTTCGTTTCTACAAACAAGCTTTACGTTTAGGTAAATAGATCAAAATGTAAATGAAAGTGCTTACATCATCTAAATCAAATTAGATATCTATAATGGTAATGTCATTGATTTTAGTCAGAAATATTAGCATGGCTACGTGAGTGCAGTACTGGGAATTTCAATTTTCCAGCTTTAAGTCTCCTTTCTTTATTATCTGTAAAGATTCATCTGCTTTGACCTCATCAGTAGGTAGCTACCATATCTTGGTCAGTTCTCGACTGGATTGTTTGGGCATTCATTTACATTTACTATGCATCGACTGTGTAAATTTGCGGTTACTGTGCAAATGATGCATAAATTTGCAGTTACTGTGCTAATGATGGTGCATAAATTTGCAGTTACTGTGCAGCGATGTGCACAAGCACTCTTGGATACTCGCTCGCAGCACCCCACGCTCAGTGCTTCTGGCACTTCTGATCCAAGCAGCTCGGTCATATCGAGGCTTTAGTGTGTTAGAATTTTTTGTTAGGCGCCAGTGGAGGGCTACTGGCGACACCAGTGCTGGGCAGGGGTGCAGGGTCCGGTGTATCCAACTCTTTAAATATATATCGTCACTAACTTCAAATAGGTAGCGCTGCCATAATCAAAATTAAACGAAAGACCTAACCATTGAAGCAGTAGCCAACTTTTTTATTGCTCCCCTTTTAGAAAGTCACTACAAACTTGACGCCGCGCTCACGGAAGTTTAAAGTATGTATTCGTAAATCCCACGATCCGATGCACTTGTACCCAGAAACAACGTCCATCCGTATCATACCGCGACGCCCTCACGGCATGTTTGCTTTCCGTAAGTAACGCCGACGTGTCGCTCGTGGCATTTCATGGTGACGTCGCTGCACCGCGCGTGTGCCTCTAATGTTGGGCCTCAGCCTCGGTGTGGGGATTCTGGTGACGTCGCTGCACCGCGCGTGTGCCCCTAATGTTGGGCCCCAGCCTCGGTGTGGGGATTCTGGTGGTGTCGGTCTTCACCCCGAATGAGGATTAAGCTAAACTCGTTAACTTTTAAGCGTGTCTGAGAGTTAGGATGGAAGCATAGGTTTCTGCACTTTAGATCTTATTGCAGAGATTTATTGTAATCCGATCACGGTGGAGACTGTTAAAAATTCCATTTTACTGAGCTTTGAGCAGGATGTTGCTTTTCTCGAGGATTATTTGTTCCTAGCTTAACGCATGACATTCGTCCCGAATGATGAAACGAACGTTCATAACTGATGATCCGGACTAGCTACCCTCCAACAGTTTAGCTCTCGACTCACCCGTGCCGTGAAAGTGGGTCGGAAGATCATATTGATACTTGTTCGTTATTCCTAACTCACCAACAAGATTTTGGTGCCTGTTGGAACCTGGACCATACTGCTTCCTGCCCCCTTATTTTGTTAGCGTTGGTGTTACCAGTAGTGAACTTCTGGCGCCGTCCTTCGTATAATAAATTTTATCAAGCATGAAACACAGCCGTTATTTGTAGTCACTTCTTCCAACCCTTATTTTTCTGTCTTATATCCAGACTGCTGTAATATATTAGGAAGAGTGTGCCCTTTCAGAGTGAACCCTCGTCTGTGCTTGTTGGAGTTTGGGCGTCGTTTTCTTTGGCCGATATTTGGTCGTAGAAAATGCGGCCAGGCTTCTGGTTGATTGAGAGGAAATGCGTGTGTGGTGGAGCGAGCGTTTTTGTAAGGTTGGATGCTATTTTGATGGTGGCAGGGTATCGTATTTTAATACTTCCTCCTTAGATTTTGCCTCTGTTATTTAATTGAGCTATCCGCTTCCCAAAGTGTTTTCTCTTGTCGTCTCTCTCTCTTATGAAATTATGTAAAATTACCATTGTTTCGGAGACAAATAGAGCTCATTTTTGAGTCCGTCGTCAGACTGTGTGCAAAATCGCCCTCTGAACGAGACAAATGGAATTCTCGTGAGTTCTCTGTCTGAATGAAGCACATAGAAGAATTTAGGGAGTTCGCCGCCAGATTGAGAAAAATCACCGTCAGATTCAGACAAGAAAAGTAATAATGAATATATAAAACTTGATGCGGTGTGACGGTCATATTTATAAAAGTATAACTTATCTACGGGAGCTTGCCGTCTGATGGAGACCTTGGAAATTGTACCATCGGCGCGATGCGGCATCGTATCTTTGCGTTAGCAGTCCTTTTCAGTCCTAGCATAGAAATTGTGATAAATGCCGACAAAGAAGTCTTGTTTTTAGTGCCAATGATGTGGGTCTGCTTACGGTAGTTGTGACGTCATCAAAGAAGGCCAGTCATTCGAGACGACGCTTTTCTATGGCCCAGCAACGGACACCGATCATTGCTAAATTAAAAATTTGTCCAACATAGCTACATTCGCAAGGGCACCAGAGCGTTGCTGTCCGGTGCCTCTCCAAGTCTCTAGTAATCTGCGGAGTCATTACACTACTGCTGTATGCCATCGAGTTCTGCGTTATTATGAATTTAGCATAAATACAGGAAGTCCTCGTTGTAGGACCTTATTATTTTATGTGCCGATAGTTTCGTAGGTTCGAAAATATTACTTTCAGGTTCTCGATATATGTACAGACTCGTGATTAGCCAACTGTACGAATGCCGAGTACCTGGAGGTAATAATAACATACAGCGTCAACTATTAGAATTATAGTATGCGGTATTGGGAGATACTGAAATAATACCCGGTTTTGGGGTTTGCTGTTCGTTTTTATACTCTTATTGTTGCCGAGCAGGCAAACGTTTTCGAGTAATCGTAGTTGATTGCATTGGTACAAACAGCGTGTTCGGCTGTATCTCCTCTGGCAACGAAACTAATCGGATCATTTCCCAATGAGCGTCGTTTTTTGGCGCCTAATGCAGTTTTTTTTATAATGCCAAGTGCTCCCAAGACAGCATATCAACGTAACTTCTCGATGAAAGGCAATCAACGAAATGTGACTCTCCATGGAATTTGGTTACGTGCGAATGCGTCATGTTGGACTACTTTACCTTTCGCTTGTCCCGAGATATATTCCTTTGTAGATACCTTCAACTTAGTAGCTTCGGTAGGCGAAGTTTCGTTTGCTAATTCACAGTTGACAGAAACTGTGACTTACGCCACCTAGTGTTATTTTTGGTTCCCATGTAGATATAGTAGGTGAGATGTTGGTTTTCATAGGCTCTCCTTACTTGTGTATACTTTAGAAAATTTCTAAAGAGCGGATATTCTAAAAAAGAAAATATATAATAAAACTTTGACTCAATTTTTAATTATTCATGATTGTGTGGTTCGTCCAACAAGGCGAAACTCAGTAGAGGGGCATGGGCGTGCCTCATCCTTCGGGCCGTCTGTCTTTTTTGCCAACTTTACCTCCTTCCCATTTTTTCCTCCTACTGATCTTCCTTTCATCTGTTCTTCCTCTTCTTTCCCGATTTGCTGTTCCCATGCGCGTTGATCCTGTGTGGGAACACCCTCGTGCATGGGTTCCTCGTGTCTATCGCCATTTTATAGGTCCCTTCTTTCTTCCTGTGATATCGTCTTGTGGAAAGGGAGACTTAAACTTCTGAATATAATAATAATAATAATAATAACTGACGTGCCCACTTAGCTTCCTTCTTGATTTCATACTCGTACTTGCTCATGTTTTTTTCTATTCTCCTTCTTTCCCGACTCGCTGTCCCATGCGCATTAATCTTGTGTGGGTTTGTACATGGGATCCCCCTTTCTATCCACATACTGTATGTCCCTTGTTCTTTCCTCTGTGATATCTTTCCGCTCGGAAACGGAGGCTTAAACTTTCTGACACTATAACGTACTGGACGCGCCTTATCTGTATTTATCTTTTTAGCTTAATTTATTTTTTATTAATGCATTTGGACTGTCTCTCATTCTGTTACTGATACGCAACGTTTCACTAAGTGGTATTCCTATGGGGAGATTAAGTCATGGAGAGATGGGTCAATTCCCACAGTAAATCTATATTTTTTATAGGTCTAACACTATTAACCCTCTACCGGGCGAGTGATCAAATAATCATACATGGTTACTTCCATAATGCGATTCCTACGTAAGTTTCTTCAAGCGTCCGGTAAAAGGTTTATAATGTCTCTCTCTAAGCGGGCACAATGGACTTTATTGGGTCGAAATTTAATCCTTCTGAGTTTCAGCGTAATTTCGGAGTGCAATATTAGTAGCAACTTGTAAGAGGAGTCCTTAATGGAAGACTACATGTGCTGCCCCTAGCCTTAGTTACGCTCCGCGACATTTTTCTTTCGCGTGTCCTTTAGCTTCTGTTAAACTGGCTGGAATGTGGTTTCCTCAATTACTAATCCACATTGTAATGTTTCTCAATGTTCTTAGTCTTGACCCCATACCGCCGAGTGTCAATGGAAGGGCTAGTATGACAAATGCAGTAACGACTTAGGTGTAATCCATGGCGTTAGTGCACTTCTTGTATTAGCTCTCCAGTTTACCTTTTACGTTTCAAGCAACGCTCTTCATACAGGACACTTCATTTCGGTCCGTCGATTTAGGGTTAACACCATCACCTTCCTCAGGCCGTGCGTTTAATTTTCTACCGTAAAAGCACAGCTTGGGTAAAATACCCTAACAGCATTTTTGGACGCCCCAAAAACTGATTGTTATAACTTCAAGGACGGCACAGAAAGCGTTGAAGCAGCGCCATTGATGGTCGGGTCTTGACTTAACATAAGTTGTATGGCGAGCAACCAAATTTTGTCTGGTGTTTTAGGCTCAGGATTTTAGTGTCCTGAAGAACAGTTTTATTCTGTTTCAGCAACTAGCTACTACTATATTTCCTATGAAACTGATGTTTATTGTCGGGGTAAACCGTTAATAGTAAGCTTCCGGAATTCTTTACTTCAAGAATTCATTCAAATTTTGTTTATAAAAAACACCACGATTCTATTTTATGGAATCCTCTAACTTTTTCTCAACTCGATAGAACTCAGAAGTTCGGCTCTACAGTAACTAGTGACATCACGCCCTCCGGGACATATTGTGGCGGGCTCTTTCCCTGCCACAATATGTTTGGGCATCACGCACCCAAGGGTCCCGAGTGCCTTCTCCGCAGGGGATGTTGCAAGTTGCCGCAGTTCCTGCTGATG
>LQNS02276924.1:7011381-7029260 GCA_001587735.2 Parhyale hawaiensis | reverse complement strand
TTCTTTCTTCCTCAGTTATCTAATTCCTTCTGGTATAATGGCAATAGCTCATTGAGCACCGGGGCGTAAGTTCCGGGGTCTCTTTGAGAATGGGCCTGTTGGTTCGTCTACTGCCGCCTATCTAATCTACTATGACTCGTCGGTGTGACGACATTCCCGGAAATGTGATCACGGCTAAGGTTTATCTTAGTCCCGTTAATTAAGTCCTCCTGCTACACTCTTAGCCTCCTGGTTAAGACAAATACAGTACATATATATATATATATATATATAATTTATTTATGCATTATATACATACATGTAATATTTTTGTATGTATTTGTGACGCTATTGTGGCGCTTTACGGTGATGTGATAGGTTGAATTTTGAGACTACATTTAAGTCACGTAACAATGCAAGCGCAAAAGCCAGTGTCCTGCTTGCGAGCTCCGTAAAATGCAACCTGTTTATATATTTCAAAGTGGATACGCGTTTTGGTGCCGCTTTGGACGGACGTCTTACGGAAAAAGGATAAGACCAAGTTGCTTTTCAACTCGAAAAATTCATAATGATATTCGGGCTTCCGTTTTGAAAGCATTGGAAGTTGTTAATGGCGTGCACAAATGATCGATATTGGTGGTGTGCAACACATTCGATATTTTCAATGGACAATTAACTAGTCGAGAGCAATGTATGTATTCTCCCTTGCAGACTATTCACGACAACCGTAGTCGAAGGTAAATTCTTTGTTATTTTTTACTGATAACTATAGTAATGCATAGCATAAAAGATGACCGTATTTTTGACTGTTAAATATAGTAATGCATAGTACAAATAGTTTAAATATAGTAATGCATTACATAAAAGATGACCGATGCCATAAAATGAAGGAATAAGCGCTTCTCCTTTGCAGTTTGTACGCAGGTCAGGTATCGGAGATATATTTTGTACCTAATTTTACTACTGATGCACAATGGAGCACATTATGAGTCGTTGCTGGGACAAGCAATATCATTGGGCTGCAATATGTAGTCTACTATGTTGAGAATAAAGTTTTTCGTTTTGCTTGTATGTGAAACTTCACTGTCGTACACTACCTTACGTTTTTCAATGCGTCTTTCGCGAGTACTTCATTATTACTAGAGTGCTCGCGCTGCCAAAAATGATGGCAAAAAATTTGTGATGACCCTTTTTCATTTATCGTACTTTCTTTACATATATTGTTCTGAAGGATACGCTATCCACAGCGGCCAGTTTTAATAATCATAAAATATAAGTGCTTTCTGTTTCAATTCATCTGAACAGCACATACCTTCCTTTCCTTAAATGACATGTGAAAAAACTCAATTTGTTCGAGCAGGCGGTGAACATCAATGAATTAAATTGAATTCCCTGACCCGTGTTTTTTATACGGTATGAAACACATTCAGTTCAAAAAAATTTTTGCTCTCAAACAAAAAATGCTTCGTCGAAGTAAGAGAGCAAGCTGGAATAAAATAATTGTGGCGTCTGTTCACCGTGAAAATTCACTTCTTCTGTGTTTTGTTGATCATCTACTCTATTTGTGCGTCATAAGATTAAAATAAATTAAGTTTCAGTGCAAATAATAAAAATCAGACTCAATGGCAGTAAGAGAAGCTGTCGATATCTTCAGTGTTCGGATTTCAACGTTGGTTGCGCAAGAGGTACATTCAAATGTATCAAAATACTTTTGCCATTATCTGCAGTTTGGCATTTTTTCTAACTATCACTTTCCAACGAAGCGTAACAGGATGACCTCAGAATCCAACCTGGCCTAATTTTCGCCCTTTTCCTTAACGCGCGATCGAACAAACCTGTATATTAATAGGTAAATACACGTCAGTCTCTGTTATATTGTATACTTTTCATGAGCAAGAATGAAGATTAGGTCAGGGAAACCATGCGCAACATTAGAATTGTTATTAATTTTATTACCATCTATGTATTATAATCATGACACTACCGCAAAGCTAGGGACGAGAAACCTAGATTCCGTCTATTCTCTGGCAGTGAGTATCATGGCTCACTCGTCCCCATTAATATGCAGGCTCTTCGGCGCGAGGGCCTGCAGTGATTCTGAATAAGAAAAAGCGCTTGCACAATGCGTAATTTTAAAGGGGCTGGGATTCTCCAGACTGCGGCTGCGCCAGGAGGTCACGTGGACACCACGCTGCTGATGCGAACCGGATCTGTGGAGCTCAGGAAACTGGGCTGCTGGTGCAGCTGTAGCAGTAACTCACTTTCGCTTTCCTCGGGACTACCCCGCCAAACTGAAACTGAATAAGAAGAAAGTATATTTTACGCTTGAACGCCACCTCTGATGAAAAGCAATTAACCTACGGTAGTTGAGCCTAACCCGGCCAAACCTAACTCAAGCGAAGGTTGCTGGTTGCTACCGTTCAGTGTTTGTTTCTTATAATTCGGTTACGTTAGTTTAGTTTGACGAAAAAACACTCCGGATAGATACAGCCCGACTGAGTTTCAAATGCGTTTGTCAAGCGCAGAGCCCAGGAAATAAGGACAACTTCTTTGCTTATTTGCTAATTGTTGGGCTGGCCCATCTTTTGTTATGGAGACCAGCTACCCCACGAGGCACCTGTGGGTTACCTTAGACATTAGGTAGGTAGTCGGGACGTCTTTCCTTCGTGCCTACGTTTCTTCTTTCCTGTTTCATACTCCTGCTGATGATGCTTTCTTCTGTTCTTCCTCTTCTTTTCCGACTGTGGCTGTGCCCATCCTGTGTAGGAAGTCCTGTGACACTTCCAGGGCCTAATGATATAACGATGAGAGCACAACTTATTTAATGTATTGAGGTATACATTGTGGCACATTCGTGAAAGGTATTGAACTTGTTCCCCTTCGATATTTCGTGTTAGCATAAGTCGTGTGAAGGTTTTTTTTTTTTTGCTGTCTCAAGCGTGATCTGTGTGCGTTTACCCCCCGAAACTCCATCCAAAGTAGTGTATCTAGTTCTCACAATTGATGTCCCGTGCAAGTCAAAGCTATTGGGATATGATTACATCAATCCGCATGGCTAATAAAATACGCCCTAAGGCACCTACGATTTTGCGCTAGCATTAAACATTAGAAGCTTAACTTGTCTACAACTTCCAAGCGAAGCTTTGGCTCTGTCTCTTTGAATCGCGTTAAAAGTGTTAGAAGCAACGTAATTACGTTGGGCTGAAAACTCCATTTTACGAAGTAAGATTAATTTTCTGGAAGTCTGAAGTGTAACTGTTTGAGGACAGTGCATGATGCGCTGTAGCCACCGCACCTGCTTGAAATTTCGTACAAGTCAACCCTTTAAAGCTTAAAGCTTAATTTCGGGGTAGAATCGAACGTGCCCTAACATTAAATAGCTGTACAGAGCCAAAATTTGATTTTCATAAAAATTGATAGAATTGTTTGAAACGAAAAGAGTTAGCACCCTGCAATATCAATAGTACTTAATTGCCATTGGTGTCTTAGCGAAAATAGTCTATATCTACACATGTCATAATTACCTCCGCCAAATTAAGAATGTTATGTTTTCGTAGAGCTTGTCCGTTTGTTTTTCTGTTTGTCTTTGTCTGTCAGAAAAATAAATAAAAAATTTATTGAGTAAGTTCAACGAAATTTACAAGGATTGTTAAGTATATTAGGAGGAAGAGATGATCAACTTTTGGTGAAGATCCGTTCATCCGTTTGTTTGTCTACCTTATTTTTCTTAATGCCATAACTCAAAAAGTTAGTGACTGATTTTTATGAAATTTACATGGGTTGTTAGTTATATTACGAAAAGTAAATGACCAAATTTTTCCGAGAATCTGTTCGTTTGTCGCCGTGTTCGATTTTATTCATGTTAGCACAATAACTTGAAAAGTTATGAATGGATCTAATGAAATTTAGGAGAATTATTATTAATGTTGATATACATAAATGATTAGATTTTCGTGATGATCGGTTGGTCTGTTTGTGTGTTTGACTTATGTTTGTTAGCAGCATAACTTGAAAACTTATCAACGTATCCACAACAATATTGCAGGAGCTGTTATTATTGTCAAAAGGCACAAATGATTACATTTTGGAGTTGATGCAAAGAAAATTATAGATTCAGAACCATTTTGAAGTGTTCATTACCTATGTCATGCTTGGTGGAGGTATGTGCTCCCGGAGTGCCGTACTTTGTCTTGTGAAATTTAATTTTCCAATTTCGTATAGGGTGATTATATTCATTCTACCCGGACCTTTACAAAGAAACTTTGAAAACATAAGACAAATGTATTACGGTTGTTAACTGTATGTTTGTGACTCCGGTTTCTGTGAATTTGTTTTATTTATCAGTTTGGTTTAATATCAAGAGATGACCAGATTAGAGTCATGCCATTCTCTTCACCGAAAAGGTATTCAGGTCATGCTACCGTAGATACGTACAGTATACGTGTGGAAATCTGATTTTTTTCAATGTCTGACTCATTTTTTTCACATCGGTAGTCTAGAATTCAAAAATAGTCTACGTATTAGCTATGGGATAGTTTCGCACTATGAATACTCAAAGTCTATGATTTGTTCTCATTACCTACGACAAGGAGGTTCTGTTTTGTCGAGTTCATCTCTTTGTCTGTCACCAAGATAACTATAAAAGTTACGGACGGACCTTCGTAAAATTTGTAGGGATTGCTAGGTATTTCAAGAGGAACAGATGAGTAACTTTTGGTGAAGATTCCTTCGACTGTTTGTTTGTTTTTTATCGGCATCGTAACTCCAAATGTTATGAACCGATCTTTAATGTAATTTGCAGGAATTGTTGGTGTTAATACTAGGAGCAAATGACCAAAATTTTGTGTTGATCTGTTTGACCGTTTGTTTCTCTGTTTCTGTTTGTTAAAATGTTTGTCAATAACATAAATGATAAAGCTATGAACAGATCTTGATGAAATTTGTAGGAATTTTTAAACACGTTAAAAGATATAAATGACCAATTTTGGTGATAATTGGTTTGTCCGTTTGTGTATTAGACTACCTAGTGTTTGACAAAATGTTTGTCCAAAACATAACTGTAAAAGCTATCGATGTATCATCAAGAAATTTGCAGGAATTGTTAGCAATATTAAAAGGCGCCAAGGTGAGGGATCGGTTTGTTCGTTTGACAAATGTTTGTCAAACGTCTGACCGAACATAACTCAAGAAGTAGCAGACAAAACTTGAAGAAAATTTCAGAAGCCGTTATTACTGTCATGAGCCACAACTGGCCAAATTTTAGTGATGATGAAGAAAAATCCTAATTTCAGGACTAATTTGAGTTTTTCGTTAGCATTGCCTTGCTTGGCGGAGGTACGCGCTCTCAGTATGCTCCACAAAAAAAAAAACGAGGCCCAACAAAACTGCTGACGTGAAGTGATATGTATTAAGAAGCTGTTGAAGTATGAGCATTACGTATTTTTAAGTGTCTACAATTCTTGATATATTTGCTTCAACCTACGTACATACGTTTAGAGTAGAAACTTGAAGTATATAAGTATATATCAATGAAGAGAGACGAGCTCCGTCACGCACATGTTTCTCTGAATACAGAACACAGCTATAGTGCGTAAATTAACTGCTGATGACCTATGCATCTACTAAGGATTTTTTTTTCAAAACTATTAAAATGCAGAGTTACTGAATATTCAGCGGATCATCCTAAGCACGCTCGAGAAATTCACTGCAAGAAATGCTAGTTACTTACGGTACCTCTGAAAGTCATATATATATATATAGAAAACAGATATTAGACAAATCCAGTTTCTAAACCACAACTGCAGCTCATTTTTCATTAAAATTGAAAACTTACGAATTCTGTGAGATAAATCACACATCCGGCCGTATTCTGCCTTAGAAAACCTGCAAGTACCGGTCATATTTGCTATTTAACGATTAGATGCTGTCAGGGTTATTCCATGAATGAAAGTGAGTAGCACATGCCATTCGAACAACTTGCGAGCGTATTACCTCCCCCAAGAAGGTTATGTTTATCATTAGGCCACTTATACCTAACATATCTAACATGAAACAGGACCTGGATAATGACCCGGCGGCGAAGGTCATGCCTACAAGGATACAAGTAACTCCAAACAAGGTGTAGGCCTGGGGCAACACAGGTAAAGTAGGCTCAGTTCCGCTCTGGACCTGGTGGTGTAAGCAGGAGGTGAAAGTGCAGACGTAGCTCCGCTCGATGCGCCGTCAGAAAGTGAGCTTTGTTATTGTGTTGTGAAACTCGTGCTTTATTCATTGCTAAAGAAGTGGCGATTGGTTCGTTTCCAGCAGTTTCAAGATTGTTGCAGCACATTGTTTTTTCCTGTGAAAGTGACTCTGTTATATACTGTATCTAGTACATATATTTTTAGAACGAAAATCGATAGATAGCAAGGTATTAACTCAATAGTCAATGCTTACTGTGTTCTATTTATTATTATTACAGTCTTGGTATCGACTCGGCGAGTCGTTTCGTGTTTTACTAAGTAGTTTGTTAGTAGGATTTTTTATAGAATCAACTATTGCTTCTGCAGATTAGTTGCGTCGAAACCGGTCACATTGCTTACAATTCATTATTGCTAAAGAAGTGCCAATAAAATTCTTCCGGTTGTTTCCAGACAGGTTGCATTGAAAAGTAAAATGTTAAAAAAACGTGCACCTATTTATGTACCCTTGAAGTTCTTTTGTGTCATTTACGTGCTTTCATGTGTTGTTTAATATGAGTTCCAGTAGATTTATTAAATAAAGGAGTGACCAACTATTGTAAGAGATGAAACGAGGTACCTATATCATCTATATGATTTCATTTCATTAATGGCAAAAAGTTTCTCAGTTATTACAAAGATTAGAGTTCAGATTTATAGTGAAAGCGTGACCGAATGCTAGAAATGAAAACAATGCATATCACATATAATAAACCGTTTATTAAGGCAATGGTGGTGGATTTTCTAAGTAGATCCTGTGTATTGAACCTGATTTCTTGATCTGCCATGGGTCATCTGTGAACAACTTACTAAAAGAGATGATCACACTACCCCAACCATAAACTATATCCGTTAGGAGTATTGCCCTTACGTTACTTGATAGTAGTTCTAAAAACTATGTACTATATAGGCTCTATGGCATCAGTTTTTTTTACTGCCAACGCCATGGGGGATTTCCTAAAAATAATGATACTAATTTTCGATGGCCGATCCAAAAATTTTGCTAGTTTTAGTATTCTTCTAGTGTTTGGACACCGAAAAATGGAGGAGGTAGTTTAATGGAGCTGTGTATTCTACCAGCCCTTAATAAGTGTTATATTTAAAGTAAAACTGCCGAATAAAAGGAATGAAGGCTTGGGCACTCACCCACAGGCCGCTGTGCTCTCTAATACCGAAGCGACATCATGTAATTTAATGTTCAATTTGTCGAGCGGACGGTCATCTAGCTCATCGTTCATACTACCGTATCTGTGCTACCGACAGTAACTACCGCACATAGGTACTAGGAAGGCGCACGAGCTGCACGTCCGCTCATCAAGCTGAGCATGAGATTGTAAAGTGTGGCTGCGGCATAGTTTGGTGATGCTGCGGCGTACCCGAATGAGGATGTATTATGAGTTTTCTTTCTTTGTAATTTTTTCACTTTTTCATTTAATTTTTTTACTTTTTTGCCCGAGAGGGGCCGGCACGCTACATAGATAACGGTTTTTAAGGCACACCTAAGATTTTACTAGGTCTTTCAGCAAAGGATACTTTACACGACAGTCGGTTGGTCCTCTGACGTACGACTCAAATTCTAAAAAGTTTTCAGAAAGGTTGTCGCATTAGGTGTACGGTCCCAGCCGCCAAAAGATAGCCAAAAATGATAGCCGTTACGCCGAAAGGCTTCGCAGGCATCACCAATAAGTTCCTCACATGAATTAGAAATGACAAAAGCGTGCATTCTTCTGCTTCTTGAGCTGACACAGCAACGAATGGGTAGCAAAGCTAGTATAACCAAAACACTGTTGTGTGAACCCGCCTTTAGGTTGATTTCTGTTCCGCTTGGGCATTGATATAGTGCATGTATTCGGATACCTCCGAACCCTCTTGTACTAACTGTACTTTATTACAGGAAATATTTTGGAATGATGCAGTTCTTGTGTGCCTTTCTCGTGTTCAGTATCGCTTCCAGATATGCAGCAGCTCAACAACGTAAGTAATGCAGTTGTGCTTCACCCTTAATTTTTTTTTTTTAATAAAGCATCTGTCTCATTCTGTCAAGATAATGACACTAAATATTTCATAACAGAGCATCTATATCATTTTCTTGAGAAAATAATAATAGACTGTGTGATGCAATTTTTGGAAATTGTGCAGGCTTCCGGCGATCGATCGACATCGACATTGCATTGGACTGATTTCTGTGACAAAGTACAGATCTTAATTACCGTAGGTGGGCGATTGCGACCTGAGACTGACCACAAGTACCAAATACCAGAGGGCCGAAGGAAATTCAAACGTGCGGCCTTTTCTCGCCCCAGCGACAATCGTCCGCCTTCGATAATTAGTAGAAGGCAAGAATTGGGCAAAGAATCCACTCAAGAGAAATTACCGTTCTTTCTCTTCGTCTTTTATTCACATTTCGCTAATTTTATCATGATACTAGACGACCCGTGACCCGTTGGGTCGTCATCACTATCTTCTTTGCTTCCGGAAAAAGCAGGTGTTATTCAGCTGGTCATAGACCACACGCTATTCGGCCGTCCTTTTCTGCCCGTACTGGTTGCCATCAACTGCTTCATTGCTTCTCTAACGAATATTGAACACACAGTCTGTAAGCAAATTCAATTTATATGTTACGTATTCCAATTGTATTTTTAGTAGCAACTTTGAAATTATTGTGCTCGTTCTCTTGAAACCGAGGGGCTGGTTCCACGTGCGTATAACAGATACAATCGAATTAAACAGCTAATCCGTGGAAGTATTGGGGGCTGTGCCCTAGTCCCTCGAATTTCTTCCTGTCTAAAAGCGAAGAAGCTGTAGCCAAACAAGTGCGACACAAGTAAATAAACGAGCAAGCAATGTTCACAGAGTTTTAGTATAATACTAGACGATCCGTGACCCATTGGGTCATCACGATCGTCTTTGCTTTCGCACTAAAGCAGGTGTCAATTAGCTGGTAATAAACCACACTCTATTCGGTCGTCCTTTTCCTGCCCATCAAGGAGCTGCCCGTACGGCTCACTGTCAACAGAATCTTTGCGTCTCTAACGAATTTCAACACCCTAGGTTGCAAGCAAAGTCAATTTATATGTTACGTATTTCAGTTATGTTTCCAGCGTGCCCATTCTTGCAGGCGAGATCAGGTTTAAATTCTGCATCACAGATACAGTCAGTCTACTGCCGCCTAGGTATCTGAGCTAAATCTTCATCTCTGGAATTTCTTCCCGTCTAAAAGCGAAGAAGCTGTGTCAAACAAAACACAAGACACAAACAAGCAAGGTTCACGGAGTTTTAGTATAATACTAGACGACCCGTGACCCGTTGGGTCGTCATCATGATCGTCTTGTCTGTCTTTCGTGCCCATTTTGCTTTTTTCTCACCTGTAACTCATACTGATCTTTCTTCCATCAGTTCTTCTGATTCTTCTTTCCCGACTTGCTGTTCCCATGCGCGTTGATCCTGTGTGGGAACACCCTCGTGCATGGGTTTCACGTGTCTATTTTCACACTACGTGACCCTTCATTCTTCCTCTGTGACATCGCCTTTGTTGTGGAAATGGAAACTTAAACTTCTGAATGTAATAATAATAATAATAGTCACGATCGTCTGTGCTTACTCATTTAGCTGGTCGTAAGCCACACGCTATTCGGCCGTCCTCTCCTGCCCGTCAAGGAGCTGCCCATACGGCTCACTGTCTACAGATTCCATGCTTGTCTAACGAATATTCAACACGCAGTCTGAAAGCAAATTCAATTTTATGTTACGTATTCCAGTCGTATTTTCCAGAGCAACTTTTAAATTATCGAGCCCGTTCTTGCAACCAAGGGGCTGGTTCCACGTGCGTATCACAGATGCAATCGAATTAAAGAGCTAATCCATGGAAGTATTTGGGGCTGTACCCTAGTCCCTTCAATTTTTTCCCGTCCAAAAGCGAAGAAGCTATGCCAGATAGGCCCGAGACCCTACCCTAGTCCATCGAATTTCTTCCTATCTAAAAGTGAAGAAGATGTGTCAAACAAGATCACAAACAAGTAAACAAGCAAGCAAGACCGGTTTACAGACTTTTAGTATAATATAGATAGATAGATGTTGATGTATTTTGACTCTCGTACACCTATTAATTTACCTGCAACTCGCCAGTAGCTACAATAGCGAAATAATGTTCATAAAATAAGTGATTAATTTTTAAAGAAAATGAACAAATAAATGGAAAATCAGTTCAATCATGTATCATCTCGTTCGTGCGCTGACTAACGAAATATTCGTGCTCTCGTTTTATCAACGAAATGCGAATGGAATTTTTGACCTAGCCATTGGATGGCTTGGTCTATAAGCGTGATTTCCCACATATGTGTCAAGCTTCCTCGTGCATGTATTTATTTATCTTATAATTCTCCACAGGCGGGAGGTGTTCTTGGATTATTCTATTACAGCTTACATTAAAATTTCATGTACGTACATTCATTTCTTAATAATATTACAGCTATGAATTTACAACCTCTTCAACAAGGCTCGGCGCCATCACAGACCAAACAAGTTAACTGAACCAGCACCCAATATAGTACCAGCTAACGATTACCCTCGCACGAGGAGCAATATAATAATTTTTTTTGCTTATATTACAGCTTGTCATATTAAAGTAAGGCAAATGCAGTTATTTCTCCTCGATGAGACATCAGCATGGCTTAACACTATTTCACCTAATTGTCTAAATACCATTACAGACAATATTATCCATTAGGTTTGGCGGTACCATACAGCACAACCTACAGTACAAACACGTGAATTCGAATTCATGTATTTATATCTCATAATAGGACGGTTTCCATCAAGTGAATTATTATTATTGTTAATAAATGATTAGTTTAACCACCTTTTCCACCAAAGGGCCATCCGCACAGTGATTCTACTTGGCCAGGAGGCGAAATTTGTATGATGAATATAAATTAGGTTTATATTATGCACTCTCGATATCTATCGTCATTACAGAGATACAAGCACATTAATTTGGGTCTACCCTGGCGTATTAAAAGATATCGCTGTTATACTTGTTGGATCAAAAAAAGTTTGAATAAGGTGTCATCGAATGAAATGAGAAAGTCGAGTTTGGCAAAGCCTAATAGGCTTAACTAGTCCCTAACTTCAGACACGTGCATAGGTCTGTCTGGCCTTAACCCCAACTGAATGTCCTTTTAACTTCCGAAAGCCGAATTTCTTTCCTAAAATAGAGCTTTCATAATAAAGATAAATGATTAGGATAATGAAATCTAGATAATTGGTGGCTGCTCACAACTGCAACACTAGCTAAAGTGGCGCAGTCAACGCTTCTGTCTGAACTTCTGGACTAGTCGAGCCTAGTGGTCTTAGCTTAACTCTGCATTACAGTGCCCGTCGATAACGCTTACAGCTGAGCCTCTCTATACATTAGCAGGAACAAGCGTATAGCAAGTACGATGGCATAGATGAGATGTCTCAAATATATTTATATAAATTCTTTCAAAAGTAACTTTCAGAAGACACGAAAAATAAATAAACGAACGATTTCGATAATTCGTGTCGGGCAGAAGTCCCCTTGGATCCTCGTTTAATATTAAATCTCCTTGAGGGGAACAGAACTTCAAATTCTATCAGCAGAAGCAAGTTGGAAAGTATACAAACATTTGAAGTTCTGTTCCCCTCAAGGAGATTTAATATTAAACCTCCTTGGTTCCCCTGAAGACGGGCTATGCTTAATAGCTCGAAAGCTTGGGGTTAAATAAATAAAAAGCACAGAAGACTTTCAATGAAAACTTCCTTATGAATACACCTGGGTGTCAACGTATATTTCAAGAAAAATAAATATATATGTGTGTATTTCAGGTCCACGAATGAATTGCCTATCCTCGCTTCCAGTTCTTGTTCGTGCGACTGCATGCGAAGTCTCAATATTATGACAGAGGATAAACAAGTTACCACAATCAGCATAGGACTATGGACCGTGAATAATAATACTTATAGTGAAACCTTCCTATTAATGCAGGGTTCCCTCGTATATGCATTATGTCTTTTTGTACATAAAATAATCAATTATATGAGGTCAAGTGCAAGCGACTTACGTGATTGCATTTCGTGTGCTCACCTGACGGCACCCGCATCTGCTGTGCCGGAGCGCACTTTCTCTTTCGCCTGCCGGCGTGGTGAGGACGTATGTACTTGATATATATATATATATATATATATATATATATATGCATAGTATGTGACTAGTAATTGTCCGGGCTTCCGTTCTCGTTCAGGGTTAAAAATTTCCAGATATATCTAACAAAATTGAATCAGAAAGAAGCATCGTAGATTCCCCATGGGCATTCACTTACACGGTATATACTTCTCAGTAAATGTAGCTATCTTCGATGGTATATCCGTTAAGCTAACTGCAATAAAAGTCTCCCACAGGGAACATCCTTACACTATGAAACGTTGGTGATTTGCGACTACTACTGTAAATCAAATTGTAACCAATACAAGCAGTACTTCATCTTCTTCTTGATGTAGCAGGTTACGATTCACCGTAATTGAACATTAAGCTACTGCATTTTTTTTTATCTTCTCTTTCGGATAACACGCAATGGTTGAACATTATGTTTCCCGCATCTGTCGTACCTATAGGCTCTCGCTTAGAGGTAGCGCGCTCTAATATGCTGTTGATTTAAGACAAGGTTTTACTCCGGACGATGAGTGGTTGAGATTACGGACTCGCTCATTGTCTATAGAGTTGGAAGCTTCACCCCGAGCCAAGGAGGAAAAGTCTTAATACTCGCGAACGTAGCGTCAGCATTTCTGCCATTTGTTGTAGCGTCAGCATTTCTGCCATTTGTTGTCATTATGGGAGCATAGGTCTATATGGCATAGGTAGGACAACCTGTGGTCGATCGCAGCTTTGCACTGTTCTGAGCCCTCATGGGCATATATCTGCAGCACGAACCAGTGTATGTAGGTTTTCTAGCTAGGATGGACGGCCTAGGTGATTTTAACTTTGCCTGTGCGTATTTTTCTTTTCTGTTACGCATGGCACCAATAATTAAATATGTTTCCAGAGAACTGGTCGGGGTTAGTCGGCCACCAGTACCCTGGAGCTCAGGGTAAAATCATCACCGGCACGCACCAAGCCGGACGACCACCAACTAATAGTATCGGTGGAGCTTTGCCTACTCGACCTGGTGAGTGGTAACTTCCATGTCGTTCTCCACCTCCCGATCGTTTACACTTTCGCAAAACACCATTTTACAAGGGATGCCCCAAAACTATTGAGCCTCCAGTACACATTTTTTCAAAAATTAGCCAGTCAGTTCTTTCACTTCTGCAACCTAACAAAATGGGCACTTAAACATGTACAGAGCAGCTGACTTGTATAAGTTACACACAGACAATAACTATAAATTAATGGACGGCCCACTCACAATCGCTAACAGTTTCATGGTGATGTAAGAACTGTATATATTAGCAAGAAACACAAAGTCGTGAGTCCAAATGAACGGTTGTCAAAAATGTTTGAAATTTTTGGCCAAGAAATGACCTAAGCCACATGGAAATTGATTTTTATTTTCACATGGTGGGTTCTCTGCTGCATCTGTGTTTCGTACTAACGAATGCATCAACAAAATTTTCATTTATTTTTTCTCTGAGGTTTTTATGTTAACTTAAATGGACTAGCTCAAACTTGCGGGAATTTCACACAACACAAGGACCGTCCATCTGTGATATTTCAGACCCATGTCGTCCTAATTTTTACAAACCTATAGTATTGTTCCTCCATTATGATGCCCTCGGACCCGTATCATGCATACAAAAGTTGAAAAATGTTCCTAGTCAGGCAGTGAATGTTATACTTTAGATATACAAGCCGTAGCAGCCTAAGTTTGAACTTGACTCCTTCTCTATTGATCTCTTCCCAGCTTGTATCGAAGATACCTCAAAGATGCATGAATTTCCCCCTATTTCATACTGATGAAAGCGTCACTGTCGCACTAATTAAATAACCAAAAAACTAACTAAGGGAGGGACAAGCAGTATTATAATATAGCTTTGATTAAAGTTTTATCAGTCATCCGTAAGGTATGGTGTAATCTATAGGTTGAATCTGATGCTTCTGCTTCAATATCTTAGCCGCGGAGCAAACGATTTTTTTTTTTTGTTTTTCAGGGTACCCTACGTCACCTCCGTATCCAGGATACCCGTCCAACGTGCCAGCGTACCCCACAGCAGCGGGACATCTCCAGCCTTCAGGATATCCCGCCAATGCTCCAGTTGGTGAGGATCGCATCCTGGCGGCCATCACTGTACTGGCGGAGGCGATGGAAGAACTGGCACTGAAAGTCAGTGCCCTGGAACGACTGCCTTCAGAGTTTGCTATCATCAAGCAGCAAGTCAACCAACTGCTGGAAAGTAAGGGCGTGTTTTATTCGCTCATTTCTATCCATTCTAGCTCATCTAATTAGCCTTAGCTTGTCCGTAACTTCAGTTAGGAGCGCTGAATTTGCCATTTTGGAACGAGAGTAAGGGTCAGGAAAATTTGCTAAGCCTGTCGACTCATAATGTTGATTGACTCCTACATTTTACAATAATCGAACCAGTGTTGTAGTGTTGTTGCATTGGTAATATTACTATTTATTGTTGAACACTTGTTGGCTGTTGCATATTTTTTTTTTCTTATATGTGTTTTACTAGGGAGATTGCAAGGCATTTTTTTCAATAAAACAAAATTGCAGTATTATCTGGAATTACTCAAATTTTGGAAATTTGCTCCCAGAACAAGATTTGGACCCTAGCGAATCTTCTTCAATAAACCGCTTGGGAGTCCCTAACAGCAGCAATAGCGGCAACACTATTCCTTCAGGGGTAAAACCAACATCAGGTCCTGCTGCTGGGTCTACTGTTCTTCCTGGCACCACCACAACCACTGCACCAACTTCAGCCTCGGCTGCATGTCCCCATCCATTCGAAAGCATCGGTGACGAGTGCTTCTACCTGTCTGTTCGAGACTACAAGCGGTCCAACTGGCAGGTGAGAACTTGGCTAATTAGCAAAGAAAGACACGCCTTCATTTAATTTATTACATGAAAGTAGGAGTGAGAAAGTATACGATAGGAGACTGTTTGTCTGCACCCTTGAGCAATGTCCGTTCGTGGAAAAGTATAAGAGAAATATATGTCATAGCTTCCTAATATTTACGCTCACTCTTCTGTAGAACATGATATTACTTGAAAGTAAGGTCTCAAGGTTGGACAATAACTACCTATATGATGAGAGCCCTTACTGCGGGTTCAGGGCAATAGGATAAACAATAAAATACGGATAAGGCTAAAATACGTAAACTTTACTCTCGAATAAAGTAAGCAATAATTTAAATGAGTAAAACAAGATACAAAAATAGTACAAAGCCGTGCCATCTATAGATTTGGTAAGCAACAAAATATCTAGGTATTAAGGTTTACTAAACAGGGTCAACACGAATACTACAGTCAGCACAGTAACCATTATACTGGGAGATAATTACTTCCTTGGGTCCACATCATTAGTTAGCAAGAGTTACTCTTCTCTCAAGGAAAGCTCAGCAGCAAATCGCAATCAATTAGCCAATTACTTAAATTAGTAACGAATATTGCCGCATGCTAACTTAGGTTAACATTCTACACGAAGATTGTAGTAATTTTGGGTAGCAACTACAGAATAATGATTCTACCTAGCTCCATGGGATAATATGCGTCACACAGCTTTCGACTCATAACTATAGTAACTTACTATTAGTATAAATAAAACTTAGGTAAGTAATTAGCATAATACAATGCTGGCTGACGCCGCAGGGAGAAGGTAATAGGCTGCAGAAATAAGATGGCCGATTCGTACCTTCACCTGTAGAGGCACGCTTTGTTAGGTCGGTGCTGATCATAACTGACAGGCTTACACAAGTTGTTTCGGGATTGAGGTGGGAGAGGACGGGCTAAGTGGAACTCATGGAAAAAATTACCGATATCAAAGAGCAATGAACCATCATGCTTACTCGAATAGATAGAAGACCTGAGCAACCGACATGTGACAGTGTCGCCTCAATTCAGTTTAATCTAGTTAAAGAATGCAAAGAGCTATTCGATTTAACACTTTCTTGAAAAATCTACCCACTGCTAATCACAACTAAAGGAAAGTTCGGTTGGGCGCCGAAATTACGTACTCGAAGCTTGACTTGTTCGAAACTGCTGACAGGTGCCCTAACTTAGACCCGGTGCTGAGCATCAAGCATTAACCCTTAATTATTCTTTGACCTTGAGACTTCCAAAAACTCATTTCTGCTCCGTAAGCGGGAGTTTTCAGCCGGTTCAACGTACTGCCGTTGCTGCTGACACATACAACACGATTCAAAGTGGCAAAGACAAAAACTATGTTTTGAGGTTTGGGCAAGCTAAACCTCGAAGGCTTAATTTCGACACCCATTCGAACGAACCACATGAAAAAAAAATGATGACAAGACGTCTGGTGAGACCGCTGACCTATAAATGGTAGAATAAACTAACTGCGCGTTAGCAACATCATGTCGCCGGATACACACTGTTCTGCTGTATATGCAGTTACGTACATAGCTGTTCTAAGTGGAGATAGGCATAAATAAAGAATGGGAAGTATTGTTTCCTACATAATTGCCTGTCACTGTGTCGTTACGTGAGGTTGAGGTAGCAGTGGGCAGTTGTGAATGGTACAGTATGCAACGGTTCTAGTTTGTCATTGAATTTATTGTTTCTGTACATATTATTTCAAATATGGTTATAAATATTTTATTTCCTTCACTTGTCAATTTATTTTATTCTTTATTTATATACGTGTTGGTGCTGAACGTTTTGTACGCCTTAAATGCAGTATGTTGGCAAAGGTAATGCAGTTTCTTTACTCCCGTGCGAGTACGTTATATCCAGTGTTTGAGTTAGAATGTTGGTGACTTATTTGCTTTCTCTATTTATTCCCTGTTCAAGTAAGTCGAAATCAATTCTTATCATTATGTTATCACTGTGTTAATTAGCTTAATTGATAAATAGGGTAAACTAATAGCGATATTTTATTTTTTTTTTGCCGTATTCATGCCTCAACTGAGTCGGTATATCACGAAAAAGCATCTCTAATCTAATATTCTTAATCGTAATCTGAGGTAAGATATAACCGCTTACGTTCGGCTTTTGGCTCAAAAAAGCACATGAGCAGGATTATCTGAATCCGGATTTCCTTTAGTACACTTACTGATCTCCTTGGTGAGCTGGTTATGATCGTAATCTCTCTTTGGAATGCTGTTAAGCTTTACATTGATATGCGGGGACGACAAAGCGAGTGTACTATATTGGGTATAATTTGGATCCTGATAATTCTGTAACGATTTTGGATCTTCACAATTCCGTAACGACCATGCCAGTTTCCAGTAAGTTCGGTTAAGAATGGCGTTGTTTCAATCGCCCTTAGGAAGAAAGGTGATTTTTTTTTTAGTTTTGAAATGTTGCATACAGCGCGGCAGGGCAAATCTGCCTCAAGTGACGATAGTTCTGGCAGAAGTGGACGCATAGGTTGAAGTAGAGAGGGTAGCTGACGTGGAGAAATAGTTCCTAACCAGCTCATCACTCACGGAACTGGTGCTGTTGTAACGCATTACTCCGCAGGACGCCCACCAGGACTGCACTGCAAAGG
>LQNS02276924.1:6995840-7011240 GCA_001587735.2 Parhyale hawaiensis | reverse complement strand
TGCCCTCCCCAAAATTCCTGAGGGGGGGGGCAAATGCCATGAATGCCCCCCCCCCCCTGGATCCGCCAGTGAGTATGCAACGGTTCAAATTTGTCATTGAATTTATTGTTTCTGTACATATTATTTCAAATATGGTTATAAATATTTTATTTCCTTGTCAATTTATTTTATTCTGTATTTATCTACGTGTTGGTGCTGAATGTTTTGTACGTCTTAAATGCAGTATGTATGTTGGCAAAGGTAATGCAGTTTCTTTACTCCCGTGCGAGTACGTTATATCCAGTGTTTGAGTTAGAATGTTGGTGACTTATTTGCTTTCTCTATTTATTCCCTGTTCAAGTAAGTCAAAATAAATTCTTATCATTATGTTATTACTGTTGTTATTAGCTACATTGGTAAATAGGGTAAACTAATAGCGATATTTTCTTTTTGCTGTATTCGTGACTCAATTGAGTCGTTATATCACGAAAAAGCATCTCTAATCTACTGTTCTGAATCGTAATCTGAGGTGAGATATAACCGCTTACCTTCAGCTTTTGGCTCAATAAAGCCCATGAGCAGGATTATCTGAATCCGGATTTCCTTCAGTACACTTACTGATCTCCTTGGTGAGCTGGTTATGATCGTAATCTCTCTGTCTGGAATGCTATTAAGCTCTACATTGATATGCTCTTGCCCTGATTAAATCTTAATCCAGATAAAGAGTTGAAGTAACGTCCCAACAGGGACGACAAAGCGAGTATGCTAGGGTATAATTTTTATCCTGATAATTCCGTAACAAATTTGGATCCTCATAATTCCGTAACAAATTTGGATCCTGATAATTCCGTAACAAATTTGGATCCTGATAATTCCGTAACAAATTTGGATCCTGATAATTCCGTAACAAATTTGGATCCTGATAATTCCGTAACAAATTTGGATCCTGATAATTCCGTAACGAATTCGGTTCCTCACAATTCAGTAACGACCATACCAGTTTCCAGTAAGTTCGGTTAAGAATAGTCGCCCTTAAGAAAGAAGGAGATTTTATTTTATTTTATTTTGAAACGTTGCATACAGCGCGGCAAGGCAAATATGCCTCAAGTTACGATAGTTCTGGCAGAAGTGGACGAATAGGTTGAAGTAGAGAGGGTAGCTGACGTGGAGAAATAGTTCCTAACCAGCTCATCACTCACGGAACTGGTGCTGTTGTAACGCATTACTCCGCAGGACGCCCACCAGGACTGCACTGCAAAGGATGCTCGGCTGGCGGATCCTGACACACAAGCCAAAGTTTTGAAACTCAGCAACTTCCTCTCGTCGTCGTCGT
Source organism: Parhyale hawaiensis (assembly GCA_001587735.2). Lineage (NCBI taxonomy): Eukaryota > Metazoa > Arthropoda > Malacostraca > Amphipoda > Hyalidae > Parhyale > Parhyale hawaiensis. Next base: position 7,009,928 of record LQNS02276924.1, on the reverse strand, counting down.
CGACCGCAAGTAAGTTGTTTTGTTGATGGAATGTCTTCGTGTATCTGGCCGGCTGAGCCGACCCTCAGCGGAATGGAATAGGAGATGGTGTACTCTTATGTGACCACTGCAAAGCCACAGTGAACGTCACAGACCGTCACAGCCAATTGCAATTCGGCCTGTTCCCCATCACGAAAAGGTCGACTCTTTTCATTGGCTTTGACGTCACTCGTGGTTTTGTTTTGGTCACGTGAGGTTCAAGTGCTATTTATTCTCTTCAGTTTAGAACAGACCTCTTTCGTTAAGGAAGGCAACGAATGATACTGGGTAACTCTATGTTGTGTACAGAGGGGGAGTAGTGTAGGGTAGTTACTGCTGTAAAGGTAAAGCTGCCCGACCGCAAGCTTCAACTGGTAAAACAATATGCAGCATTCCAGTTGCAGATGAATACATGCTAGAGTAAAGAGCAATCCATGGCTGCAGACGAACACACAATGTCAGCGCTTCAGCGTCAGAGTCGAAAGAATTCAATGACAACTGCGACCTCCCTGACCGTCCCCAGTACTTGTTATGTCATTGCTCTCGTATTAGGCCATATATGTTAGAACGGCTGACACTGCACTCCCTGCGACTGAAAGACTTTTTATCGCTGGGTAAGATGCGAAAACTGATCTCAAGACAACGAATTAAGGCAGCGATCTAACCACTCTGCCACCGCGAGTGCATAATTTGTTGCATGGGGCGTATGAAAAGTTTTATATGTCGCTGCATAAGAAGCGTTGATGCACCGTCAAATCTATAACTTTGGAAAAGTACAATCTTTAATAAGTATTCTTGCCAAATTATGAAATTCTAAAAACGTTGATAAATAAATCATCAAAAATCCCTTATCCCCTTTAATTTTACTGATGCTTAAAACTTTTCGTACAACCCTCGTATTTGGGCACGTGTCGGTTTCGACCCCATTAAGTTTCTCTGTTATGGCCAACGAGTAGAATGGTTATCGCAGTCGAGTCCTGAAGGTGACGCGTACATAAAAGCAAATAGAACGAGTTTGCCTGCAGGTTTGACCTTCGAATCGCCTTCAGAAAACCTGTAAGCCTAGTCATGGGCGCAGAATATCAGGGATGGAGGAGATTGAATTGACAGCTGACTACTTTTTTTGAGAAGTTCTATCATAGATTTACGGTTAATGTTAAGTTGTTGACTGTGAAATGAACGGGTATCATGTACATTTTATCATGCTACTGACTGTTGAACGTGTAGCCCGCACAAAGGAGGTTTCTGAATGGACATCAAGGTCATTGAACCATCTTGGCACGTAAACAGAGCGGCAATATTTTGCGTAGAAAATGCCGCGAATTTGCATCAGTTTCTTCAACTTTTGACTATCGTGTGTACCATCCTTTACCAATTCAGCCACTAACACGCTTGGTCCGTCTGTAGGTCTTTAATGTCTATCCTGGTTTCGTTTATTGGTGTCACTACTCTCATGGTCATACTCCTGTTAGTTAACTGTTGTCCTATTTAACGGATAATATAAATAACATTAACAGAAAAGACCAGGCGTGATATTTCGCGCAGTCCAGTAAACTACGGAGGAACTGAAAGTAATGTGAATTATTTGTAGCATTACTCATTCCTTACATTTTACAGAGAACAACAACAACAAATAATAATAAGTAGCTTTAGACGATTTGCATTTGTTGCTCTATACTTAGCCTTATTTCAGGCCTTTTTCTGATATTATGGAGACTCTATATAAGGGTTTTCTTTCGTATAGCTTAGTGTACTGCCAGAATAACATGTGTAATAATATGTGTTGCTAAATATTTCACGTCTTGAGATACCATATGTACGAGTTGCATAGCGCACAGGAGCTATAACGTGTTCCTAGCAAGGCTCGCGCATGAGGTTCCCGTGGACACACGTGACATCTAGCGACGAGAAGTGTGTCCTCCTTAATACTAGAAACTATTATTTTAGCAGTCCTCTTATTAGAGAAGACCACACGGTATGCTCTTTACGGTCTAGCAATGCGAATTTTCTCCTATCTTTTGCAGAAAGCGTAGCTTTCGAAATATCTACTCATGTACTTCCCGCTGAACTAATATTGTGGCTGACAAAATTATTATACAAACAAAAGTACAAAGATTTCATCCTAGTGCAATACTAGCTATATTATTTTTGGGATTTTATTTTGAGCAATTCGTACAATAATTTTACCTACGTTCAAGATTTGGAAGGCCCATAGAATTCATGATTTTAGAGATTGTTGCCAAACTTTATACCATTCAGTTGAATTGCGTACATCGAATTAGAATATTGACATTGACGTAACCAATGAGTTACACAGGAGTCAAACTAAAGTATAAAAAATTGCATAATAAGTCAATATTTGCTAATTTCTTTCTGTGATAGTGTTTTGAGTGATTAGCGCAATAAATATAGCTTTGTACAAAAATTTGGAAGACCCACAGAATTTGTGATTTTAGAGCTTGTTGTTACCAACGTTGTACAAAAATCAGTTGAAACTTAGTACGTGCATTGAGCTGCATTTTCAGGCCCTTGCGCAATTTGTTTGTCGTGTTGGTATGAAATTGATATTAACACGTTATTTGTTTGTTTTTGCTAAGTACTAGGATGTCTAGGGTAATGTCTCAATTACCGAATGCCCATCTATTACCGAATATAGGTAGGAATCTTATTGCATTCGGTAATAGAAAGGCATTCGGTAATTGAGACATTACCCTATATTTAAAATATTTACTACTGAGGCTGTATAATATGCCTAATATTTTGATGCAGTTGCATGACATTTGTGATATTTTAAGCCATGTGTTCCACAAGTTAGCATATCACTTTATAAGGGCACGTTCTCTTTGTAAGGCTATATTTTGCTTTGTAGTTTGGTATTTTTTGATAGGTGCTTAATGACTTGAGTGTTTTTTTTATATCAGCATGATTATAAGAGAACACATAAAGGTGTAAAGGTGTATAGCTACGACTTTTTCCAGGTTACTCGTACTGGCTGGGCGCTCTGTACCCCGGACTGTCCTGGCACTGGGTGTACACCGGGCAGGAAGTATCTCTTAAAAAGTCCCTCTGGACCTACGCCGTGTCCACGACCAACCCTGGGGCTCGGATCCACGTCTTCACTGATGAAGACGAGCCTCAGCTTCTCTACCTGCGCCACTACCTCCAGGAATCGGGTCAACCGAACGCCTTTTTGGTGACGATGTTGCAGAACATCACGAAAACCATGGGCGAAAGACAGATTGCAGAATTCGTCGCCAATGACGAAGAGTCCAAGGCGGCAGTAGAAAGACGTTTTAATATAGAGAGATCTTCACGAGCTGAAGAATACCCAGCCTGGGATGAGGCACCTGAACAAAGGACGGCCAACTCTCCCTTCTTTAAATTCTTGAACCCGATTTTCTCTTTCTTCAGATCGGGTCGTAAGCTTATAAGTGGCAGTTCTCAGATGGACAGCGTCAACTTCATGAAGCGACAGAAAGAAGCCACAGAACAGGCCTCTCCTGCTACAACTCCCACCCCTCCTGCTACAACAACAGCAGTTGTAAACAACAAAACTGAGATCCAGGAAGGCAACAACACCAGAACTGGTCGAGCCCTTCCGTGGGACACCAAGAATGGCCGCTGTCTGGTGCTGCAGGCCGTTGTACAAAAGGAGAAGAGAATATTCAAGTACGCGGCTGATCAATGCGGTTATGACAAGTACTACATTTGCCAAAAGAACTAATAACCTCTTGGATCGTTTTCCGTGACGTGGGCTGCCCTGGACTTGCATCAGACACAACGAGTCTTATATCCGCATGGCTTTTTGCATTTAAATTTTTCCATTTTCCGAGTTTGCACTTAGAAATAAAAGCAATGTAATAATTAAGTGGTGGTGGTGCTGCTCAATTCCATGCAAGGATATTCGTGATTCTTTCACGAACACTAGAATCACTCTTGTTTTGGTAGAATCAGCTGTATCAGTCTTTTAGGGCATGATGGGGTTATAAGTGCCTTGATATTGAACTGTGTAGCACTCCTATTTGAGTCCCCATGAGGCACGACTTCTCAGGAACTAACTCTTGTCGTGTTGAAAGATACTGTTTCATATTATTCATGATATACAGAGCAGCTATAGAAAATGTTTGCTTGATCTTTTACGCTTCTCAATCACATTTTTATCCTGGACTGCATATAACAGTTGTAAATCTCCATTTATTAGAGGGATTTATGACTCTAACTCTTGACTGTTACTAGTGCGTGTAAATGAACAGCTTGCTGTCAAAAGTTTTACATTCATTTTTGCAATTTTTTTTCAGATAAATTTACTGGGTCTTTCAATTTCTCTTCATAATTCAGTGAGGAATAACAAACTTCACTATCTCATGAGCCACTGTTACTTTGTTTGTGAGAAGGTCTCACTGGGCTGTTTAACTTCTTATCCAGTTTTTCAAATATGGTGAAGTTTTGGTTTATTTTCATAGAAAATTTTCTCACAGTTTGAGACCCCAAGCCATGTTTCGTCAACGACTCGGTAAAATGGTAAATTTCCGGCATTTTACCCTATTCTACAACGTTCTTTATATTACCCTAGAGAAGTTCACCATACAGCTGACAGGACATACAGGTCCTTGTTTTGCGTGACTTCTGCTCACAAGATTCTACATATGTCATGTTTTAAAGGCTTTTCTCCGCTGAACTATTATTCGAGGGTAATAAGAAAACACAGCTCTCAATGTTTATATAAAATAACATCGTTAAAAAAGTCATAACGCCAACAACAAGTATCAAAAACACAAATTTGAAAGTAAAGCATTTTGCGATGGATTCACAGAACATTAAGTTATACTTGCTAAATCAACGAACAGTTCTGTTATGGCTAAGATAGCAGCAGATAATAATGCAAAGTAATAGTATAGTGTGCTATCGCTTGCTTACACATAATTATACCATTTGTAAAATCAGCAGACTATTCAACTAAAAAGACATCTTGAATAGTTATATCTTATGTTTAACTTTATGTGAAAAGATATAGAGGTGCTAGATTACGTAATTTTGTCATTACAGAAACCGTATAGGCATAGTGTTTCAATAAGAGTTGTTAAGCACTGCCGCTATCGGCAATATCTTTGGCAAGCATCCGGTGCATTGTTCCGTTCTGACGTGATTTTTGAAAGCTCATTCAAGTCTTTAAAGATTGCCAGTGTTTTTACTATTGAATAAAAAGAGTACAATATAAAAATAGAGTAGTGATTATTATTTTATAAGGATTATTATTGATGATAATTTTATTATTAAACTATTCACCTGGGCATCAAAGTCCGGGTTTTTAACACAGAAATCGAGTGTTAAGCAGCTCTGTTTCGCTAAAAACGCTGCTCAGAAGACAAACTCTAAAAGTAATTCATGGTTCAAGTAAAAGCTGGCAGCTTTACACGACTGAACACGGATCTCGGTCGAGTAATTCTTGCCCAATAAAAAGTATTTTCCTAACATGTGTAAATAAACTTTTGCAATAACAGAGTTTCAGACTTGAAAAGATTGAGGATAGGTATACAAGAAGGCAGAATCGGCCAATTATTTTAGTTAACTTTGCTCTCGTAGGGAATTGACCAGACTTGCTGGTCTTCAAAACCAAAACTTAAATCTGGCGATCGTGACAACCACTGCTGAGTAGCTGGCTTTGGCATCGCTAACATCTCGACTGAGAGGACGCACCACACCAAGCTGCTAGCATCCAATGGCAAAGCTCCTAAATGGGGCTAAGAATTAAAATGATAACATATAGTCCACTAAGAACTGGAGCTGCCAAAAGCCTCGAGTAATTGAACTAATACAGTAGTTACTTCCATTACCTTGTTGTAGGCCTCGCCACATTGCTATATTCTATTTATTATTGCTTATTACAGAACACTAATATTTATTACGAATTCAACTGCAATAATGTTGGCTTTTGGCCATAGTTTTGTATTGTATTTATTGTTATTTATTAGAGAACACTAATACGTACTATTATTTCAGCTGTAATGTACAATGCCTCTCACCTGAATTGTTGGAACAAAACTTCACAGTTAGCACTAGTAAAAATTTGGTCTCAGATGATTTGCATTTGGATGTGAAAAGTCTTATGTAGAATTGTGATTAAAAGACATTCCAGTGTACAGATATAAAGGAGATACCTACTATTACATTAGTTGAATTTTATCAATATATTGGTATTATGTGTTAGATACAGAGTAATCATGTAGGGTTATGGGGCTCAAGTGGTATCTCTCACTTGGAAAATTGCAGTCAAAATGCAAACACCATATTTACGATGGCTGAAATCCTCTCATGCTCGCAACTATGTCTACTTTCTACGATATGAAAACAGAGTTGATCGCTGAGGCTCGTAATATATCTAAAAAATTACAAATACTCGTTGTTGTATTCGATGCTGAATCATTAAATGACTGGCATTGCGTCACGGAGTATAATGTTTGATTTACCTTGAAAATACAACTTTGACCAACTTTGATCAAATATATTGATTGAGAGCTCTGAAGTATTGAGGCAATGAATCATAAAAGCAACAATTAAATGGATTGCTGAATGAGACACCGCAAATTCTAACACAATAATCTAATGACTGATTTTAATATGGATCGGTAACTCATTTTTTTATTACTTCCGCTCTTGAGCGTTGCCTCATTTCCAGTCATAGGTAATTAATATATACTAAACTTCTGTGATGGCAAAACCTATGAAATAATACTAATACGTAACAACAGCAAGCTATAATAGGAATTATGTCTTGATCTCCAGTCTGTGGTCAGGTTCACTTTGTTGTTACGGTGTATAACACAAAGTAACCAACCATGTAAGAGCGAGAATAGCATAACTGGTGGCTGATGGTAAAGCGTCAATTAACAATAACATAACCACAATAACACAACACTAGCACGTGACCAAGACCGAGAGTTTGTTTTTGGCGAAACTTTTATTAGCAACAATAGCTTGACCAATCTAAATTTGCCGATAATGGTATAAGTTTGCGAACCTTACACACATAAAAATCTCTTTAACGGTAAGTTTATATTTCCATTTAAAATGTTGAATCCAAACTGGAGATTGTTTGGATTTACTTTTTAAAAGGTAATTACAAACTCACTGCCACATAGATTACTATGCGTGCAGCAACTAAACATGACCGGGACAGTTTCAATTGCCCATCGTGGCGATATCATGCAGTCGGTTGATAATCGACACGGCGAGGATGGTCTTATAGAGACGCAGCATGCGGACCTGTCGGCTGTTGCGACCGTCTCCTGCTTCTGCGCCTCCGCCGGGAGGTCCTTGGCCGGTGATGCCGGCGCTGCTGAACACGCCACCGCCGGACTGGGAAGGGGGGTAAACGGTAGAACAATTATTGTAATCTTAATGCTAGTAGCTTCATTTTACACGCTTACGCTAAATGGAGTATCCTCGAAGCTTTAGCAAACTCGCCACTGCCCTGCAAAGCAGAATTTTCAGTAGTCTGAAGCTGGACATGCTAACACCTGAAACACGATTCAAAGGGCGAAACCAACGCTCTTCTCTGATTTTCCATACAATGCAAGCCTATTGGGCTTAGCTTAACTCAATTTCGCCGTCAGTAGGATTGACAACACGAAATCTATTGAGGGTAGTAAAAATATTTCTAGAAAGTACGTGACGTTGGCACGTCAAAAGGTTGATGCCCTCTTAATATTATTTACACGACTTTCATCATGCTCGAATGAACTACGTGAGCCGTACTTACGTATATAGCCAGGCGCCCCACATTGGTTTCGGGGGGCAGTATGCCCCACGTGTCGGAGAGGTGCATGCGAGCTCCGTGGAGTCGATATACCCAGAATCGGTCCACACCTGGTGCGGGGGGGGGACGAACAGACACTTCAAACGTTTCAGAAAAAAAGAAGCATTCAGCTGTTCTGTCCCAAGTTTATTACAACTCTCTGTTGTCGATAAATTTGAGTTCGTTAAAGGCAATTTCAGAAACGCGCCAGTGCTACCGTTATTATCTAATCCCGAAATTTTGGACCATTATAATACTGTCCGTAACAGGCAGTACATAAAGTCCCTACAGCAGTTCTTTTTATATTAAACCGAATAATGACGTACAGTCTATATATGCCAATTGTAAAAAGTTATATTATGTGTAGCAGTCCATGTGCGTCAAGAGTGCTCGGAATAAATATGTATGTTTCTACTAAGTAGGATCAAGAAACCATTGTCAGCTGAAAGTATCTATGACCAGGGTGGAGCTGAACAAGTATAAAGATTTGACCTCTCTGGGTCACTCACAGACAAATGAAGACACAGACGTACACAACTTTTTAATAATTGTACCTTAATTTAGTTAACCTTTCGAGAACGTTATGACGTCATCAACGTCTCCTAGGGCAGCTGAAGACCTCTATATTGCACTTATATAATGGCTACGAATATAGGATATACAACAAGCGATATAAAATTTTCTCGTAAAAATAGTGAAGGAATGACTTTCGATGCTTATTTGTCTGTGTCTGCACCGAAAAGTGTTGCGAAATTTCGAAAATATCGATTATAGCTCTTGCAAGCATCTGATCGGTAGTCCTAGTAGAGGAGAAAATGACGCCTTAAATCAACGAGAAGGGTGCTGTATTTGCAATACGCTCATGACGTCACATTGGTTCATGACGTCACATTGGTTCATGACGTCACATTGGTTCATGACGTAACATTGGTTCATAACAAGCGGTGGCACTGTTGGAAGATCAACTCAGTGTTTTACGATCATGTGACAAATTAAAGCACTGGTATTGGTTCGTGATGACGTCATTACTGGCGGCGTCACCTTGGTGATATCGAGCTAACCACATGAAGCCGAAGCTAAAAATTTTCTAACCTGCAACTGTTCCGAATAATCGGAGGAAATTTCAGTGGTGATATAGTACAGAAGTTTACTAGGCAAAATTCTGCAGGTGGGTAGCGTATACAGAAGTCGTACGGATTACCAGTGAGTTTTGCCTCACTAATATTAAGTTGCCTGGCATTAAACGATGAAAAGACTGACTTGAAAGTACTTGCTTTAGCTCTGCCGTATTGGAAGCTGATATATTTTACAGTGTTCAAAATTTCTCAGGTGATGTCGGCTACCTCTTCCATGAATTTTTTTTGTGGCAGCCTCTAGGATTGAGCTTTTTTACCTCAATTAGATATTAGGTTATGGCTCAGTATTTTTGTCTTTTCAGTACTCGGAGTCATTTAATAACATTTCATAGCAATTAACAGACTTCTGTTTTTTTTTTTTTTGCTCTAAAAAAGCAAATAAAAATCTCACCAATAGCGTAGCGAGGCGACGGAGCGGCGTCAGGGGAAAAGAGAGAACGCGGGGATATGAAGAACACTGCGATGTCCCTCCGACGGAACTCCTCCACCAGTTCAGGGGAAAACTGGAAATAACTTAAAATAAAGTAGGGGAAGAGAGCATCTTGTTCTCCAAAGTTCCATAGTCGGAGTAAAAGCGGGGGCCAGATGTCAGAATTGGAATTTTGTTAGATCCCAAGAGTAAACGTTGGTAATGCCGAAAATAATTCTAGTTTGCTAAAAAACAGTCGGAGTCGAAATTGGTTGGAGCTGAATATTTTTTTGGAGTCCAATGAGCCGGAGTCAGAAACTATCTGAACATATGAGTCGGATTCAGACTTCATAGATACGACTCCACAAAATTACTATTTATTGATGTAGACGTCTAGTCGTTAAAAGCAGAATTTCGGGCGACTGGCAGTAGGCCACAGCAGTTCGATTCAGAAAATTTGTTAGACAATTCTTAGAAAATTAAAAGCGTCAATAATTTCATTGCTGGAGAATTAAAGAAATAAAGGTGCCGTCAATAATGCAACATTATGAAAATTGTTCGATAATATTTTAAATTCAATGGCTCGGCATCGCTGCATTTACTCGACTACCTTAGTTTAAACGATTTACCCGTGGTCTCAATGCATACAAGGACCAGTGCTTCATTTATGAGACTGAGGATTGAATAACAAAGAAGAAATGTAAACAGGAATGCTGAAAAATGTTCCCAGTTATGTGTATCGCCGGTGCCTACTTAACGACTTTCTTTGTCGTGGGCGTGACTTCAGCACGCCGTCTATGAACATCGTGCTCCAATTCCTGAAATATCAACCTTTGCTGATTAAAAGTGCTCATAAATGGTAGCGGCAGATGAGTTGTTCACCATTGGCACTTGTTATGATGTAAAAATTGAATTACCCGCTGAAATTTTTGATAAACCTAGTGCCAGATAAAGTCGTCAAGTGGCACCAGGCTTAACAGAAAGTAATGAACTTACCAGTCAGGTGCTAAATCTGAATTATCTGCTCTTCATTACCTATTTTACTTCCCATTGAAAAAAAAATCACTTTAGTTTCCAACGTTAACATTAAGCTAAAGAATTTTTAAAACCAAGTGGTGCTATAAAATATTATGTTAGAAAAATAATTTATTAGTTTGGAGTTCATACCAGTTTGATGTCCTGAAGGGAGCATGCCGATATGAGCACTGCTCGAGCACTGCCCTTGCGGTAGGGATATCTCAGGGCAGTCATAACTGCCTCATGCAGGCTTCCTTGAGATGACAACCCGAAGAAAGCGAGATCGTCGATATTCTGGGAGTAGAGGTCAGGGATTTCTTCTACCTTATTCTGTGGAAGACTCGCTGCATCACCCTGTGGAAGATCCGAGAAAGTCTTTTTTGGATGATCGTTAGGCCTACCATTCTTTCCTCTATGATCTGCGCCACTGTTTCTTGGAATATCTGTAGCAGTTGTTCCTGCGTGATCTGAACCAATACCACCTGGGAGGTCTACGCTAGCGCTTCCTGGATGACGACGTGGCGGATGAGTATTTAAAGTCGAGCTTGCGTCATCAACTGCGAAAATATCTCGGCGATTTTCTTTCATCAATTTTGATTTCCTTGCTCTACGAGCTTCTTTTGCCTTGCGCTTTCTTTCAGCTCGACGCCCAGAAATGTCTTCGGATGTCGATGTGCGATTCCCCTTTCTTCCCCTGCGTCCACGTCCACGACCTCTTCTTCCATTCCGTCTCCTTTGCCTACTTCGTCTCCGCTGTCTCTCTCCGCGATTACTTCCTTCTTCTTCTTCCTCCTCCTCCTCTTCTTCTTCTTCTTGGCCCGGGTCTTCGCCCCACGTGGGGTTACCGGTACCAAGAGACACGGAACCTCTTCTAAGATTGTCAGCAAGGCTCGACATGAGGTTGTACGGCTGACCAAGAAGCTGAGGGGAATGGTGAGTGTAGTGGACGAGAGAGTGCCCGCTGCTTGCCGAGCTGTACCTGATGATTCCCATCTGTAAGCTGCATAAACGAAAATATAAACGTTGATGAATATCTTATCACTGTAGTAACCCTTTTAATATTTTTGCACCTGAAGAAACCAGTATTATCTTTTATATGATAGAGTCAGTGTATTGCTATTTCTACAGTCAAACCTAAAGGCAGTTCTCATAACCAACAAAGGTATAAAAACTTACCTCTGAATAAATTCCAAAGTTATTTTAAAAATGAGCCACTATGACGAGGAAGAATTTGTAGTGGAGCCATAAAAAATATTGGCGAAAATCTGCAATGCTGTTTATGTCTCCTACGGTCGGTACTAATTTAGTTATGAAAAATGCATTGCAATTGCCAATTTTAGCTATAAAAGGTGGTGAGCGCTGTTGGTTTCCATTAAATTGAAGCTACTAAACAACACGACTATTATTTTTGTTCAGTGACGCACAGAGAAATAATTTCTGTCATAAAATTATAACTACAATCAAACAACCATTTTCTTACATTTTCTTCGTGGTTGTGCTGTATTTTCCTTTTCTTTGGTCAGCTACTCACGTTGCGTATGATAAAGTTTGAGCAAATAAAGTTTTGATGTGGGTAGAAGTGAAATTCAGAACCCGTGATAGTAATAAGAGATGCTTGACACCATCTTCAAGATTGGACTTTACAATTAGCACCACAAGAACTATATTGAATTAAGAGTCTTCTTTAGCTGTGCCACGATTGGTACCTGACCTAATTTTCTCTGATCGGTTTTCAACAGAGTGTACCAGGATCACCACAATCGACACCGCGACCCACGTTCTGGCGATCCATTTTCACTTGAGAGAGCGAGGAAAAAATTATCAAAACCTTCATGTATGAATAAACTAAAAACAACTAAACATTGCAAATAATCATATGGGGCGATATACTATATGTATGATAGGGGGAACCGAGTTACCTTTCAGTAATCATAGCTTAGTGAAAAAAATAAAAAATAAAGCCAAATAAATAAAACGTAGGACCTGCGGGGCCACTTACTTCATATTCCTCCTGTGAGCTGTCACCAGCAGTTGCCGTGGCAGGTACTGAAGAACATCGTGGTAGGATTTATTAAAGCAAGCTGCGCTCTCCACCAGGAGTAGAATGTCTCCTGCAGAGCCCTGGGAATGGTCTTCATTCCTCCCAACGTCATCGGTATGAGATTCCTCACGATGAAGCTCAATTTCGCCCACAGTGACGTTTGTGAAGGAAGTTTGCTGGAAGTTCCTGTTCCAGACGTCTAGATCGCGCTGATTCAGGCGGTATTGCTCTGTTGCAGAGAATGTACGTTAGACGCACAATTAGAATATGAATAGCATGGTTGTGCTTAACGTGATGTCATTTTAGTGCGGGCAAAGTTAGTCATTTCTGTAGGCATTTCATGATTTTTTTTTTTATTGCATGCCACCGTATTTTGCTGTCTTGTTAATCTACAGCTCTTGAGTGTTGCAATTCTCTATTCTATTCGGCAATCAACTATATTAAGTCTCCGTTTCAGGTACCATAAAAATATGCTTTGAGATATCAAGAAGAAAAATAAATATAACGCTAGATGTGGAATCTGATCCATAAAACTTCAATTCTTTATATATACAATTTGGAAGAGTGTTAATGTTTCAGTTTCCCCTAAAATACATGTTTTTTAAATAATCTACGGATATTACAACTAATGTTTGAGTTACTCCCGAGTTAGACGTGTGGCGATCCGCAAATGGTTGTCTTTTCACCACCGCATATGCACCACCTATTATATCTTCACCACCACATACGCACCGCACATGGTAGTTTCTGTATCACCGCATACGCATCACATATTGTAGTTTTTCACCCCTACATACGCACCACATATGGTAGTCTCGTCAGGAATGATGTCTTTATTGCGGTAGGCGCAAACTTTGGCGTAGGACCACACAACTCCGCACGCGAGTCCTACGTCATCATCCGCCACTTCCGTGGGAGTGAACAGGTGCGACTGGAATTCATCTCTGAATTCCAATTTCAGATTGGACGCAGAGGATCTATTGCGTGCATCTGTAAGATTTTTGGTGGCAGATAGAAAAATTGGTTAATTAAAATGAAAATAACCGAAACTGGACGAGAGAAGAAAAAAATATGAGAAAATGGCAATGGCGTTAACTAGATTAAATTCGATGTTTTTGCCAAAACGGAATAATTCTGGTCCGCTTTTGAAACTTGAGCCAAAAAGATTCTCTGTGATAAGCACACCGTTAAATAAACATAATTAAAATTATTTATACACATATATTAAGAAGTTTTATTAAAATACAAAACAAGGTGCAAGGATGACCTTGGTTACGTAGCTTGAGGATGTACTGTTGGTAGAAGAGATTATCTAGGATGCCGTAGAGATCCCTGGAACTGCTAGGGAGCGGAGGACGGTCAGGCACGGGTTGGTGCAGCGGATAGCGGGCTCGGTGGGACCTCAGCTGCTGGACGCAGGAGAGATAAAACGGCAGAGCGTCCAGCGTGTGCCGGCAGGAGCTGGGGGGAGTCAGCTGTACGTTATCAGCATACGAGGATATTCTCTGGAAACACTAAGACTTCAAGCTTTATGAACTGTCTGTGGACGACAGATAGTTTTCCCTATTTCATTGTCAGCATTTGGAATAGACTACCTTCCGATGTTGTTTCTGCGGAGTCGGTCAACTCGTTTAAAAATCGTCTTGACATACACTGGGAGAGATATCCTCCT
>LQNS02276924.1:6942425-6995435 GCA_001587735.2 Parhyale hawaiensis | reverse complement strand
CCTCTATATCCTACTAACATAATGGCAATAGCTCAAAGAAGCCGGGGTGTTAGTCCCGGTGTCTCTTTGGGAATGGGCCTTTTGGTTCGTCTACTGCCGCCTATCTAATCTAATCTAATCTCAATAGCTCTCGTCTCCTGGATTTGCCTCAAAGTGCTACGGAGGCCGAAGCTTGCAGAACACTGAGCCAAGTTAAAGGCTTCTAGAAATTCAAAGGAGCAGCGGTCCCTTCGTGCAGAATCACAGTCGAAGAGATTTTTATTATAAAAATGCACACTAAATAGGCAATAAAATTACTTTCAAATTAATAAATCCACACTGGTTTAAAAATTGTTTCATAATAGAAAACCAACTAAAAAGCAAGAATTCTAAGGTTGACATTACTCTTGCAAGCTTGCTTGATTCTAAGTCGTAGGCAGTTTCCCTCCCTTGCCTAGCAGAACCCCATAGGTCTGAAAGGCTTTCTGGATAACCTTTTCTTTGCGCCATTGTAGTTACTTTTTTCAATGATGACACTCATTGTCATAGTTGTTTTCTTCTTGTCAGACCTGCAGTCCAATACCAGATGATCCTGTGCGGGTACATCTTCAGGCATAGGTTACACGGTTCTCTTGCTGTACTACATTGCCCTCTCTCTGCCCTCTCCTGAAACATGGCGTTGTTTCTAGGGAGGCGGGCGTCCTCTAGCGTGTTATTCAACAAAACTTTAATTATTTACTCACGCAAGTTGCGAAGTCCTGGACAAAATTAATCGTTTGCACAAAAGCTCGGCAGCAGTGCGGGGTTGAAGGTGCGGTGACATCTTAGGATAGTCTTCCTGATTTTGTTGAGAGCTGGTTAAGCGGTCCGTGCATGATCTGGCGCCCTGTTGCCAAACGCAGGGAAGAAAATCTAAATCGACTACTCGCAAGTTCTCTTTAAGTATTTAAAGTTCAAAGCAAGCTCAGCTTGTTTACCTTGGATCGAAATATTATAAATCACTTAGGTTTAACTTACCTAGGACTTAAGCCACGAGCATTGGATTTGAATTAATGATTTGAATATCAGGTATTATTGCTAACTGACTACACTTGAGACGAAAGGAAACAATCTTGGAGTTTTTACCCATCTCAAGAGTAACTAGTTTTCCACTAATGCTTGAAATTTTTGTCAAAATGGCGAATCCAACACTCAAGACAAATGTTCTGAATATGTCACGACTAAGGGGATAAGGTTACATTAATCTTAAGTTGACACTCGTTCCTAGCTTTTTATTAATTCCGGAGAACACCATATGATCGTAGGTAAGCTGAACTTTATGAGCAGACGTTCAGCTCTCATGTCTTCCAGATATACACTGAAAGTCAGTTACACATATACAGTACTAGGTATTTCTTGCGAACTGAATATTTACTCATAAGTTGAGCTTACGATTGAATAGCGGGGATCCGGCCTAAATCTATTAAGTACGGCCTAAGCGCCGGATGCAATTAGAACAGTGAGTCGCATGCCCTCTACTGTAACTATTGCAGTGCAACAATACACTACTATGTCAGTAACACGCCCGATCATAATCCTCTACACGAACTTGTTCTTATTTTTAATGGTAGCTAAAATTTCAGGTGCATGATTGCCAAAGGTCGCTTGAACGAGCCGACAGATAAGGAAATACAGAAAGACGAGGAAAAACCCGACGTGCAGCACTGCAATTACACGTTCATGCCTGATTCCTCTTAAAACATGGGTAGCTATTTCTAACTCATTCATTGCTGCTGTTGCCGTGATGCGTTTCAACAGGACAACCTGTCGTACAGGGCCCGTACATAAATAATATTCTTCTGGCTTATATGACAACAGTTCGGATTCTAATTTTTACGTTGAATAATCAGACGAAACGTTCGCGAGAAGTCTCTGTAATCCAGCTACTCAAATTAGGCTCCATAATCTGCACAGTGAAAGTTTTTACTTGGAGTGAGCAATAAAAAGGGAAACTCAATTATTAAGTGTTGAGAAGATTGGCCAATTGCTAAACGTTAGTCACAACTTTTACTGCGCATTTCGATAGTTCGCAAATCCTTAATAATTAGCCTATTCTTTTGTGAAACACTTAAGACAATTAGCCGCTTGAATATATGTTCATTAAATACAAGAAAAAATAAATTGTCTTAATCATAGACTTTGTACTTATTCTGACCTGACGGCTGTTTCCCAAGGTAAGAAGGCCCTGACTGGCTGTTGCGGAGAGCCAATCATCGGCAAAGACGATACAAATATCGCTGTAGAGAGAACACGTCACCTTCGTGTTGGTGACGAGTGTTGGTGTATCGTGGAGGATGACGGTAACTGAAGACAAGTCCCTTAAAATCGTCACATCTTCGTCACCCATAAATGGCAGGGAAACCATAGACGAATTTACAATAACCTGGGAGTAAAAGAAAATGAATTGCAATTTAATTTTATGCGAGTATAAAAGCATATATTGTGGGTATATTCTAGCCTAATTTAATGGTTCAGCTTTTGACTTCAATAGCGACAGTAAATATACTAAAACTGAAAGTAAAGAGGTTTTTGGCAATCTACAAGGAGATTCTGAAATCTCCCACTGTTGTCATTACGCTGATCACTCAATGTTCATTATTCACTCTGTTGAGTGAAAGTGTGAAAGGTAGAGAGTTGGCCACCGCAATAAGCTAGAGTAAAATATATATATACACTTTTAAACAATAGAAAATATCGAAACCATAATGCGGCATACTTCGTATTCATAATTTACAGTGCCACTGGCAGCGTTCTTATTATGCTGAAACTAAGAATTAATTTAATTAATTTACTGCTTCGTACCTGATCATAATTAATCCGCACGCTGGTGTGGCCGATGATGATGGAAAGTTCCCCATCGTGGAGCAAGTTATCGGCCGCATTTGTTGACTGATTTCTGCCATGAGAACTTCCACTGCCGATATTGTCTTCATCGCGCTTTCCATAGTGAATGATAACTTTCTTTCCGTGCAGCTCATGCGCCAGCAATACCACGTTCAGGCAGCCATCATCAATGAGCTTTACATTTCCTCGGATGTCCATAAAGAGGTCGGGGTAGAAAAGTACCCCGTGCCGGGCAAGGGGCGGGACGGTTTGCTGGTACAGGCGGTAGGGCTGACGGAGCAGAGAGATATAGTGCTTGAAGTGTTGCCACATGATGCTCGGCCTGCTGCTGTCGAGGGCCTGGTATGTGGAGCTCTGCTGATTGGTCGGATCCCAAGCTGCTGCGGACCTATCGGTCCCGGAAGGTCTTTGGCCGAGAGAAAGCTTCTGAACAGCTTCTTGTAGAGAGTAAGTTGCGACTGGTAACGGTATCTAAAAGAAGAAGAAGAAGCTTGAATTGAGCCATGCATACATATACGCTTGAATATGGTCAACTAAACATTTCTTCGCAGTTAAATCGAGGTATCTGACTGGGGTTCGAGTATATGTACTACAATATATTCTGTCATTATTATAGACATTTGAACATTGATGAAAATTTGTAGCTTGAAGTTCTTAACTGCAAATATATGCTGATAACGCATGTTTCCTTGAACTTTAAGCATTACTAGGCGTCCCAATACAGTTTTATGTCAAATAGATGACGAGTAAATATGCATTTTGAAACTCTACAACCAGTTGGAATAGGATTTGATTTTCAACAGAGACCAGCAATAGCAATGTCCGCACAGTACATGATTACAAATGATGTTCTTGCACTTGGTTGCAAATAGTCTAGTCGAGGATATTATGATCAAAAGTTAGCCCCGCGATGACTTACTAGAACATCAAAATCTTCTGTTCCGCCGTGCCCGCTACTGCCAGTTAAAACTGCATGCAGCGCCTGGAAAAAAACACAAAAAAAATTCACTTGCAGCCTAACAGAATAAAACTAGAGCGCTCTGAGAAGGCATTCCTCCGCCAAGTAAGGCAGCGGCAACGAAAAATTCAAATCGGCTCTGAAACCATGATTGTCTTTATGTCAACACCGAAATCTGATCACTTGTGCCTTTTGATAATGTTAACAGGGCCCGTAATTTTCTTGGAGATCCGTTCATAACTTTTGAGTTATGCTGCTAGCAAATATTTTAACAATCATAAGTCAAATACACAAACGACAAACCGATCATCACCAAAATTTAATAAATTATGTCTTTTAATATGACTACCAGTTCTTGAAAATTTCATAAAGATCCATCCATAATTTTTGAGTTATTGCGCTAGCAAACATTTTAACTAACGTTAGTCAAACACACAAAAGAACCAACCGATCATCACCAAAATTTAATGAATTAAGTCTTTTAACATTACTAACAATTCCAGAATATTTAATAAAGATCCATTCATGGGTTTTAGAGTTATTGCGCTATCAAACTAAAAATCAAACAGCGACAAACGAATGAACAAACAGATCATCACAAAAATTTGATCATTTACTCTATATAATAGACCCAACAACTTATGTAAATGTCATAAAAATCTGTCAATTACGTTTTAAGTTAGGGCACTAAGAAGAAATAGGCAGACAGACAAACAAATAGACGGACAGATCTTCACCAAAAGTTAACCATTTGTTCCTCCTAACAAAGCCAACAATCCCTGTAAATTTTGTTGAATCGCTCCAAAACTCTTTGAGTTATCTTGATGACAGACAGAAAGACAGACAGACAAAGCTGACAAAAATGTATTCTCCTTGGCGGAGGTAATTAGCATGAAGAGGGCCAAAACTTGGGTCCCTCCTCCTCTCTTTAGAAATGGGTCTGTTAGTTCGTTTACTGCCATTTATTTTATCTTATAATACTGCTTAAAAATATAAAAATATGCAAAGCTAACCCTTAGCTAACGGTGTTTTATGCAAAAGTTAAATTTTCCCTATTTCTACCGAGTATATTACTATCGATCACTTTATTCTCAATGATGTTTACTACTTCTTTGCCGTACTTACACTGTGTACGTGTTTTACTGTAGATCCTACAGCCGTCAGGGCTAGTTGCCAGGCCGGTGGGTTATCAGAAGATGGTGTACCCTCCCATAAGGAAATAAAGTACTGCATTGGCTCCCATCTTGAGACTGGAAAAATGAGTCGTTTATTACTTATGGTAAAACTTTATAACAAACTTCATAGCAAAGTGAATGTGCTACCTGTTATGAGCCTGAGTAGATTCAACACAAACTATTTCTAGAGAAGTTTTCTGTTGATACCCGTTCAATGAAAAATAAATTAGGCCAGTTTCAATAGCACCTGATATTTAGATAAAATCATTTATGAGGCTTGAAAGTAGTTAAATCTTAGGTAAAAGATCCGTATACTTTGCTCAAGTCCTTGAACGCGTAATAGCTTCAATATGACGCGAAAGATGAATGAAAACCAACCGAGAATATGTCTTTAAATTTTGGTGCCGGCGAAGAAAATATGGAACTAGAATGTCTGGTGACGTAAGGGGGAGGGACTGAAGGAGCTGAGTCAGTAGTTTTACATTTGTTTTTAAATCAAATCATTGTTACATATACGGTAATCTATCTAACTGTCTGCAAGAGATTGTAATAAAAGCTCAATTCCTTCTGGTAGTTTTCCGGGTAGAAGGACATGCATACAAATAGAGACATTCAGAAAACGAAAATAATATCTTTTGCAAATCGTTCGCCGGAGATAATTAACAGCTTCCGGATTCACTATACGCACCTCCTTTCCACCACAAGTTAAAATCATGGCAAGCTTCATGGAGCGTCTCTGTAGCGTTGCCATGCATCTGCCTCACCGTCTCTATTGTCCAGCTGGTTGTGCTCCGCCAAACGTCCTGCAAAATTAAATTTACATTGAAGTAAACTACGGTAGAAGACAGCCACACTGGTAGTAGAATGATTCTTGACATTGTGTGTGATATCTTTTCCATGGTATGAAAGACTACTGAATCATCGAGTACAGTATAATCACACGTTTAATAATTTGTTTTTATAAAATTAAAGTCACTTGATTTTTGATGAATAACAATCTGTAGTTAATTATGCTAGTTTAAGTTGAAGGCACCCAATGGTTTTGACTATGTGCGATATTAATTCTGTAAACCATCTAGTTTAGATCCTGGCCACGATTTGAAAGAATAAAACAGTACTGCCTATGTAGACTACACTGGACTTTAGAAGCTTCACAGACACCCCGGAAGATCTTGCATAGTTTCTGGCAGATACGAAGTGTGAAAGTATTAATATTCTAGGAAAGAATGCATAGCTTTGTCTTGTGAGTCGTAGCTTAAAATAGTCCCATGTTGTTATAGAACGGGATAATGAAGACGTAGCTACTACATGACGCACGTACGTGCATGCCAAAACCATCTACCTAATAAGCAACAGTATGACATACGCATATCTCATAAGATTAGAAGCATTAACCGGTTGGTAATTTGAAGAAGATGCAAGCAAGCAAAGAGTAATGGCTATAAAATTGAAAATTTTAGACAAAGAGGGGGTGTTAACTAATGCTCTCGCTATTGATGTTGTCTATTAGCCTAACATAATCTGATTGGGTATTAGCTATATTTTGTAGTCATAGCACTCACCGGTCAGGTCACTCAACCTAATGTCAGGCTGCACCAGGTATCCTCTCGCCCACCTAGCTTAGTTACCCTTCGAAAAGCGGTGCGCTCTACCGTGAGGCTCTTACAGCACAGTGTGTGGCTGCTGAATGCCCGCTTGCCATCTAATCGAGTTACCCCTTCGAGTGGCATTTCATATTTTGTATTCTTTGTTTTACGTTGCCCCATTATATGCGAGCTACGTAATTGTAATTTTGTGTTACATAACTTAGTGATTTGGGAAACGTATATTTGTCTCTGTGAGCATATATTGTGCACAGAATTTTAGAAAACATTGCACCTGTTCACTTGAAATGAGGTACTACTTTTGGATTTTCCACGTACAGCTTCCTGAAAAAATGTATCGTTTTGCTATTCTTCCTAAGCTATAAAATTACCGAAGACGAGTTCCGGCTGAGAGGTAATTTGCCAGAAGTCCACTGTCGCAGTCCAGCACACAACCAATAACCAATTAAAACCTCCCCTCGGAGAGAAATAAACTAGTTAATATTATAATAATGGTTTGCCCTAAAAGACTAAACACGGCGTAGACAGTATCGTCAAGCCTTTCAGGATCCCTCCGTTAAAGCCTCAACAGAAATACTACGGCTTTGGTAGCACCTTCAGTCCTTCCAGGGTCGGCCATAAACCAAGACGTAAGGAGGAATCCCTACGCTAGCTCAACCCTACGGCCAGACACTGCAGGCTGCTTAGCACAAGCCGGAAGGCTTTCGAGTGATCCCAGGGACCGTCTGCAGAGGCAGCACATTGCCCCGACCAGTCACTGTCAGCTGGTCAGCACAAGGCAGATGGCCCGCGAGAGCCATTAGGGACCGTCCGCACAAGCGAACTTTACTGCATGGTGTAGGTGCACTAAACTTTTATCGCTCGAAGTCGAGTTCGCCAAAATTAGTTCCTGGTGGAGTTTCATAAGCCCTCCTCCCTTTCCAACAGCAGAAGCTCTATTAAAATTATTTGTTGTTTCTGCTGTTGCGAATGCTCTCCGTTACTGACGTTTCCTCACAAATTCCCTGTTTGTAAAGATGCCGCATTTGCTTTTTATTTTCTCTTTCGTTCAGTAACGTTTGTTGCTTCCAGTGATGCGTCTATAGAGACACGTCTCATGCGACAGCACAGTAATATTTCACATATCCATATTGTGCCTAGTCACCATAATTTACTGTGCTTGAATTAATACATTTGCTAAAACTTAACCAACTTGAAGTAAACAGTATGTAAAATTTGTATCAAGTACTTGAATTAAAACAGCGGGTGAAATCTAACAACCTATTTTAATTTAAATAGTTTGCGAAATTTCTATAACCTTCTTGAAATAATACATTAGATGGAATTCGTATAACATACTTGAATGAAAACAACAGGCAAAATTTGTATCACATCAGTTAAAACGGCGAAATTTTAAAAATTTATTCAAATTAAAATGGTGGGTGAAATTTCTATAACTTACTTTCAGTGAAACAGTTAGTGAAACTTGAATTACTTACTTGAATTGCATTTTGCACAGTGACAGCTGCTAGACGAAATACTTGACTGGGTCCCGGCTCAGCAGCGCTATCTTCTGTCCTGTTCCCCGTCATCAAGTCACCAACGAGGGAGCTGTGAATTTAGTATATGACTCTATTTCATTAAAATTATATTGCAATCCCCATCATCAAGTCACCAACGAGGGAGCTGTGAATTTAGTATACGACTCTATTTCATTAAAATTATATTACAATCGTATAGCTACAACTTGAATGGCTAATAATTGTTTCTGGCCACAGCACAGCAATAAGCACCAAATAAAATTGACAGCTAACTGATAGAGTATGTATAATTTTAGCATTTGCTTTAACAGAGCGTGTTCGTCAAATAAGAATGTACACTGGATTATAAATGTTCTATGTAGTAGAAGATAATAAATGACAGAGGTCCTGTTTTTGTCTTCGGGAAAAACAAAGAACTTGTCAGAAATAAGGAAGCGATTTTTACTTACTCGAAAAAATGATTATCGTCGCGAACATTCCTTGCATAGCTACACATATCTTTGATAATATCATATATGTATCGGTGAACCGTTCACAGTGTTGCTTCTGAGTACTGCTCCTGCTGAGTACTGTTACTATATTTTACAAATCACTTATTCATAGTTAAACTATTTTAGAGTATTCTCATTCGTTTGTGTCATCATGTGTAGATACTTAGAATAATCTTGATGGCTATGCCTTTGTTGGTACGAGAATTGGCAGCTTTAAGCAATCTCTAAACAGAGTTATTCTGTGATCTTTAATTCTTTCTTCTCTTGCTGGGCTTGTTGCGTGGAGTTTAATGACCTTAATGGAGTTTTCCTCCGTTCTCACGTCGAGAGTCCGGCGTAATTTAATAATAATAATAATAATAATAATACCACATATGATGAATGATTGATTTATACGTATAATCTTTTAAAGAAGTGATCTAGAATATCACTATAATAGTTTTAGTATCTCACCGAAGAGCAATGAAATAGTGCCTCGTGCTGAAGGCGACGTCGCTCAGCAGTCCGTTTGTCGCTACAAGGTCCTGAATGTCGTAGAACTGGTCGTAGAAATAATCAGAGAGCTGCAACGCGGCCGACGTTTCCCCAGCCACGGCGCCTGAGCTCCGGACAGGCGTCACTGAGAGCGCCTGGGCAACTGGTATGGCATCGGCGGCTGCGGTGTGAACAACGGCCGCAGTGCGTCTCAGGATGTCGGTGAGGAAGGCTACCGCTGCTTCCTAGATCCCAAAAATAAACCAAACCCAGCTAAATACGAGATATATTACAGGGTATTATTAGACAAATAATGAGCTATATAAATACCAGATTGTTTTGATCGACCCCTAATACTGATTGAAAAATACGGTGATTTCTATACAAAAACATTTAGTGCTCGTTCCCCAAATAGGAGTTCGATCACAGCACTATATTCTTTTGAGCACAATGGTCCCTCTTTGGGAAGCGCAAGGTATTTTTTAGTAACTTATCGCACTCGGTTAAAAGCAATTAGTGTCCAAGTTGTTGTTGAGTTGCCTCGAAGAGGGTAGAATTTAAATACCACCCTCTATGACCGCGTGGAGGAAATACGTTGTGGCGTTTCAATCCAGCAGGCAAGTACTGCATGCCTGGTCAACTTTACCACCGAAATGAGACCGCGCCTCATCGGCTCAAAATCCTGAAGGAACCAAATAGGGGAGGGTTTGAGTGAAGTGCAGTGGGCCACCCCGGATTCAGACGGCGGGACGGGCCCCAGGACACGCCAGCGGCCGTTCCCTTCCCCCCACGCTGCTCCGGGCCTACGTTGCCAGACACGCGGAAGAGAGAAACGAGCCCCGCCCAAAGACCGAGAAAGAAGGCAGATGCGGACGCGCCCATCTCGTAGACCCGGCACCACACTGCACCACTCCTTGCTTCCTGCTTTTAAGTGTCTTTAACTACTTTGCATACGACTGGGCAAGGGAAATTATGCTCTGGGACATTGATATATCTGTTGGCATCAGCTGTGGTGTGGGACTGATAGCTATATCACTTTCCCATAGAAACGGAAAATTAGAAGTTTCTAATGAAGAATTTATATTGCAAGAAGGCGGATCTTCGATAAGCAAAATGATCTATCATATTGGTGTAGCTTCTTTAGGGCTACATCTCGTCAGTGAGTCCTTTTAAAGGAAAGACTGTGGTAGACCAACATGAGGGTGGAGCTGTAACAACCAAATTTCTACGTCATCCAAATTGTGTTTCAGTTT
Source organism: Parhyale hawaiensis (assembly GCA_001587735.2). Classification (NCBI taxonomy): domain Eukaryota; kingdom Metazoa; phylum Arthropoda; class Malacostraca; order Amphipoda; family Hyalidae; genus Parhyale; species Parhyale hawaiensis. The sequence goes on along the minus strand of LQNS02276924.1, from coordinate 6,985,098 downwards.
TAAGAGGGATGGGACAGCGTTAACTGCTGCATCCCAACTGCCACGAGAACATGGGCCACTTCGTCCCCTTGTTTTCGTGGCCTCGGTTGGAGACTTGCCCATTTCTCAATAAAATTGTGCTCTGTGATACTATAAAAACGCCAAGAAAAATCGATGTTTCGTTTAAATCAAACCCTTTAAGCTTTATGAACCAACATTTTTTGGAAAGTCGTTGAGCATTTTACGAAAGAAGATGGACAGACTCACGACAAAAAAGTAATAATGATAAAAATAATAACTTTTATAATTATGCTGTCATAATAATGGAAATTTTCAATAAAGTGTTGCCATGTCATACTGTGTTCAAAGCAAAAATTTTCATCAGAGACCTCCCGAAACTATTTTAGAGTTTTAGCTGTTGAGAGGTGCAGGAATTTTGTTAGGGAAATGTCTTAAATTATTGTTGCCGAGAAAGGTTTTCCAATACCTTTTTCATTTTTACATTAAAAAATTTGTCGACTCGACGGTATATATTTTATGTATTGGTCTTAATTTTTACATTATCGCAGCAACTAAAAATTTTGTCCTGTCTCTGGGTTAAAGGTCACGAATTACCTCATATTTAAGTAACTTTCGCCACCAGTGAGGCGCAGTGTCTCCAGAGACGCGCAGCAGGAAGGGCGGGTGTAGGACGGCGTCCGTCCAGCCCAGGTCCAGTATTTCCATGGATGCCCGTTCTCTGCTGTCCACACCAGCGTGCAGGAAGCTTTCCTGAGTATCTTGTTCTGGACCTGAGAAAACGATTCCAGTGTTTTAAACTTACAGCTGATATCATCTGGAAATAAACTTTGCATAAATATTTTAGTAACATAAATAATGTATAATTATCTTTTTTTCATGTTAGCTTTAAGAATGAATACCTCAGGGTGCTGCGCCCGTAACTGAACGTTATGTACATGAATTGGAGGCCTAATACGGGAAATAAAGTAACGCCTGAGGAAACACCTTTGCGTTACTGCAGTAGGTATATGAGAACTCCAATTTATGGCTTGTATGCCCCTCAACTTTGCAGAGTGTGTAATTGTGAAACTTGCACTTCATTTTGATGATACAGAAGTGGTATAAAGGTAGCAGAGTTCATCTTTCTAATAAATATACATTTGAAGCTTTTTTTTTAGAAACATGAAGTCACTTTCTTAGCTTATGCAAGAGAATAGGTAGCACAAAGTTTATTAAAAATATTAAATAATTAAAAGTAGGGAAGCTTTTTGAGAGCACACACTCTTCCGCCAAGCAACACAAAGCTAATAAAGATTTTAAAATTATCTAAGATCCAATATTTCCTTCGAAACATCACCTTAATTAATAATTAATAAATTACCTGTTGCTCGTAACATTCCAAACAGTTACTGTAAATTTTATGAAAATCCGCCCATAATACATTGAGCTACGTTACTCAGCGACAGACGAAGAGACAAACAAAATAACAATTGCCAGCAAAAGAATAGCCTCGTTACCGGAAATAAAAAGTTCAAATTTCATTTCATCAAATGATGAAGTAAAAACCAGGCATCCTGTACAAAATGAACAGTGCGAAGCAATATATTAAAAGACCCAAAGCATTGCCACAAAATAACTATATTTAAAAAATATAATCCGCTGCAGTGTTGTCATTAAACGTAACTACATATAATGTTATTGCTAGCATTAAGCAGAGTAATCGTGGAAACCCACAGTCCGCAGCACAGTGAGCCCTCTCACGACAGGAGTACGAAAGGCATTGAGCCAAATCATCCTAGACAAAGCACCCCAATGCCGAAGGCAACAGATGCATTCGCACGAACAACTGAAATCGAGGAGGAGCTGCGCACTCGTCGTCCGTGAATATAGTTAAACTCGGTAGCATAGATACGGTAGCATGAACGAAGTGCGAGTGCGCATTCTCACCTCACGTTGTTTCTATGAAAGTATTGCGCGCCCCCTGCATTATACAACCGAGCAGCGGACAGAACGGACACACACACACTGTACTGTCGTCAAGACATCCTCGCTTTCACTTAGTTGCAGCGAACTATAACAAGCATTAAAGTATTAAAAAACACGTTATTGCCCACTCTGCAGTTAGTAACGACTTATAGTACATATAAAATAGGCATGGCCTTTACTTGCATTATCTCACTCTCCCGTTTAAAGTTCGCACACTCACCATCAAATTTCCCTCGGATTCCAAACGCAGGCTTCTCAGGACATCTGAGGGCAACGATGTGGACATCGTGCCGCACTGCCGCGGCTTTGAGGGAAGTTTCGACGCAGGCGTCGCTGTCTTCCTTCCAGGCCCGTCTCAGTATGTCGGCCTGCTGGTACCCGCCGTTATCCATGTTGGGGCCGGTCAGGTTCTGGCCGTACGACACCACAAAGTCTTCCGACACGGAAGGCGTGCGAATCTGAAGAAATAAAACACAAATTTGAAATAAGCAATTGAAACTTGCCCTATCTAGTACTGCGTCTGATCGGCTGATAAATCAAGATTTTGAAGCTTGACTTGTTTCGAACTTCGGACTATTGCGCTGATTTCAGTGAGTCGAGTTTCAGGCTTAAAAAAAAAAAAAATCAACCTCGGTAGATAAAATAGAGTTTCGTCTGCTCTTCGTAACCGGTGTAGTTCTAACGCCGGGGCCACAGATGCATTTCTACGCCCAACTGGTAGCTAGGATATGCAGCTCGCGGGACGTTTGGAAACATATTTAAAATCGGTAGCATAGATACCGTGGCATAAATGACGTCCGAGTCTCGCATCCTTGCATCAAGCTGTCTGTGTAAATGCCTAGTGTGTCCCCGGTATAACAGTTACAACACGATGCAAACTGCCACAACCAACGCTTCTGTCTCCAATTGGGTAAGAATGAAGCTGCAAATTATCAATTTCGCTGGCCAGTCGAGTGCGCCCTTACTCAAGCAGTGTTGTTTTGCTACAAGAGCTCTCATTACTATAACATTTCCATAAAGGAAAAGATTCTTTCAGGAAGGTATAACAACCAGAGTTAAATGGGGTGAAATGAGGCACGGTACGATTTTATTGGCTTGCGTACAAAACAAACAAGATTATTAGTTTTGTTGATATGATGGCGTGTAGAGAGGAAACAGTGTAAAAAGATGATAGTTATCATAATAAAATTGGAGCCGTATTAGTAATCTTTGACAGTAGTCATACATAATTTTTTTATATCCAATTAATGGTTTGCTTATACATATTTGCTGAATTTGGATGTTTGCGTTGTCTCAACAGCATTTTGAACAAATTCTTCAGATGACTTTGAATAGCTCGGGTAAATATGAGACTTCTTGCTCGTGAACGCACTTCAGCAATGTTTTTAAAAATGATTACAGAATTACTTTTGCTCTGCTATTGTAAAGCACTACCGTCAGCTTAATTTTTGCAATTGTAAGAACATTGTCTCATGAATAGAAGACTTGTTGTACATAGCGGCAGTATTAGTCAGCCACAGCGGCAGGTATATTTTAATAGAATATGAAAGTTGCTCGATTTCATGGATGAGCTTGCATAAACATTAAATGATGTGGACTGTATGGATGCCCTACACGACGTAAAACCGAAAATTTGCCTCCTCATGAAGAAGTGGAAAATTCAGTGGCATGAACGTTAACAATGTATCATCTGTTCTTACCTTAAAATAGCCTCTGTAGTTTCCATTGCGGACATTAAGACCACAAGAAGCCACAAGGACTTTCAGTTTCTGTTGTTGAGCAGGACGATCTCGTCCCGACGATGGCGGCACCGCAGGAACAGCCCGTCGGAATATTCGGCGCACGTCGGATGGCAAATTTCGCCTCACTCCATTTACAATTTTCGTGTTTGGACCATTTCCAAATTTGCTGCTAGTCGAAACAGCATCGGCTCTTCTAAATGCTAAGTTACTGGCTACATTAGCAATGCTGAAAGTGGATTTAATAACTGGCGAACCTGACCAATCGACGTTTTCAGGACGCGCTTGAATTCCATTGGAGTTAACGAAACCTTTGTTGAAAGAAGATGGATCTGGATTCGGTTGCAGTTCCGGTGATCTTCGCTGTCTGGAATTGAGTAGGCGAGTCATTAATACACTGTTTTCTGCAAACCTCGCCTCTTGATCATTAGGGCGCCTGGCAGGACGTAGTTCACTTTGCAGAGGTTCCTCACTGAAAGGACGGAAGAGGGTTTCCGGAGTTCTTACTATTAGAAGAATGGACGAAGTGTCTGGAGCTGGTAAGAACTTGATGGACGCACTGGCGATTAGTTCTTCTTCAGCCACGTCCTGGCTTGGTTTCTGAAATTTGCCATTTTTTTATTTCTAAATGAGATATTGTGTTGATATTTGTAGTACTGTATTTGTGAAATACATGATCATCTGTCATGACTAGACATATGTCAGAACTGCGTGTATCCAAGGATATTTCAAAATTAAATCGGTGCCTCTGATACTGACTTAGAACACCGCTCCTGAAAAATTTGATTCTGAAATCTATGCGTTACACTTGGATATTATTATCGATCACTTGATCGATGAAAAACGTACAAAATTATCAGAAAATAGATGGAATTGCATAAATATGTTTTTTTTTTTTGCAAAAAGAAAACCCGTTTGCTGTAAGCGACAGACGCTTTACTTACCTCTTGACTTACGCCAATTGCAAAAATTCGCTATAACATAATATTCTATAATTAAAGATAATGCTTCTTTCTAAGCATCTGGAAAATGATAGTTACATAACTCAGAAATAAGTTAAAAACTATCTCGGGGATGATGTTTAATCAACGTGAGGTATTAGATAGGCAGAGAAAATTTAACCGCATTATTTTCACATTCAAACTTGCAGGGAGTCGAAAAGGCTTCAAGTTGTCTAACTGCTAGCTTATAAACTACTCATCCTATGGAAAATAATTATGAATAAGACTATCAGAATATTGGACATATCCACCAAACTTCTTAAGATCGGTGAACCTCTTCCCCCAGTACATTCTGTCAGTAGCACCTGTATCTACAAGCTCGCTAAACTACAGGTTCATGGCCAGTATGTGTACACAGTTGGGATACTTTTCCCTTCATCACTGAATCGCGTAAGCGCCATTCATCAGATAATTATACAGTGACAAGCCTTGAATTTAAACCACCATATGTCAGCGTCCCGTTAGCCTAAACAGCCGAGATCGCGTCTCATCTGTTAGATAAGGACAATGAACCCGTATTTAAGTCTAAGTAGAGATCATGAAGTTCAAAGAGATCATTTTGTTTGTTGTGAAAGAACTCTCTGCATTTTTATATCATTTCTATCACTTGGACTACACTGATAAGTATTTCAACCGTTGGGATTATGACGAATGATTCTCAAAAATCCTAAATGTAAATTTCAAATTCAAAAATTTTACTATGCGATACCGAAGCCTCCCAAGGCAACGATATTAGGACGCGGTTACCGGTTGTCACGTACAGTGCAATAGATGGACAGAAGCATTATAGTGTGATACGATGAACACCTTGCAGGATTTTAGTATACGTCCAGATGGTGTTATGCACACCACTCATTTGTGCCAAGACTTGCTTTCGCTTCCTCCAGACTGATCGTAGCTCCGTAACTATGGCCGATAGCTGCAGTAGCAGTTTATCGCCACAGTGCATGTAACCGTTGACAACTGGCTTAGATATCAATCTTTGTTAATGAGTATCAAGCTGAAGGTGGCAATATTTATAGTACATACAAACGTACTTTTACAGTCCAGTCCATGAGGTAATAGCCGCGGAATCTTCTGGCATAAACATGATGCTGCTGAGCGTTGGCCGAGTCACCAAGCAAGTCCAGTTCTGCAGACACCTGAATATCTTCGCCTTGCTGTCTTATTGAACCACGAGCCGAAAGATCCTAGGGATGGACAACAAAAAATCGGAATTTGATTCATAAAAGCTTTTAACATGCGTGAGTTAAATAAGGAAAGAGCCTTTGTATAAGCCACACATCCTAGTATTGTACACAAATATAACTTGTACATGTCCTCCAGTTGAAAAATATGAATGTAGCTATTGAATATATACACTTTGCTTTCACTGAACTGAGATGTGAAAGCATTTAATCTTAGCAATAGTAATAGTTACAAAAGCTTACAGAAGACATAGTTTGATTGTTGAGAACACTTTGAGTAAGGCAAATAATGACACCCTATTTGAAAATACACATGTGCCTAATTCATAGGTATCTCTAAAAAGCTTTTGTAGCACAAATAGAAACAATGCAACACGAACAATGACATATGATTTCATACCCCTGAAGAGCTTTAGTTACGCAAATACTGGCAATAGAATGCACAAATAAATACTTTTGCATAAATGAGGAGTTGCAGTACTCTTATTCAATACAAAAATAAAAGAATACCTACTTTGTGCATAGACGAATGAGACACAGATGACAGGAAGTGACTTTCTTCGATGCCCGTCTTCTCGTAGGACGCAGTGTAGACTTCACAGGTCACGGGGTCATCAGGGTTCTCGATTTCATCCAACCATAATGACAAGGTCCACATGGAAGCCTTGGTCAATATAGCTTCTTCCGTTGTGGCAGGTAGAACATCATTAACAAGATTCGGTGATAGTCGTTCACCAGGAGGAAAATGAGGAGTTCTTGAATTCTGATCAGGAGTTTCAGTAGGCGACGAAATTGCAGGCGGTGAATGGGTAATTCTTGAATTTTGAATGGGAACGTGAGCAGATGTGTCGGTTTTAGGCAACACTGAGTCAGAATTGTGAGCACTGGAGTTGGCAGGTCCGATGACGAGGCTCCTCGAGAGATGCAACAGCGGGGCAGAACTGGGTTGTTCAACAGCATGGGGAGGTTGTCTGCTCAGATGTGAGTCCACAGCTGGGACGATATTCAGCATTTCGGCAGCACGAAGAGTTTCCTCCGACTGATAAAACGAGGATTTCATGGCAAGTTTCACTACTCGAGGACCAAGAGTAACTGACATATTGCCTGCGGAAGATATAATGTCAAGCTTGGATGTATTTGAAAAATAAAAACATAAATTTTTGAAAATAGGGCTCATAGATGGTTAATGTTAGTAGCTTAGCTGGCACCGTTAAATTTAGTGTAAATTTCAGGGATTAATATCTGAGATTTATTACATATTACTTTATACTGCGTTAGGAATCGTTTATATCTTTACCGTCTGAAACTAGCACAAGTTGTATAGAACAGCACTCTTCGAAATTGGATCCTGTGATCCATCTGACCAGGAAAGAGGTAAGAGAGATGCTTGAAATCCATTTTAACTGCAGGTCATGCGAAAAAGCAGCTCATTCAAAAGTTTATGTTATGAGAAACTGCTCAAGGAGGAAAAAAATAGTTAGTTACTTCTACAAACTGCAAATGTATAGCTGATAATTACTCTTATTTCGCTCGTCTTTATATTGGTAGGGTCATGACCAAAGATTTGCTACCGTGAAGTAACTAAGATAGTGCATATTGTCCAAGAACTAACCAGTTATTTCATCGTGAAAAGTTGAGAAAAGGATTGTTAGTTCATATCAACGAGTTTTCAGCATTGATTGTGATCAATGGCAATCTTAGACATATTTTTATCCTAAAAATTAGATTTTCACCGGCCCTCGCGATTTTCAGAACCTGATTCATTCTGTTTATTATTATTACTGTATATTGAGTAGTTTAAGTCTCCGTCTCCATCTAACAGAGGAAGAAGCAAGGGACACATAGTGTGACGATAGACATGTGGAACCCATGCACGAGGGTGTTCCCACACAGGATCAACGCACATGGGAACAGCAAGTCGGGAAAGAAGAGTAAGAACAGATTGAAGAAAGCTCAGTAGGAGTAAAAGATGGGAAGGAAGCAAAGTGGGCACGAAAGACAGCCGTCCCGAAGGCCTATCTAATGGCTAAGGTAACCTACACAAGCCTCCTGGGGGTAATTCATTCTGTCCATAGGTATTAATGTACCTCCGAAATGAGGGAGCAGAGCCAGAGCAACATTGATGAGACTCAGTGGAGTCCTGTGGGCACAAGTAGCTGTGGAGCAACGCTCCCTCTGCAGTCTTCCGCACACGCTCACGGTGCCGTCATTCTGCGAATTAACAAATAATTTTACTCGATAACGCTTGGACTTTTTGCAGAAAATGGCCCAAGGTATCAATTTAGAAAAAATGCACATTTTTCCACACGGTACAGGAAAGACTGCTTATCAAGTAGCGAATTGTGAGCCAAAGAGATGAGAAGCACTAGCTTATAAATTATGGAAACAGTTGCAGCTTGTTAAATGAAAATTATTTCAAGGCAGTAAATTATCGATTGCAGAAGTCGAAAATTAGATAGAATTACGAGAGTAAGGAAAGTTATACCGTACTAAGACTCCCAAAACCGTCTAAAAAGCAAAAGCATACACTCGTAACATCTCACTGTTTCTGCTGCGTTGAACTCCACTCCATGTTGCAACCACTTGGTAGTTTCTCGGTCTTCATGGTCGGCCGGTTCTGTTTCTGCTGCCGGAGTCGAGGCGCCGTCCCGAAGAAGTTCCTCCTCATCTGATGCGCTGGTGATCCCAGGCAGCGGCAGGTTGCCCCACAGCAGGGAGTTGAGGGCCTCCACCCTCAGTTTGAAGGATCGGGACTGTTCGTTGGCTTGAGTTACTCCTTCGCTGTACAACCTGTGAATATAATAAAATATATGAGTCATGTGCAGTCTAACCTTATCTTTAAATAGAAATCGTAGAGAAAGCGTGTTCATTGACAGAGCAGTAGCAGCTTGTATTATGCCGTCACTCTAGAACCTTGGATATTACAAAAAGTGAGTAATGTACAGCGTAAAGTTTAATTTGCATAGCAGTCCTAGAAGTCGCATGTAGTAGTAATATTCTCCTAGTTTAAGCCTTCCTACCAACAGTGTATACTGTGATCCAAAGGCAGGAAGACAGAAGGGACATAAAGAATGTCAAGAGAAACTGGGAACCCACGCACGAGTCATAGCGCACGGGAACAGCAAGTCGAAAAGAAGAGAAAAAAACAGAAGAAAGCACCATGAGTAGTACGAAGATGGAGGGAAGCAAAGTGGGCACGAAAGACAGACGTCCTGAAAGCCTAGCTAATGGCTAAGGTAACCTATACATGTACATCCCCTGGGGGTGCTGCTCGCCATAAGACAGGGTGGGCGAACCTAGCTAACCTAACCCCATGGCCTATGACCCATCCTATGCCCCCTGAGGGGAGCAGTCCTAGAAATAGTTTCACGTCTGCAACAGCACCTTGGCAATATAAGGTACAACCTGCGAAAATGGTAACTGGAAGCATGAGCTAACACAGCAACGACTGAATAAAACTCCATGTACTTTCTCGTAGGAGTACATTGTTGGAACATCATTCGGATGGGTAATATGGCTAGTTTAGTAACGCCCGTAGTCATAAGTAAAGCCTTACTGTACTTCTCGTATTAGCCCTTCATTACATATTGTGTATGGCGGTGGATGCTCGACACCCACCTGAGACAACGAACGGGTGAAGAACAGACGCCCACCAGCATGGAGCGAGTCCGGGTGCCCACCTGGCTAGCCACTGTCAGCATGGGGACAGCACCAACTGTGATGTTGCTTGATACCTGATCAAGTACACACAAAAAATTCTTCAGCTAAAACATAAAATCTGTACAATAATAGGAGCTGGTCCTGACTTGTGGCAGGTTATTTTTAATAATTCTTAGTTTTCCTCGTCTTGAAGTGTAGTCTTTCTTGAGGTTTTACAGCCGCTAGTACTGACCCGTCTTTTGCACGGTTCGAGGTCATGACAAAATGATATGATTTGATTTTTGAGCCAAGTCGCAGTGTCGTAAGCTAACTTCACTGTTTTTTTTTTTTTTTTTTAATAATTATGAGGTTGTTTTGGCTCGAGGTGGTGTAGGTCATGCAAACCGTATAATTTACACCTAGAGATTTTCGAAATGCATTTGACAAAAAAAAAAAAAAATGCAGGGAAAGAATGGCGAGACATGAAAAATTTCAGAAAATAAGGGACCCCAGCAATGATAATAATGGCTAAAATCTTTGTATTTTTTTTACACATATTCATACCAAATTAAGTACTTAACGGTGAATTTTGTACAGCGATTTTTTTTATTGGCCCGAGCTTCTTTTCATTGTTTACATTCGTAACCAAAATTCTGTTATGACTATTACCGATACCTTAGAATCGACATGAAAAGCTCTACATAATAAATAGATAAACCCAATTTGAAGCGTAGCAACAACACTCGCCCTTTATACGGCCAGTTCCAGTAACAACTAATTACTTTCCTTAAAACTTACTAGTGTCGACCTGCTTAATGTTTACCCCACCCAAGGGTAGTTTGATAAAGTTTCGTTAATATGTCCATTGGAGTTCCATGCAGCAATATTTCTCCTACCTTCCGTACCCATTTCTGTTACTGCAAGATTGGCAAACATGCTGTAGTAGTTGTGAGTATCCGTGATGCGTACGGCGCTGAAAGCTGTATTTAGATGTGAAACTCGATTGAACTTCTTGTTATCAGTCATATTCACGATAATGATACTCAGTATGTTGGGTGTGTTTTATTGGTTAGTTAATTAGTTAGTCTTCCGAGAAATCCATTCGCTCAACGACAAAGAGAACTTGGTCTACAAAATTAAAAAAAAAATTGAAGCATTGGGGATGTTTGCAGTACCTCTTATCGGGAGCATAAATACTGAATTTTGCTGCTTTTCTTCGAGCTTACGGTGCTCAAAATGAATTGAAGAATAGACTGCCTGTGACTCTTTGGGTCACAAAATAAACCTATTCTAAGTAATCCATATCCTTCTTCTATATTCGTGGACATAGAGTAGGCTATGCTAAATTTATTTAGGTATCAAAATACAGAGAGACGAATATTTTTTGAAACTGGAGTACTGCTGAGCCCTTTCTAGGATGCAGAGGTCACACACTTTTTCCACATTAATGATGATGAAATTGAAGCAACAAATTAAAACATTATCATACTAAAATCTCCGAACTCCTCTCAGATTATTCCCTATGCGTGATAGCGAAGATTGTCTGTATGGTGACAATCAATAACAAGATTATGGGAGTTTTATAAGTATATATATTGCCGAGAAAGCAAGAAAGATATTCTTCATACTAGAGCCAAAGAGAAGTGTAGCAAATACCTTTACTAGCAATATAATTTATTTCCCAATCATTCTTTTTTTGAAAGTTTTTTTGTGAAGTTAAGGTTACGGATGTGCATTTGTGTCCTCGATTGAACGTACTACCTTTCCTTAACTACATCACTGTACCTGTTTGAAGTTGGGAGAGTTGGTCAGGATGTAAGTCAAGGTTGAGTTAGCCTTTGGTTGTCTGTTGATTATAAGTTCATTGAGCACCAGCTGCAGCAAGGCAGAGTGTGCCGATTCCAGCAAGGTGTAGGATAGTCTGGAAGGCATAAACAATGGAACTAACTTAAAAAATTATAAAACAGCATGGTAAATATTAATACTGTGCTAGACAGCTCGTGACCCATAGGGTAACGAAAAAGCCATCTTAACTATTCAATTTTCTGCTGCTTGATTCGTGGAGTTGGGACTGCCGGGCTGTATCCAGGATACAGAGCTTTTCCATACCATTGATGAATTGAAATATAAATTGAACTAGTGGCCCGTGCCGTCATTATAAATGACGGCAAAAAATTAACACTTCACCAAAACCCCCGCCGTCTTTTGGGCTTCCTCTTTTTTCCCCAATCTAATACTGAAGAAAAATATTCCAAGGTATCCAACTTTTTTTTCGCCTTTTGAAACCTGAATTTTCTCCTATCTTATTACATAGTTCTATTTTTCCCCTATCTAATACTGATCTTTTTCTAAGGTTCCATGGGGTGAAAAAAAATGTAAAACTTTAGACTTAAAAGAGGATACAATAATCAACTATTTTCCCCTATCTAATACTGAAGAAAAAGATTCCAAGGTACCCCACTTTTTTTTTTACATCTTGATATCTGAATTTTCTCCTTTGTTATTCCCATAGAGCGTGACAGGAAAGATATAAATATATAAATAAATAAATAAAAACACGACGTGAATTATTATATAGTAGATTATTATAATTCTGAAATGTATGAGTTCTTCTCAGTGTATTTCCTATGTATAGAAGCAAAGATTGTGAGCACAGCGACATACAAACAAGCAAGCACGCAAGCATTATTATCAGAGTTTTGTAAGCATACGGATCTAAAAAATAAGCACACTGCGGGATGATGGGATGATTAGTCATACTGATAGCAACTTTGAATAAGCGTTACAGAACAGTTTATTTGTGAATGGGTAAAATATGGTGAACATATGTATGTGCAAAAATCGAAGAATTATATGACGTAGTTAAAAGCAAAAAACAGAATTAGCTTAAGAAAAACAATATTTTTTATTTCTAGTTACCGCGTGGTATGAAATATGCAAGTTCTCTATTTTATTTCAAGTACTTTTTAGAAGTATCTTTTCGGATAATAACAAACGCTTTCGGTACCTAGTGGCTGTTTCTTGTTTTTAGCTTACCGTCCTACGAACCTCATTATAGTCCTAACCTCCAGTGGACCTGAGTCACAAGCCATAAGTTCTACAATCATTTGCTGTGAAACCTTCTCAGAAATTACAATTAGGATACAATTTAACGTCTCAGCGAGGCCACAAGTTTTGATTGCTGTATTTTAGCGACTTTTAACCCATTCTTAAACTAAAATATTTGGCACAGGTTTCGAATTATGTTGTTATTGGCCCGTAGACGAATGAATGGTCCCTGGTTTACTGTAGTTATGGACTTTAGGCTGGTAAATTTAGAAATACCATATTTCTTCCCCAGAACAGTGCCCACCTCTCACAAGAAACTCACCGCATTCTCTGCACCACCTCTTGTTCCTTAACAAAATCCATGGAAGCCTTCACACCCTTATCGGTGGGGAGCGCGGTAACCTCCCCCACTAAGTGTCTGTACCCCAACTGTGCGGAGTCCAAATGGCCTGATACAGAGAAGTTGTGCACACTGTGCAGAGCTGCAGAGTAGTGCAGAGTACTCTCTGCTTCACCGTGTAGAAATTGTGCAGAAGTGGACCAGTGATTGAGGCCCAGTATTGCGTGGGTGACGTTTACCTAGATTTAGAAGAAAATTTATTTTTTGTATTAAATTAACTTTTCGTTTTTCAGTCGAAAATTATTTTTTCTAACAAATTAAATAGCATTGGCATTAGAGAAAGAAATCATCGTAAGTATGAATATAAAAATAATTTTCTTTTGCGTATGTCATTGCCTGAGTGTCCTCATACCTAGGTACTCCTTCAGAAGAAAAATGTTGTCGTTTTCTGCAAATTACCCTGTTAGAAATTGCAGAATTGCAATAAAGCAACATGGAAATTAAAGAATTTTTTTTTTCTAGTCTATCATGTACAGGTTATCCTTGAATATTTCTTTTTAAATGAAAAACGTTTTACTTCAAATATTGAAATATTATGGGAAGTAAAAATTGGTATTATTGGAACAAAACATAACAATTAATCAAAAGAATACTCCAATGCTTGTCTCTACCTTAAGTCTGCCGCCGTAGAACGAAGACATCGTGATAAGAGAATTGGATTTCTCAGAAGAAAGTTGCAGCAGATGAGTGAGACGTGTGCGGGTGTCTCCGATCTTCATCGTTCCTGATGTATCTAATGACCTTCGCTCAGGTACTCCCTGAGGGAAAGTGCACCTATTACATGCGTACATCAAGTCCTATATACCGTATTAACCCAAACGCACGCAAACTCCATCTTGTATTTATGTATTCGTATTATAATTACGTAATATAACAAGCCTAGGCGTCAACGAACAATAGTCTCAAATGAACCACATATATAGGAAATAATCTTTTTTGTAAGAAGGATCTACATCCTATCATCTACTAGGCTATAATAGCAATGTCTGTATTCTAAAAGGTAATACTTGTACTTAGAATCGATAATCATTAATTTTGAATCGCAATAATTCTAGTTGGAGTAGAACACCTGCTATATTATCATAAATGTCACACTCCTAGTCGGTATAGTACACAATCACCTTTGCTATTAATACCAGAATTGTTGGTCAACCCTGAAGTTGATTTCACGATTTTAACTCATGGGGCGGCCCAAAAATTTGTTAGGGGCCAAAGCTCTACACTTATGAATGCTCACTGCTTGTACACCAAGGTGACGTGAAGAGTATCTTAACCCACAAAAAAGTATATGTTTCCTATCAATCAATGAACATTACACACATGCAGGTGTTTCAAATTTACCTCAAATTTATGTATGATATTTACAGCTAACTGCACTACTGAAAACAGTCTTCAGATTAGTTGCATAAATATTATGTTTCAGTGTACAAACCTCCCTGAAGCCCAGACCTAGACCGTTTATCTTCGAGTTGAAGATGAGAGTGACTCCTTCTTGTAGAAACGATAGGAATCCTGAGTACCGCGCCTTCACCATCATTTCCTGTCAGATGCATAAAAGAATAAAATCTAGCATTATCCCAGCACGCTGGCAGAGTCAGGGGGAAGTGGGGGTTCGATCCCCCTCCTCCAATAATGATGAGCCTAACCCCCTCAGCTTCCTCCAACATTGTAACTATGTATTTAATAATCATACATGTTTCCAAGTATAGAGAAGCCACTCTATATTTTACTTAAGCCCCCCCCCCCTCACCACTGCAAATAACCTGGCACCGCCACTGCGCGGTAGCGAAGGGAAATAAAAGCGAGGATAAATGGGCAACAGCGTTGGATCACAACCTCGTGCCCACAATCTTTCAGTGCAAGGCAGACTATTGTAGCATGAGGTTATGTCATAATGCAGGGCGTTGGTTTTCACGATACCCAGCTATGCTCTTACTCGTATAATGGAGTTTATGATAAATTCACTGATTGAATCACTGCTTCAGATCCCCAATAATGCTCGTGAGTGCAATAACTTCAAGACACAGGTTCTTGTCTTCTAGGAGCGTCTTATTTTTCTCGTCAGCGCGTGACCCGCATTTTGTATTACAATACCCCCAGTTGTGCAGCGGTTAGGGATGCTGCCTCGCTCGTTAGTCGGAGATTCTAGTCCAAAGCCAGGAAGGGAAGTCTTGTTTGTCTGCAATGCAGCGTTAGCATTTCTATCATACATAGTTTACGGAGATCACTTCGATAATGGTAGGGGGCGCAGATGTCACATGGGCCTTTCGTCAATGACGCTATAACTTAGACAATCTACAGTTGACTGCAACCGTACCTTGATATGGGTCCTAAAAGGCATTTATCTGTAGCACGAATCAGTGCAGGAGGGTTCCCTAGTTTGAGAGTAAGGTCAAGGCGATTTAATTTCAATACAGTTTTCTAATGAGGCAACTCCTACGGGAAAATTTAACGTTGTAAAACCTCACAATACAATCACCTCATTTTAAAGTCACATTGACTTTACATTTTACATTTACAATACGTTACCTGGTAGTCCTGGTAACGAAGAGTGCCCCTGAATTCTGCAGTATCGTTCAGTTTTCCTGCAATGCGGGCAGTAAAGACTTCATCTTTCAGGTGCGCCTGTGTAAGATTAGACGATAAGAAGTAAACATGTTGATAACAAAATAAGTAAGTACAGTACATCAATAAAGCTAGAAATTTAGTTTAGTATAAACGTGTGTGATACGTAAGAAAGCCATGAAATATACATATTTTCTGCCAGTGATCAAACTATAAGCGTTCGCAGACATATAGGAATGGATATCTTAACTGATCAAACAGTATACTGTGCTTGCTTTGTGTATATATACACCTGCTGCGTGCATGGACACGCTTTAAGTATACATTTGCTCTGTGCAAAAATACACTCTGCGTGTATATGTGCTCTGTATATTGTCACATTCTGTGTGTTGTCACATTTGCCATTGGTGTGTCGTGAGTACTTAAGTACATCAATATCTAGTAAGTTTTCTCTTAGTTAATTGTTTNATACATTTGCTCTGTGCAAAAATACACTCTGCGTGTATATGTGCTCTGTATATTGTCACATTCTGTGTGTTGTCACATTTGCCATTGGTGTGTCGTGAGTACTTAAGTACATCAATATCTAGTAAGTTTTCTCTTAGTTAATTGTTTTTCTCCTATGTAGAGATGTACAATTAAATTCGTAAATAGCTTAACTTAAAGGAACTATTACCGAACGCGTTCTTAACGCAAACCAAGTGGATACGTTGTAGAAAAGTGTCTTGTACTGGAGAAAGTACTTACCTCATTTCTACGCATGTATTTCGAATTGCATTAGTACCTCACTAGTACGTGGGTACCACCTCATTAGATGAGTACTACCTACCTCCATGATGTAGCGATGGTTCAGCGGTACAGGCAGCGTTTGAGTGATGTTCAGAGACCCTGTCGAGACAGCCGACGGCAGGAACTGGACTGCTCCAGCACTGGTCCAGATCACAGCATCGTCCAGCTGCACCGACGTGTCTGCTCCCAGCTGGTACAGTGTGGAAGGATTAATACAGCAACATTATGTGCAAGGTTCACACGTGAGACTTTTTCTGACAGTAGCGTGAGAACATTCTCACGTTAATCGAAACGCTGTAAACCTTGAGGACTTACACGTCCTGCTCATGTGACGCTTTCGTATCGTGAAACATGTTCATAAACATTTTCGTTTACTGTGTTAAATAGTAGTCAGCTATAACTTCGGTGGAAAGAATCTCACTCGTGAACCCTGCTAACTAGTAAATACCTTAACCCTATACTGCTCCAGTCAGACATGAATATTGATAAAAATAGCTCTTATTCTAACTAGTACTTTGGATCACTGTGGGGGTCAAAGGATTGCCTACGAAAGGGCTGTGGATGACAGTCTTTTGCATTTTGATTAAACAGTCATTCACTGACAAAATTGCTATTACCATTCTTATCAACAGACATCAGACAAAAGACGTCATGTAATGCTCTAAAAACCAAGAAACACTCAAGTTTAATTTTGGCAAAGCTCGAATGACCTAATGATTGCTATAGTAAGTCGGGTTAGCTATTTTTTATTAATTTCTTTCATTTTTGCCCTCAATACCAAGGGCAATAAGCGTCGTTTTTAGTAGTAATTTAGATTACAGAATATCTGACACTACCTCTACGCCTCGCCCCTGTCCACCCTCAGCCTTCAGTGGCGTGTGACGACCTGCGGCCGACATGCGAAGTTGGTGAAGATTTGCTAGAGTCACCCCGGTGCTGTAAGACACAACATTGGAGAACGCGTGAAAAATGAATTAATTTTAAAGCAGTTTACCTAGCATAAACATTATTTTCCTCAACTTCCCAATGTATTATTCGATTCAAAGATAATTGTTTAAAATTGCAAATTATTTTCAGACTAATGAGGACATTCAACTTTCTACCAGTTACACGAATTGTTATCTATTCGTAAAAATTTTCTGTGACTTGAAATACTCACCTTTTGAAGTCAACGTAGACTTTAACTTTGGAAGTATCGGGCTCAGTGTACTGAGCGGCAGAGAACTCGAGGTATTCCCCGAAAGCCCGAGCACCAGCAGGCACGTACTCCCCTTCTGCGGCAAAGTTGTACTGGTTGTGCCCGATCGTGCCCCCCAGCAGGAGCTTGCCGCCCTTTGGGACCAAGGGCGGTACCGGTATCGCTCTCGCCAGTCTGCGCGATTGTGGAGCGACAGCTGTTGATGAGAAAAAAATCAACCGTATAGTAAACTAAAACGCCTCAGGGGAAGGGGGGCAAATTTCAACGCCGTAATTTTTGATGGCCAGCTAACTCTATATGGAGTTTTGCATTTTCCACCTGTAGGTCAACCCTCTGCAAACAAATTATAAACATTGTTCAACTCCATCGCCCTCTTTTTGGGTGGACAGATAAACAAATATGTATACTTTTAGTCTTCAACGAAAGCATGATTATTACTCTCACTTCGTTCGCGAGCTATAAACACTGATTTCTGGCTGCTTTCTTTGTTGGTCTTTCCGTCCTAATCTGGAGGATTATATAGGAGAAAACTCATGTGCTAAAGGCTAAGGATTCTGTTACTTCTCCAAAAGTTTCGCAATTTATGCTTTGAAAATAACATGAGTACTGATAAATAGTTACATAATTACTAGAATGTAGTTCTTTTTCACTGCGAATATTTTCCCCTGAGATCTCTGTGCCCAAATTATGTAGATCAACAATACAGAAGAGTAATATAGTCCTAAGAATAGATGAACAAAGCGAAGAGAGAAAAGAAAACGAAATTTTCGTGGAATAAATTATTATTGCCGTCATTTACTGACGGCGCAGACCACAAGCCCACATACAATTCTGCTTTTGGTTCCATTAGCCTATCCATCGATCCTAGACACGTTACGTTGACAGTCTAGATAGGAGAAAATTGGCTATCGTTGTTTCGGATGGAAACATGAGGAGTGAGATGCAAGCTGCTACTGCCCGCAGGTCACAACTGTGCTGCTGGTTGGCTTGCTATGGTTTTGCACATTTGGTCGCCATGTTTTTTGCAGGAACAAGCAGAAATGGAAAATGACACTTCGGTTCTGTTGTATTTTTTATGGGTGTCGGCTACTATGGAGCTATTAAAATAACATGTACTTAATATATGACTTTACTGGAGCAAAAATATTCAGCATGTTTATAATTTAAAAAATAAAAGTTAACAAGAAGCACTGAACTCATATTAAGAACTAGAACGCCTCGGTGGCGTAAGACCATCACCCACGATAGGGGCAAATTCAACGAAGTCATTTTTGATGAACGAGGCTAGGGCACAGCCGCATTCTTTCCATAGATCAGCTCTTCAATAATAACATAGGAAAAAAATAGAACGCCCCGTTCTCCAGACGATCTGCCGCGCTGGAGGCAAATCTACCGCGGTGGAAAAAATTCAACGCCGTCATTTTTTATGGTCAGCTAGGTCTGGTTTCTTAGCATGTGTCACATCTAGGTTAACCCACCAAACTCCCTACAAAAAATTATGAAGATTGCTCAACTCCTTCGACCACTTATTGGGTGGACAGACAAATATTTAAATATATATATACTTAAATCTTCAACGAAAGCATTATGACCTCTCTCACTTCGTTCGCGGGCGATAAAAACTGCTCAATAAACAAGCTACCAGTGACTATAAAATATGGGAGAAGTGCCACGATACAACAAAGATTGCAAGTTTTACAACGACTCCAACGTGTAATAGCTATGTCAAGAAACTTGGATTCTAGTCGTTCAAACTTCCCTAATTTAGTCTAAACTTACCTTGACCATTGGATGGACTAGACAACTCTGTAGGTGAGCCCTGAGGTCTATCCATGGAAGCAGTATCCTCAAAAGTATTATTTGCAGTAGCAGAGGGGTCACGCGCCCCCGCAGAAACAACTGGTGGAGTAGGCGTTGCCAAAGGTGGAGGAGCAACAAGCGGCCCCCAGCTACCGACAGCAATACGGATCTCTATCGGCACCCAATACTGGGCTCCTGATGAAGCTGTTATCTGGAAACGGAAAAGAATTTTACCACTCATTACAATATCGTAGTAACGATTTACGTTAATATTCAGTGCTGGTAAAAAAGTGAGGCTGACGAAAAAGCTCAATAAGGTTTTCTTCCGTTAAGCCTTTTAGGCGCTTTACTTCTACAGCTCTACCTGTATTTTTCGAAAACAATTTGATATTCGTTTCCCTTTTCATGAACACTTTTTAAAACAAGCAATTTACTCTTACTAATAAGATGCAAACTTGAATCAATATTTTTTTTTCACTTTCCTACTTACGAGTAATCCATTTCCGGAGAAGTACATATAATGAGTCAGTAAGCTACCTACCCTTAAGCCTGTCTCAGACATGTAAGGGGTGCTGTCGTCGGTGACCAAGGCAACCTCCATGTCCACGGTGCTGGTGAGGGGAGACGCCAGCGCTACAGTGAGGGCAATGTCAGGCACACTGCCCGGCCGTACTGAACCCTCACCTTCGATGCTTAGCTGTGAGGTAAAGTAAGGGTAAAGTAACTTGACTGTACACTCTAATTAGGAAGTCTACATGCACTAATTCGTGCTGCATATAGATGTCGGTATGAACGTATTGCACGGATGCAGTCGATCGGAATTAGTTAGAGCTATGCTACCGAGATGGAAGGCTAATGTGACGACTGAGATCCCCGAACGTCTCCATTGCTGAATAGGGTCAGTACCCGCCGCATTGGAGCGAGAATGCCAGAAATGCTGACACCGCAAAGCAAGAATTGCAAAATGCAGTTTGGTGGAGAGGTAGGTAATCCCGGGTACTAGAGCATTCAAGCACAACACTTCAACAATGAATCGAATTATATCAATATGTTAGATTATGTGTTACGCTTTGCAATGAGCTCATGGTAATTTTATAAGAAAAATACAGTTAGGTTTGTTCATTTTTAGATCAGGACTTCTTAACGCTGGAACAGGTTGCTATAACTCTAATCTCCTTGTTTTTCGTCTAAAGACAGTGACATCACTAAGATCTGATCAACACAATATTAAGCAGCCTATTTCTGCACTAACTGTGGCAATGTGTCAAAACTGAACCAAATCCCACCTTGTGCTGTACACCAGAAGGGAACAGCACTCGGCTGGCAGATGACAACACAGCTGCGGATGTTGTGAAGTGCATCAGCAGGCTGGACTCAATCTCCAATCTATAGCAAAGAAAAAATAAATAAATTATAATACTCACAAAGAAAAATATTGTGTATTTGTGTCTTTGCAGAAAGAAATGTACTTCCGTTCGAAAACCAACGACGAATCTGTCAAATTTCATCTTTTTCTATCAAGACATTTAAGAACAGTTCCATTTTAAACTATGTTAGAATTAATGATAAACTTACATTTATTAAATCTTAATCGCATTGAAGAGTGTATGAAATATATGTGTAATATTTTTTAATTCAATAAGAGCAGAGGGCATTCAATAGCTAAAATAGTACTCACTTGGATGTGTCAGGAAGCACTAAAATGACGTTGATGGTTTGCTTGTCAGCAGATGAAGTTCCTAGACTGACGTCAATGTCAGCGCTGTATTTAGACTCCATGGCTGTCAGCTGTACACTTTGGGTTTCATTTGACGCAAGAATAAACTTTATTTATAGGATGAAATAATCGGAGCACCTTTTTACATTATTCAGTAACATTGTTAATTAATCATACAAGACTAATATCACCATACTAAATACGCAATAACAACAACAACTTAATATTAGTGTTTTAAATACTTATAGATAGATCATTAAAAATAAAAATCAGCATCAGATTATATGTAAGTGTGTTTGTGCAGTATATGTTCGTCGAGGATATTATAAAATTATCAGCACAATCAAGGCACTTACAAAAGGTGCAAAGCGTTGCCAGTGTTAGGATGGAGTCTGCACTGGAAGGTTATACTGTCGGACAGGTCCCGCCTGCTGTCCCAGTACAGCTCTCCTGACATGATTGACCCCCCACCACCTGGGAGTTGCACCCCCAGCAGCTTCCCTAAAAATAGAAAAGTAGCGTTCAGTCCTCGAGAAGCCTTCCGTCCGGTTTATTAGCAGGCCCCCAGTGAGGCAGTGGTCGTTGCATGAATATTTTTTTGCCAATTGGGAGTTTCCCCAGTTTATATGAGGATCGCTTGGTTCGTTTAATGAACTGCCCAGTGTACTCTCAGTACCCCTCACACTTCAGTTCTAGGAATTTCCCATTTTCTATGAGGTTGCCGAAGCCTTTTAATGGAGCAGCCATAAGTACTGCATAAGTACTTCAACCCTGCAATCACCGTGGAGTAATGATAACATCATGACGCCTTGCCATAAATGAGTGACGTGGCATTGCTGCTGAAACTCTAACTTCGGTATGGCTAGTGAAGCTATTTTACATCTCTGCGACGTCATTTCTAGAGGATGCTCGTAGTTTCACTTACTAATTTTCAATTTATAGCAAAACTAGAGGGACTTTGTATGCATCACACAGTGAGAAGTGCAGCTAAAACTGGGATCATTCCCTGCATTGATTGGTGCTGCAGATATATGCCCACTAGGCCCCTGAGCAGCGAACGACTGCAGTCAACCACAGTTGCATGAACCATGGTGTAAACACTGCAACATACCGCCCGTTTCATCACAAGGTAAGTAAGAGCCTCTGCAGTTGATTTTGAATAGTAGAAACACTGACGCTGCAATCTCGAGTCTTACCTTTAATTTCCCTGTTGAGCTGAGGCAAGTAGAGGCCGCCACTGAGCACTGCACTGGCAGACTTGATCTGCAGAGTTGTCTGCAGCTCTGCAGTGTTGCGTACACTGCACTGCAGACCTGCACTCAGTCCACCAATACTGTCGGATTTCTGTATCGCCATTTCGCCGGAAAATATCGACGTCTGGTCGGTGACGAGGCTTACGTCGGCCGACACGTCGGAGGAGGACCATTTGAAGTTGTGCTCGAAGCTGTCGAAAGTGTAAGGAAGATTTGAGTAGTGTAGCCTCTTTGTCTTTTACTTTAGATAAGGTTTTTGCTTAATTTTTGCCGCCATGTTTGTACAATGCAATGAAACGAAATTAGATTGGGTGCGAGCAATGAACGGATAAAAAGGCATATCAAACCCAGGGAGGAGACGATGCCTAAGGTTCGGTTTCCCTGACTTCAGACAAAAAACACGACAGCACATACTCATCAACGTATATAAAAATATACTTGGTTTAGCGAAAATTACCTTAAGCTAACAGTAAGCACCTTCTTGACGAATGAGAAATAGGAGAGAGGGTAATGCTGTTTAAGATGTATTTACTTTCAACCTTTCAAGATGGACGTACGCGCAATTCAAGGCGTACACAGCGCAGGATGGTGTACATGTTCGAGTAACTGCTGCTGATTCAATAATGGTATCTGGGGGTAGGTACTGTCAATGACAGAAATATTCACATTTGGTAGCTATTTAAGAAATCTACGGATTTTGATGCTAAAATTTGACTTAGTATTGATATCAGTTATGTGGTAAGTACTAAAAAGAAACACCCTGTTTAACATTAAAATTTGATCTTCAATCCATTGCCTACGTTAAAAATAAAAATTACAGCGGTAAACATGGAAATGCTGAAGTTACGTCGAATAGATACATCGGTGCCAGTGTCATTGTAAATTTTATTTTTGTATAACGGCATCGATTTCTACTAGAATCTTACGGTAATTACACAAGATGTCCAATGAAAACGTGAGTCACGAAAGAATTAAGCAGATTTTTAACGGGCACTCAAGTAAAAATTCTCCGGTGTATCGGCTGAAGTTCTGTGAATTTGCAACGAGGGTAACTACGATTTTCCCGGACTGGCGTTTCGTGGTTTACTGGAGAGCTCCACGCAGCCCTTCTCCACCTCTTCATAAACACACTCATATGCAAACGCATTATTTTGTAGAGTGGTATTTTCTAAGCAAAAATTAGCAGCAATTGATGCCATCCCGTAGCCTTCAACCGCCAAGAACTCTATTCTGCCGCACCGTCACCTTCCCTCAAAATTTAGCATTACAGCCTAGGAAATATACCGCCCGCTTTAAAAATCATTGGTTTATGGAAAGAAAACGAAAAAGAAGAATGTCATGCAAGCAAAATTTATGCAGCAATCAATCTCGTAGTTTAATGTGCTCCTGCATCAAATTCTCTACTGAAATAATCAAATTTCTGCAACAACTAGCAGCGGTATTACAAAGGAATTGCTACAACGTTGATGGGCATATCGTTTCAGTTATAGGAAGATTCCCACATTCCAGTCCACATGCTCTATAGTACAGTTGTTTCATCTAAATTTGCAAAATAGCTCCTTAGGCTAACATCATGCGAAATTGTAAAGTTGCCCAGTTGTAAATACTACCAACTAGAACGCCTTGTGGCGCAAGACCATCACCCGCGTTAGGAGCAAATTTCTGTGCCTTCTTTTTGGTGGCAGCTAATCCTAGGGTTTTGGCGTGGGTCGCATCGAGGACAGCCCAGTAGACTCCCTGCAAAAAGTCATGAACATAGCTCAACTCCTGCTACCTGTTTTTGGGTGAAGAGCAAATTTCATCGCCGTCATTTTTATGGCCAGCTAATCCTAGGGTTTTGGCGTGGGTCACATCGAGGACAGCCCAGCAGACTCCCTACAAAAAGTCATGAACATAGCTCAGCTCCTGCTACCTGTATTTGGGTGTAGAGCAAATTTCATCGCCGTCATTTTTATGGCCAGCTAATCCTAGGGTTTTGGCATGGGTCTCATAGTAGGCAGCCCACCAGACTCCCTGCAAAAATTATGAACATTAATCAACTCCCTCGATCACTTATTGGGTGGACAGACAAATATATGTACAGATATATATATACACTCAAATCTTCAACGAAAACATTATTACCTCTCTCACTTCGTTCGCGAGGGATAATTAAGGTGCACTGAAATTCTTTAGTAGTCTCCCAATAACGATTCGGCAACTGCTACAACTCTTGACAGATAGAGCTGTACGCAGTTTTCGTTTCTGAGGATTATCTCAGTTTCGAAGACCTCTTTTTCAGGAGCTTTCTCTGTTTGGAGAGCTTGAGCTCGTTTGTAACTCGGATTTTAGCTTGCAACTCAAAGTTTATATTCTACTCAGCTACTGCTCGTACCTTAAATTTCAGATCGTAAGATGAAGAAAAATTGGAAGGCTAATATTACTAATGAAGTAGCGCCGGTATATCTAATTGAGGTGTTACTGTACTTTTAGTATTAGCACCTCAATTTCAGTCGAGCTGAGGCTCGTGACTAGGTTTGCGGCCGGCAACGTAAAAAAAAAATCATAATTAGAGAAACTTATAACTTGTGTACTCGCAAGTCAAGACCCCGCCCTGTAACTCACACACTGCGCCAAGTCGCGTCACCGTCGGTGGCTGTGACGTCATTGAGTAGGAACAAGGAGAGCTGCGGCTGCGGGGCGTGGTACGCGTTCCGGTGCTGGGCAATAATGCGGATACGTCCGGTGGTCCGGTACTGACGGCCGTCAGACAGCGCTGTGTTGCTGTGGCCCAGCACGTCCAGTGTGGAGGTTGGTGACAGCATTTCGAAGCTGGACAGTTGCACCAGGCTGTTTGTGTGGCTGAATTTCCATTCAGGAGTGTCGAACTTGCAAAAAGAAATAATAGGGCTAACTATATATTTATGATGAAAAAATCAGCAATAACTAACTTTATATTTTGGGTTAAGATGGAAAATTTTGGTACTGTGTGAAGTCCAAATAATTATGACATGAAATATTCGCTGCTTTTTGCTGTGTTAACCCTTTTTCTCATGCTGTCCCTTATATGCAACGTTCCAAACACTATTCTGTTTATAATTATAGAATAAAAGTTTCTGTGTCGGTACGGGATAAGTACCCGTTACTTTTTCTGCTGGAGAATAAAGATATACTGAAAAGTAAGTAGTAATATAGTGGTAGGAGGAAAACAAAAACAGGGCAACCCTGGCACGCAATGAAATTTACAGAAAAATCTTATATTAAATTTTAAAAATTATGTCGATAAAAACGTTCACTGTTATGCAGTAATGACCGATTTTTCATCTATATGCTACTTAGGCGTTTCTGATTGTTTCCATATCTTAGCGCGCATCAGGTTGTCTGCTTTCTCCTTTGTCCGCTTGTCATTGTAAGTTCCTTTATTTTTCCATACATTTTCTTATTTTTCAAGAGAGAAAATACAAGAATAAATCGCGAACTGATGAATCACTTAAGAAACACTATATCGACCATAAGATTAGGAGATTTACCTAGAATGTATGGAAACGAAAATCGTAACAAAGTAAATAATTTTGGTCCTCTCAACCAGGGCTTCCAAAGTAGAAGTGTTTTGGCCACATCAATGATTGCAATCGTTGTGCGACAAAGCATTTCGTGATTATAAAATTGGAAACATAGAAATCTTCATTAGAACAAATAAAGTGGGGCGTACTAACCTCTACTTCTACGTCGTATTTGAATGTGTCTTCGGACCTGTCGTAGAAGTTTGTCATGTATTTGTGAAGCCCTGCGCCCTGTCTTGCAAGGACGAGGTTTTCCACGGAGCGTGTAGACAGGGAAAGGGAATGTTCCACTGTTGCTGACCATCCTACTGGCTCCAGTGACACTGTAAATAGCATATTATTATAGATACGATGCAGAGTTAGGCATGCGCTCTCCAGGCACTCAAGTTGGTATCCATGTACTTAAAATGGTTTTTCAGTATCTACAATGGCGTTCAAATATCATACTCAAGCACTGACGATGGCATCTAAGTATTTCATTGAGTTTCTAACGTAATATAAAAAACATGCGATACATAGATGTCTCAGATGGAAACTACTGTATCTACATATACTGTATCTAATATCCATCAACCTGAGAAGTGTATGGATCACAGCACAACATTTTGGTATGTAGGAAGTAGTCAAAAAGAGTAAGGTAGATACATCCAAATTATACACGCGAAGAAAGACTGCAAAATTCCTCACTCTTGATATCGTTGTTGAGCTGCAGCGTTACAATCTCCGGCAGGAGGACCTGCAGAAACAGCCTGCCGTAGCTCATGTCGTCCCTGCCAGGCGTACCGGCAGAATCCTGGCAGTTAGAGAAATAAAGTGTTTTAAACCGAGGCCACATTACGCAATCGTACACCGTCTGCTCGCACTTCATTCATGCTACCGTATCTATGCTACAGGATTTAAATGCAATTTGTATGTATGTATGTATTGGGATGACATGCAAGCTAAAGGTCAGTGCCGGCATAATGACGAACTGTTCCGCTGCTAACAAGTTCTTTTTTTCTCAATGTTTATATTTTTTTCTATTGCTAGTACGTTGGCAGTAAACATTCATTTCTAGTCTTTGACCACTTTCCAATGCTCATTAAGTGACCTCACGTACAGCAGCTTTTGCCAAACTTATTATCGTAAAATCAGCAGCAGTATTGCTAAGTGTTCTCAGCAGGATCTAATTAAGTAAAGAGAAAGAAAATGAAAATAGAGAATTTATTCTTTTACCAGATGACATTATATGTACGATCTAGCACAGCGGTTCTCAACTTTTCTAAGCCGGACACGAATAAAAACTAGTACGATGTTCTCGCACCCATACAAAAATAGTAACACATCTGATGATAGAGAATGAAATTTAAATTTGTGAACAAATATAACTTTCCAACCTTATTTTATCTAAGATTTCGCACCCACTGGAAGATTATCTCGTACCTCCAGGGAATGCGACTTACCCATGGTTGGGAATCCTTGCTCTTATATATTGCATGTATGTATTGCGAATAATTGTACAATTATGACTCGATTGCTTTCGTTTAAACGTGATTTTTATTCTTTTTTGCATTTTCTTGGCGCATGCACGCATTCATTTGTCGATCTCGTCTTAAAATATCCTTTAGTAGCGTTATCCCCAGTCTAGCTTAACGCTGCATCTCCTCCAATATATATCTTGTAACGGCTACCATTTGCACAATTATGGCTCGATTCCTTCCGTTTAAGCGTCAAATTCTTCCGTTTTCCATTATCTCGATGCATAGTTAAGTTTCATTTGTCTATCTAATTTTGAATTTCCACACTCCTACTCAATGCGCCATCTCCCGTTCCATAAGAGGTCCTCAACATTATGTCAGCCTGGCGCTCCTAGAACACTTCTAATATATTCTCGCACCCCATGAAAAAATTTTAACTTATCTGATGACAGATAAAGGCTGAAGTTTGCTCCAAATTTGAGTACAAATATACGGATGCAAATTTATCTTTAAAAAGTTTCGTAACCCTTGGGAGGTTTTCTCACCCTCCTAAGGGGCGCAAGCACCCCCACCCCCGTTCGGGAACCCCTGATCTTGTACACCGCGACACGTCTGCTCTGATCGCAGTCTAATGTGACACCAAAACAAATTAATATAATCTGGTGCTAATTGTGTTCACATAATGTTCCGCCTGAAACTCGCATAACTAGCTCATACCGAACGTTCTCCTTACACCAATATCATTAAATGGCGTGCTGGCAGTTTTTTGCATTAATACGAAATTAATATTTTTAAATGCAATGAGTAACATTTTTTAGTAACAATAATGTAATGAAAGACTGTACTCGTCATTGTTGTAATATTGTACGTTAATAACGTGCATCGACAAAATTAAACTGTACTTGAACACACATCCTAACGAAGAAAAGCTTATGTGCTTCAGAAAGATCAGCATTACCGAGAGTAAGCACGGCTGCAGTCGAACAGGGAAATCACAGAATAACTGCAACCTTCTCACCGTCCTCACTTCTGGTCAGGTCTGTACCTTCGCAGTTGACTGTGAGTTTCAGAAACGCTGATGCTGCAAATTCAAGCATCACAGTAATTCACCTATGAGGAAAGTGAACACTCGACATTCAGCTTACAAGTGCGACAGTCTTTCAATATATTATTGCTAGTATACAATTGAAATTTGGGAACACGAATCACAGGACACATTAAGAGTAAACAGACCGATGAGTTTCCTTGCAGCTTAAAACAATAATTATAGTTCAATAGTCAACCCTAGCTAGCAATCAAGTTGAGACAAATCTTATGAGCATCTTTTTACTCAAGAGTGTTCAAGAATATTTGAGAATTGACAGCAAAGAAAAATCATACATATGCATTCAGTTTGATGTAAGAATTCGTGAGCAGCCCGTGATTTACAATACACATTTAAACTTGGTAGAATATAGATACGGCAACATGAACAACGTGCGAGCTGCGCGTGCTTGCATGGATTTGTGCGTGCTAATGCATAGTGTGGGCCCGATATTACAAGGACCAAAATTTGCTGATACATAAAATACAAACGAAACTCAAACTTCGGAGCTGGGATAAAACCTGAAATAGAGAAAGTCGTAAGTAGATGAATTTATTACTTTTTGAAAATTACATTTGCAGAAAATACTGGGTGCGCATATGTAAACTAGAGCACTCAGAGAGCGCTTACCTTCACCAAGCAAGGCAACGGTTACGAAAAATTAAAATTGGTTCGGAGTCTATCATTTTCTTGGTATCAACACCAAAATTCAATCATTTGTGCCCATTAATAGTGTTAACTGCTTCAGTAATTTTTTTGAAGATCCGTTCACAACTTTTTGAGTTATGCTGCTAACAAGTATTATGACAAACATGAGTCAAACATATAAACGAACCTACCGATCTGCATCAAAACTTGATTATTTATGCCTTTTAACATTACTAAAGGCTCCTATAAATTTCATCAGGATTCATTCTTTATTTTTTTAGTTATTTTGCGAATAAGTATATAATTAAAAACAGTGACAAACGAACGAACGAACAAACGGATCAACACAAAAATTTGGTCATTCACTTTTCATACCATACCAAAGAACTCATGTAAATTTCATAAAAACCCGTTCATAACTTTTTGAGTTATAGCACTGAAAAAATAAGGAAGACAAACAAACAAACAAACGGATAGACGAATCTTGACCAAAAGTTTATCATCTGTTCCTCTTAACATACCTAACAACTTCTGTAAATTTCGGCAAAATCCGTCCATAACTTTTTGAGTTACCTTGAGTTATCTTGATAACAGACAGATAGACAGAAAGACAGACGGACAAACAGGCAGACAGACAAACCCGACGAAAACATAACCTGCTTGGCGGAGGTAAATATATACATATTCGTGAGAGCAGTGGTGCCATTCACACGCTTACCTGGATCTGCAGAGCCCTCCACGTGACGTTATGATTGGCGTTAAATGTGAAGGGGTCGCCGTCCCCCCGCTGCCACAGTGTCACGTTATTCGAGAACTGCACGAGAAGTAAATACATGAAATTATTTATTTTTCAGCTGCTGATGGCACAACTAAATATTATCGCTAACCCTATTAGAGTCGCCCTATTTCATAATCATTTTAAACTATACTATTCCTATATTTAAAGCATAAAATAGACATTTTCTCTTAAGAATTGTACTCTCATCGCCCAGCAGAAGACAGCAGGCGTTAATGGGTTACTTGAGATGAAGAAACCAACTGCAGTTTAGTAATTTTGCTGTTGTTGGCAGCTCCAGGTACCAGCACAAATTTATAACTTGGGCCAACGAGACATAAAGTCTAATTATGAGTTACAAGGCGTCTCTACAGGCCTTCTTCGACGTTCAGCGAAAGAGTCTTGCATCTTGATGACCTGAACCCACCTCCCCGTGGTCCATAAGGCAATAGACATCCAGTTTCGTGTCCCACTCGGGGGTCTCGAGCGCCATGAGATGCAGGCCCATCACCAGCACGCGGGGTCCAGCCACTCCAGAGTCTGGTTGTCGTTTCTCAAGGACACGTCCGTTATTTTGATTAGTCGTGGCTGCTTCGTAGTACTGTACAGGTCTGTTGAATAAAAAAATATAAAAAAACGCACCGTAATTAACGCATCCAGCTTTCCAAGTTTAATATAAAAATTACGCAGAATAAGCTAAGGAAATACAGTAAGGACAATCATCATATACTCGCAAAATATTTTATTCTCATATTTAGAAATCCAGCTATACATACAATTAAACTGAGTAACTGTTTCTGAGTAGCTGTTTCATGTAGTTCGTGAATATTAATCTTATAGGATGAAAATTTGCCAGCGAAAGTAAAATTTTAAAATGCTGCTTGCACCAATGCAAATAAATACACAATAATCAAAAACTTGCAAATTTCGAACGATAGTTAAGCTTCAAATGGCCGCTTTTTGTCCCTGGAAATCAAACAATAAAAATATTTCCTAAATGTCAAAAACATGGAAACGTACCGATTTTCCAAACATATGAAGCTTATACCCTTTTCTAATGGTAACATATCCCTAATGCTTCGGATTTGAACGTCCATATCTCGTTTACCTACCCAGCTATAGATAAAACATATATGTAACCACCCAGTCATGTTCATTACTGCATCATATTAACCTGTGATGGTAGCCGTCATGTTCAATGTTGTAGTGCAGCAGAGTATCGTGATCTTCTTCAGCTCCGTACTTCCAGTGGCCGCCCATGAGGACGGCTGCGCCATTTTTCGAGTACTGAGAAGAATTAAATTTTACAAAAATTTTGCAAAATGGGACATCGATAAATCATAATTTGCGTTGTTACAGTTGATGTACCATGAACAGTATGATAGGTGCAGCGTATCGTTGTTGTCTCCGCTGTCTCTGGAGCTGAACGAGCCTGAAGACACTAAGCTGAGCATGCGATTGAATAGCGTGGTCCCGGTATGGGGTGGAGGCTTCCGTGAAATCTCACCAACGCGAGGGAAGAGGAATGGAAAGGGGTCAAATGGCTAAACTTCCTCTGGATGGGACCAATAGTTTGGTGGGATGAAAGGGACAAATGAAAATGAGCTTAGCTCGAGCACTAAGAGCGCAGAGTTTGGTAGCTGATTTACAGATCCAGAATGGAAAAGTATTAAGAGAAACAGAAAACCTTTATGAGCTGCACAGCAGCCTAAACTGAACTAAGATAGGGATGATGTGCAAGAGCTTGGTGGGAGGCTCTCTTCCTTATCTACATCGAGTGGAGGTGCTGGATGCAAGCAATTACAGTGCAATGTACTGACCGTAGCACGCCGAATTACGGCTGTTGGCCAGAAAATTACGGTGGTGAGCCAGCATCAAGGTAACAGAATTACGGCTGAGAGCCACGGCTGTGTACAAGGAAGGGAAATTGGTAAAAATTATTCGTCGTCATGTTTGACTGCCGTGTACACTAGCTAAATATGCATTTACAGTGCTGTTAGAAATTTCTCCTATTTACGGCTGAAACACTCAGCTTGCCTCATACTTAGCAGACGTGATGAAGCAAATAGATCAAATGTAGCTAACTACTTAGGTGTTTCACCCTCAACATATGTGCCTTCCAGAAATGATTAAGTTTCGTAGTTAGTTTTTTTTTTATCCTAAATGACACGTTTAGACCATTTTTTACTCAAAACCACCAAATGAAGCCCTTCAAAACTTTGTTTTCATGGAGCAAAGTTAAATAGCCTTCATGATGGACCAGACAGTACCTTGACTCTTCACTCCTCGCAAATGAGGCTGAGAGCAAATTTAAAAATCATTGATAGAGTTTGTTCCATTCAACGTACTAACTTAAAAAAACTGTTCTTGAAGACGCAAGCAATTTATCTATTGGAAAGAAACACACATGCGTGAGCAATTGATGACAGTAACTTGCAAGATTTAGTTTAGCAAATTTTAGGTCATTCTGCTGTCCCAAGCTTCAATTATCGTCGTCCACAGTTGGTATAAACAGTAGCTACGAATTTGTGTTTCTTGCTGATAAACCCATTTCTTGCATCACCGAAAACCGTTTACTTTTTGCTTGAGGTCGTTCTGTTGCCAGGAAAAGATTTTATCGAAGTTTAATCTATTAACAATGAGCCCCATTTTGCAAATATCTATGGACAGTCAAGGTATCGTGTGGTCCACGGTGACATAAATCAATGAGCATTTCTTACTTGGCAGCTGACATGGATGCCTGAACGTGACACGGCCACCACTCCTTCACCCGCCAGGTGTAGGTTGGGGAGCTCCACAGCACCCCCATGCAGGGTCAGGGTGGTGATACCTGGTGCAGGGGTGCGGACCTCTACAGCACCTGAACGAGGGTTCGAAACGCGACAAATTACATATCGAAAAGATATTGTTATCCTTGAATTGCTAAAATGGCCAGAGTACAGTAAAGAGATGCATTATAGTTTCTTGTATAGTCTCTTCTATTGAAATAAAACTATTCGGCCTTTGTTAGATTTTGGACCTCTTAGAGCAAGCAGGCCGTATTGGTGTTTATTTTTTGTGCGCATCTGTGTGTCCGCATCTGTCTGCCCAACCGTGCTCTAGCGGACTGCGTGTGTCCGAGAGCACTCTAGTTCGGTTTAATAGTACTGTATTTGTGATATTTACAGTACTCAAATACACTATCGAGCGCATAAACAATATTTGGTAAGAAAGTTGCAGAAAAGTTGCTCGCCGACAGTGCTAAACAGATAGCCAAGAAGAAAAACATATATTATATAACACAAGAATTTTAAAGGTCTTCATTTTCATGTTAACAGAAACGCTGCTAGTTTATTCGTTTAGGATTTTTCCGGTTTGGAGTAAGCAAGTAATGGATCTGCAAAGGGAATGTAAAGAATGTCCTAACTCTAATGCCCGACTACAGAAGGCCATTACATATCGGCTCGATCACACAGCGAGATGACAGCTACGATGCCCCAGGAAGATACTAAAGTTGAACGACATCAGAGTTGAAGTTGGGCTCATACATATAAGTTGTGCCTGCTCGTTGTTGTTCCGAACGAGCTGCTGAGATCCAGTTCAGTTATAACTTGGATACCAGTAGATCACGTGCGCAAGAAAGTTGGTGTCCTGCGGAAACCCACAGGCTGTAGCGCAGCAGAACCTAGCGTGACAAAGACATGACAGGTACTAAACCGAAAATCCCCTTAAAAATATTGAATAATAATAATAAAATGGGAAATGAGATCCGAAGAGAGACTGAGGTCACACACTTACTTCACTGTTGCTTTGACGAGCTCACTTATCGGCTTACTCGTTGGGTTCTGCAGGGGATGCTCGATAGAGGCTCTCATTGTTTCTTTATATAGCTACGTTGAAAATATTTTTTTCGAAGTACTCGATATCTGTATTGATCATAAGGAATTATTATATCGAGTACATAAAGGTAAAAATATTGAACCTAAATAAAAGACAGCACAACTGAAGGGCAGGGAGTTATATCGAGGACTACCTCTAGGTATATTTCTTACCTTTCACTACCAGGTCCACGTAAGCTTGCAAGCTACCGAGCGTGACGAGCTCAATGGAAACCTTTTGCTGTTTATTGGACCAGTAAGTGGAGCCGTAACCTTCCAGTAAATTGTCTTCTGCTTGATGCGCTGAGCTGATCAGCAGCCGTGGTTTGTAAGTCGTCTGTAAAAATGCAAACCAGAGATTTAGGGAGTATGCGCTTGACCGGCGACATTAAGGCTTCTGGGCTTAACTTGCTTACAATTCAAGACAAGAAAAGTTGCAATCGACCCGTTGGAACGAATTTCAGGAATTGACCCTCAAGTGCTAACCTTTGAGGCATTTAAACACTGAATCTTACTGCGTAAAATTGAGTTTCCAGTCGTCTCAAAGTTATCGATCGCGCTGCTCGTAACGGATGTAATATGCGATTCAGAGTTAGAGAGCTAACTCACCTAGCTGAAGTTTCAGACAAGTCAATCCTCACAGTCCTAATTTTACTAGCCATCAAGCGTGTCTTTGGTCGTTTTCTCGCTCATTTACGCTTGGCGAAAGATTCATCGCAAAGCAGGGTAGTGACAAGCTTCGATGACGTCATTCAGTAGTGGAACAGCTGCTTTGTGATACAATATGAAATGCTATCGGCAAGAGGTTTTGCTGTTTATCGTTGTTAGACAGAGATAGCAATTAAATATCAATTACCCAGAAATTGAGACAGTATCGGTAACTGCACAAATGACATGAGTTTACGCTCCAATTATTGTAGATAGAATTAGGTATTCGATTTCACTACAACTCCTCCAGGGAAATATTTTTAATTGAAGCACAAACTGAAAATTATAGAAAACTAATTAATTGGCCAATGGCCATGGTTTCAACTCATAGTGTGAATAAACTTGACAAATTAATATTTTTACGCCTCGAAAAAAATAAAAGCGCTTTGTTTCCACCTACTGAAGCTATGTGTCGTAAGTTCAATGGTATAATACCGAAGTTGTATAGTCTATACCAGGTGATTCTGAATTCTTTGAACAAAATTAGACAATAGGTTCCTTATAATAAAATAGGCATATTTTATTCCATCGATATATGTCTGAAAATGTCTAATTTAAAAGTTACTTGAGTTAAAGTTTATGAAGTGGCTACAGGCCTAGTTTCTACCTACCCCAGAATCGGCTAGTGTGGCAGGGTAAATGAACATTCACTGTTATACTATGTTTATTTTCGGGAAAACAGGAGAGAGTCTTCAATGTAAACAAATGACCGGTGTGCATCTTTATCTCTGCTGTACAGTACAGTAGTCTGTCGGTTAAATGAATCGAAATCTCAAATTTTAATTCAACATAACTTTCAAATTAGACATTATCGGACATGCATCGATCGAGTAAAATCTACTTATTTTATAGCAAGGAACCTCTTGTTCGTAGAAGATCCTAGATCCTAATGGAATTCTGTATGCAATAATCGATAGACTTACCAAGCCACCATCTTTAACCATCATGACTTCTGCCTTGAGTCCGCTGTCTGCACCTTGGTACGACCGGCGCAGTTCCAGTCGGGCCAGGTTAGGGGCCCACACGGTGCTGCCTGATCATAAAAATGTTGATCGTTCACAACATTAAAGTAATTTCTCTTTCTAGTGGCCATGCAGGTAGGCTACACAAATCATTGTAATTGTCACTGCTGTTGGTATTATTTGTATATTGTGATGTGAATTTCGTGGATTTTTCACCTTGGATCAAGCTGCAAGTATTAGTCGCCAACCGACCACGCTTGAGATGGCGGAAAACAAAATATTCCTTATGGAACCACAGCTGAAAATCGATACATGAAAATCGACCCAAATTTTGGAAACTCGACGGTAAAAAGTGAACTTTTTGATCAATTCAAAATGAATCCGACTAGACAATCTTCCAAGAAGTGGTGAATCATAGATGCCGTGAACACACCCGTACCTTGATATGACAAACTGACGTCATGACCGTTAACGTCGAGTCGCACGTCAGTGTTTTGTTCGTCGTGAGAAGTGCCGAGAATGACGTGTAGACTTCGGGGGGCAGGTACGTCTTCTTCTGCCGTCACTGACACGTCCACAAAAAGGGACTTGTGACCTGATGACATTGGTATTTTGGTTACTTAGTGGACTTGCTAGATACTTCAGCCTTGACATTAAAAAACATGTGAGGTCTCAGTATTGGCTATTAAAAGTTTTCGTATTGAAAACGTTGCTGGAAGTCTGTCAATGATCATCATATTTGGTTATTAAGCCAGGTGCAGGCTTCAATTTATATTTGATCAAGCTTTCGGCACAGGTCGAAGGCACTAACTCGACTTGTGCCGAAATCTTGACCCAATATAAATTAAAGTTTGTAATTGTCGCTAATAACCAAATTGAAGTTTAGTGTGGAGTTACGTCTCCATTTGCGACACTTGCAGTTTCAAAGCGACCACTTAGCGGTGGTCCGCATGGGCTGTCACAGGATCCGAACCTAAGAGTCAATGGGGTAGCCCATTTAGGCTTTCCGCTCTTCATTATTTATGGTCGTTGTTCATTCACTTAAATCATTTTTCGTGCGCCCTCTACGTACAGTTTATGATATAGTTTACGAAAAATGACTATTAAGTATTTAGGGATCACAATCTCACCGGGATTTTTAAATGACACGGAAGCGGAGATTCCAGAGACGTCGGGTGCGGTTCCCAGCTCAGTACCGCGGATGGTAATGAAGACGACGGCTCCCTGCTGGAGGTTCTTAGAAGATGCCGAAAACTGGCAAACCTCAGCGCCGATGAGGCTTTCGGCACTCGTTAGGCAGTTGTAAGAATCAACGCTACCGACTGGCGAAGTATAAAATTATGGAAGTTTTTTTTTTAATTGATCAACTGACAGAGATAGAAATAAAACAAAAGCTAAAGCAGAATAGTGCTAATTATGTTTTCAATCTTATAATCATTTACTTCAAGATAATGGGAAACTTTTTAGTGGGTTATAATGTGGAGCTATATAATGTGGATTAGAAATGAAATAACAATCAAGGTGGAGTTGAAAAAAATCATAGTACTTTTATCCACTAATAATGCCATTAACGATGAAAAATAGGATGGAGCCTTGGGAAACCGAAGGGAGTAAAATAATATTTTTTTCAATGCTTCATAAGCTTCTATATAGAGCTACTGAATACTCAAGAATTTACAGAAATTAATTGCATGTCTACAAGTCATGAAGGATCAATAAAAGAACTCTGAGCAAGGTAAGAAAAAACAATAGTTAAACGCCATCAAAATTCAATACATCTGTGTACGTACATTTACCTTATAATGCATATAAGCTGGCAAAGTTTTTATATTTACGACAAGAAAAGATGATCAGAGTAAACTGATATGATACAAAATAAATCGAACATACATACTTCATTGAACAAATATTTCGATTTTTCGTAAAAATAACCCTGATTTCTATGTCATACATCGCCTCCACCTGGCGTTACTTGCAAAGGAGCAGGTGGCAATAATATCAGTTACTGACAATAAAAACTGTTACTATTCCTTCCTGGTTAACTCAGAGCACAAACATATTCTTACGAATCGCATGATCATCAGGGACGTCAGCCAGAGAAGAGCCAGCTTTGTATACTTCGCCGGAGAAGAAACTGGTGCCAGCTGCCGAAGATGGTCTCACTGTTACAGTAAAGCTAGTAGGATTCTGTGTAATGAGAAAATTCCATAAAAGAGTTCATTAGTACGGTAACCTTACGATAAAGCTAGTCGTTTGGAAAAAAAAAATCCAATGAACCACCTATCAGGACGGTCATATGGTGAAAACATTTAAAAATCCGCTCGGTCGTAGGGTACTTTCGAAAAATTTCGATGTTTTGTTAAGTCTCAAAATGTCCTACAATAGCGAGGTGGTCCTTCAATAAATAGTAATAATTTCCAGAGAACTGTTTGTATACAGCCGACAAACATCAGCTAATTATATATTTTCGGTTTGTCCTACTCCTATATTAATCAATTTCTACACATGCATGGACAGACACATTTATGAATAGGAAAATATTTCGTAATTTGGAAAATGTTTAATGTAAGCCAAGTAATAATTCCTTCAGCATAAAATCAACGAAAATTCTTTTAAAAAAAGTTGCTTCTATATCTAGGATGCAAGTGTCCATACACACTTTAAAGCTTCATTCATTAAGATTGTTTTTCTTACCTCAATAGTCAGTTCAAAGTTAGTATCAAGAGAAGCGTGTAGTGGAGTACTGTGTGACGAACGCCACACGTTGCGTGGCGAGTGGCGTCCTGGCACACGCTCACCCTGTGGCTCTCTCGCCAGTGCCACAGCTGTGTGGCGGTACGCGTTCATGCTGACGATGGCAAATTAAAAAATTCTTTCAAAATCTAAAACATGCCTTTATTTTTGAAGATACCAACTTTTTTCCTTGAAATATGTATATCGATATCTGAAGTCAAATTCAAAATGACTGAAGCTTAATTTTCAAAGAGGGAACTGAATAATCAAACTGGGATTAATTTAAAATAGCCAATATTTAAATTAGAAAAGAAGAAGGGTAATTCAGTAAAATCTGACGTTAGTAATAAAAATTCAGATGCTACGAACAAAATAACTAACAAATTTGAATAGCGTAAACTCGCTATGAAGTAGGTTTTTCAAGAAGTTTCTCTTTAGTATAAAATAATTACCGATTAATAAATCTATTGTATTGCAGTTACATTACGAGAGTGAGTCGTTCCAAAAGAAACGTCTCCTTTTTTTGTGCCCGAAGAGATTGCAAATTTCATTATTACGATGCTTGAACTTATGCACTCATGTCATAAAAGTTTAATTTCTCTGTTGCACATATTGATGGTGTGACATTCTAAAAAAGCAATCCCATCATGGACGTGCGTTAGAAGCAGAGCTGGTCATTGAATTCCTCCATGCAGAAAAAAATTGAAAAAATCAACGTTCACCGGTGCCTGATGAAGGTTTACAAAGCCGATGCAGTTAATGTCAGCATAGTTAGGAGATAGGTTCGTTGATTTCAGACTGGCGACAGAGATGTGAGTGACAAAGTCTCTCCGGATGGTCATGCACAGCCACCGGCCCAAAAAAAAAAACACATTGCGCCTCGATCAACTAACCCGGACCGATCGGTCCGGGTGTAGAGTTGGATGCGGCAGTCAGTTCACTGGAAAAGATGCCATCCCTAGGTTAGAGCAAAGTGTGTGTTGGGTGGGTTCCACGAATGTTCATGCAGAAAACATTCTATCGGCAACGCGAAATCGGCAGGCCATTCGCAAGTTTGAAGACAATGAAATGTGTGACAAAATTTGGCTGGACGGTGCTGTCTCACCCACCGTATAGTCCCGACCGGGCACCGTCAGACTTCCAGTTGTTCAGATCTCTGAACGACGCATTATGTGATAATGTGTCTTCGATAACCACGCCGTAATCGCAGCCGTGAAAAAATAGACTGCCTTGCCAGGCACACACTTTTACCATGACACTTTTTCATCACCGGCTAAAGTGCATCAAGAATTGTGGTTATAACATAGACAAATAAATAAATGGTGCAGCACAAAAAGTCCCTCGTTTTAATGGTGCCACTTCCACTATCGTATCTCTTCAACTTTTTCACTTGAAAATAGGAGGCATTACTTTTGGACCGACCTTCGTGCTTGGAGGCTATAGACAATATGACATGTTTATTTTAACCAGCGAAACCTACCTTTAAGGTTACATGTAATTATACAAAGTCAATTAAATATTGCCTTAATTTATACCTGATTTTTACATCCCCAGATACACTCTTGGTGTCATCTAGCAGAGCGCTGAAGAGATGCAGGCCGGCGTGTATACCACCACTCACGATGAAACCTGAACGGCTACTGACGGCCAGGGGAGGACCCGTCAGAGGATGAATTTGGGCAGAAGATCGATACAAGGACGTGACTTTGGTGAATGCAATTTCCTGTTGAATAAATCTTGTCGGAATTTGCTCGCAGATTCTGACGAGTAATATTACATTGACTACAGTCGTCAACCGTCAAAAACAACCCCAGATTTTAGGAAACTGTCAAAAGGAAGGTAGTTTTTGATTCGTTGACAGATATCGAAATAATCGAATTCAATTAGCCTTACCGTGACTGGAACCTCTATCGTGTCGTGAAGATTTGACTTATAGCTTCAGATCAAGCTTCAGGAGTTAATCGGAAACTGATTACGTCTGAAACTCGATCTAACGTGGGGAATCACAGGCCAAAGTAAATCTGAGGAGAAATTATAACTAATCGGATTAAGTAAATTTGTTCAATGGGAAGGAAAAGAGGATGCTTTTGGCATGCAAACTTTACACACACAACTTTATTCTTTTGAGGTTGATAATGGATTCACTGTTACTAGTAATTTATTCTATTTTCAATGCTGTAATTAATCCATTGGCTAGTAGATGTAGTTTATTACACACTATTTAGTCGTAGATTCCTGGCTTCCTTCCTTCCTTATTGTCTGAACTCAAATTGTTTTATTTATTAAAACATATTATCCGAAATACTCTTACTTAATTAATATGAATATGGAAAATAAGTTTAATGAAGTGGCCTCTTTATCTCCCAGTTATGCAACCAAATGATAATTTTCTTAGCAACGCTATAAAGCAGTTACTTAACCTCATTATTAAGAAATGAATTGACGATTTTCTCAGATATACCGAAACAGTTTCTCTACCTCACTGTTAAGAATATATTGTACGATTGTCTCAGCTACGCCAAAGTATTTACTTTACCTCGTTGTTAAGTAACGACTTGACGACTTTCTCCGCAACGCTCTCCAGCCAGGTTCGGAAGGAGTGCCGAAGAGTACTCATCGTGAATTGATATTTGCTCTGCCACAACAAGTCCCGTCCATCTTTCAGCCAAAATCGGAGTACAGTTTCCGATTCTTCATACCCGAGCAGATCCGCTAAAATTTTCTGCAAGTCCGACAGGTGGATGCTTCGGCGGTTTCTCGCATCTGTTGAAAAGCCTTCATCCGATGCTTTACCAGTAGACGCTGTTCCGCCAGGGGTTGTTTCACTGCTGAAACTTCCTGTTTTGTTGAAACGGTCAGGCGAAAGACCTTCTCTCATGAAGTCGGTGAAGAAGGCAGAAGCGGTGTCCAGCAGTAGCTCCAAAAGCTTGGTTTGCCAAAACGGGGAGCCTGACGAAGCAGTGGCGTCTGAAGGGTGCGGGGGTTCACTTGTACGAAGCAGCGACTTCACCAAACCTTCGAAGTTTTCCAAACGGACGCCGACCTGCCGTTTGGAATATGCGCGAGGTATACTGTGAGTCACAAAGTTAATTATAGAAACAATGCTATGTACATTACATCAGCCGATCTTTGATCGGCGTGTGATGGCATTGGATCAAGGAAACCGAATTCCAGGCTCCGTCCCTTCTGTAGGAATATAACGCTTGATGCGCCTATTATCCAATATCTAATATAACTGATCTAATTAGCATACATTATAAATTAAAAAGGTTATCATCTGTCCTTAGTTCATTGATAGTTACCTGGATGGGGTATGACACGCATCTCGAAACACTATGAAGTTGACACGTGAATACTTAACAGATAACGTATGGTTTGCTTACTGATTGTCCTGCATTCTATGGTACAGTTGCTAACAGTACTGCCTTTGCGTTGTCACTCCACATACTGTGTCTCGAAAAATAGCATCCCTGCACAACAATCTCAACATTTTCATAAAATATGCCATTTACAACGTATCTGACGCTCAACGGGAGCATCATCTACTTACTCTTGGCAGCTCAATGTTTTCTTTTAAATAAAACGAATCGCCAGTAAGGTCGCTCTATTTTACGTAGATATTTAAGGCTTGTTTTAACACTACCACCCACCGACAGCTGGTCACCGAAGCGACGCCAAAGATTTCCTACAAGGTCCATAGAAATTTCCTTGGGTAGAAATCCTTCATCGTACACGATATCCATAACTGCTTCCACGTCCTCCCTGACTGCATCCAAGAAGCGCATCACGTCAAGGTCTTCAAGTGTGCCCATGTGCACAGGGATCCTGTCCCTTAGGAACGAAGGTAGGTACATATGGACGATCTGTGACAGCTCGCTGAAAAGTTCCGCCATCGGTGATCTAGAGCGATGGTGGTGATGGTGGCCGTGGTGACGGTGGTGGTGCATTTCGATGTAGGAGAGCACTGTTAAAAATAAAGAGGAACAGCTTTAATCACATGAAAATGATTTTTTTTCTCTTTGTACAACATGAGTGTAACTAGTTTACCCCATTGTTAAAATAATGACGAAAAAATAGAATTGACAGCTCAGTTAGCTCTTCGTTGTTGAAGCCCATAGTCGTGATGCTATTGTAGAGTGACAACAGTAGTTCGTGGTTCGTAAGATGTAAATCAATCATTCAAGAAAACTTAAAGTCAAAGTTCAAGGTATAAAAAAATTGCAGCTGTAGCTTAACTCTTTTTCGTCCGAAGGGGAAAAACAC
The DNA here is from genome assembly GCA_001587735.2 of Parhyale hawaiensis. NCBI lineage: Eukaryota > Metazoa > Arthropoda > Malacostraca > Amphipoda > Hyalidae > Parhyale > Parhyale hawaiensis. Next base: position 6,942,768 of record LQNS02276924.1, on the reverse strand, counting down.
AAAAATCAGTTCAGTTAGAGTCACTCCCATACAATTTAGTAAAGTCGTCAGAACAAGCTTACTTGCAAAAATTCAAACGGGAGCACAATCCGTAGTTGTAGCAGATTTAAAAAGAGTGGAACGAACTAAAGAAGTATCTACAATGAGGAAGTCCGATATGAAAGGCACCTATATCACATTAAACGAAGGCCCTTGGAAGCATGTTTCATCTGAGGTCACCGCTTTCAGCATCTATTAAGTAGAATATTTATGCACATTGGAGATGATAGTTACTTCGCGAGTTTTGCCTCCACGATAGCAGCATGCTTAAGTTCGCAGCTCTAACTCCTTGTATTGCAGGTTC
>LQNS02276924.1:6913708-6936126 GCA_001587735.2 Parhyale hawaiensis | reverse complement strand
GGAAGAACGGCCATGGTCTTGATTTCCAGCACTTGAGCACGAATGTTGTAGAGAATTTCTGATCACGGCAATCAACTCAGGAGCATAATCTCGCCAGTTTGGAGACTCTAGAAGTTGCTGTAAACAAAAGTATGGCAACAAATTTAGCTGGAGGAAACTCTGCAAGACGCCATTAAAAAGCATGGAATCCACACAACATTCAATTCATTTTATCAACGACGGCGTTTCTCAAAATTGAAAGTAATCTCCAGAAAGGGTGCAACACCTCTTTACGAATAGGAGATAAGTAAGTTTTCCGTCAATGAAATCAATTGAACGTTATACACTATTTTAGTGTCACAAACAAGCTTAAAGTTGAGTAGCAATTACTAAAAGTTAAGCCGTAACATACTGTATAATACAGTGTTCTATGTAAGGAGAATAAACATTTGGAATATCAGGAATTAATCCAGTATGAACATTTTTTTTATCAGTAACTATTGAAGCACAATATCCTAAAGACAATAATAATGATAATAAACTTTATACAGTATTCATATAAACATTACAAAAAACTCATTGAAACGTTCCGTGGTACACAAGAGAATGTAACTCATTTTTAGGTTATAGATAAACAAAGGACATGTCGCAGTGGTCTTCCATTTTAGACCTGATTAAGCCCCAGTTCTTGTCCCCATCAGGCAACAGTAAAGGCCCCCATCGTAGATACATATTAGACATTTTGTAGCCAGGACCATTACGGACGACTTTTATTAAAGAGTTGTTGAAGTTTTCAACCCGGTTTTTTAGGCTCAAGATGTCCTTCCTGGTCCTGACTTTGAGACCATCAGTGTAGCTGCTTTTGAGCACATGTGAGACTTGTACTATTAGATCTTAGCATATTAATTCGCGGAATAAGTCGTTATCAGCCCTGGCAAGCAATTACTAGATTTCTTCCTTAAGTAACAATAGGTCCGCAACAGCTTGGGTTTGACCTCTTCAGAGCAGTGTCCAAATGCCTGGATTAACGTGTTACAACGCCATGGAGCTCTCGCGTTTCTTTCTCTATGTCCTGGTTATCACAAGAAGTATTTGCGATTTTATGACCCAGGTAAGAGACGCTGCTTACGTATGTGAGCTCTGCAGCGTTGAGAATAGAATGTTTATGACCGGGTAGGCTACTTTTCCTGAGCCTAATATATATGTATATAGCTTTCACTGTATTATACTTAATACCAAGTTTGTTCGCTTCGCCCTCCCACATGGCAAGCAGCTTCTGCAACCCCGTATGATGGGGAGAGGCAGGTACCATGTCAGCATAACTACAAGCATTTACTGATTTATCGTTAATAGGTACGACAGGTTACTCTAGTTGCATTCAACTTGGAGTGGATGCAGTCAATAAAGATATTAATCAGCCAGAATGGAAGAGATTGAGCCTCCTTGTCGGTTACCGTTATTCATGCCAATCGCTGATGAGTTTTCCGCTCCCGTTTTACATAGCATTTTTGGTTTTAAAACCAATAAATACTTCGTCATCTTTACTACAGCAAAATGAAATGTAGAAAAAATAAGAAATAAATAATTTACGTATGCATTTTGCTTCACAGTTAAGCGAAGCATCTCAAATTGGTGAAAACGTTATTGGATTTTTAAAATAAGAAAGTTAGTTCTAAATGCGTTAAGACTCACAGCGCAATGCATTGCTTCACTCCACACTATTGGCTTTTTGTGTATCAATGAAGTAATCCAAGGCAAGTCATCTGCGATAAATGACTTCACCGACTGTGACTGTTCCTCTGCAGATGTGACAGTCTCTTCCTGCAGCAGGAGCCTGCAGAGAGCTGATGCTGAGGCTGCAGATGTAGAGTCTCGCAGAGCAGAGTAAAATATTGTCCTGCAGAGTGGAAGAGCAGGAAAAGACTTATGATACTGAAGTTAAATAGTGGACATGACGCAGTAGAAATGTACATTGTCATATCTTCTCTTACTGAACACCAAGCTGTCAATAGAATATAAATAGCAGGAAAATTTATCAAAGGAATTGGTAAAATGTAGTTTTTTTCGCTAACTTGTACTGCAAAGGTGAGAAGTCGTGGTCCCCAGCGGCCCCTAACGGACTAGCAAGGAAGCTAAAAATCCGAATATATATAACCTTCTGCCTTATCCCCTCCTGCAGCTGCGCCACAATAATCCGTCTATAATTACCCAGTACTGCTGATTGGTATGTATATTGAATATCAAGGTCAATATATTTACATTTTAACAGTGTAAGTGAGTCATAAGTCATTAGCAATACCAAACAGTTCTCCGCTCTAACCTAAAAACATAGCAGGAGAAAATATGGCCGACAGCAGACCAGGGTTCAGGTTTATCAAGGAAGCAATGAGCTTGTAAGGCCCGCCTCTAACTGTATCCCACAGTTACCACTTGTAAGTTTATTTACAAAGCTCAAGCGCCCGTTAGTGTGTGAGGGCCCAAGTAGCTTGCACCGAGCGCTCTCATTGGCTGGGCGCTCAAGGGCTTTTTTTTAATAACCTATGACATTTAGCATAACAAGCGTAGGATTCATAGATCATTTTTACTCGGAAAGTGGAACTCTTGTAAGTTTTTAACACCGTATGTTCTACAATGCTGTAACGTGTAAATCTAGGCCCAGAACTTCAACAGATGTTGAAACTTGAATTCCAGAGTTACGGTATGTGGTCATATTCAAGCAATTATGTCTTGTTTGACCAGAAGAGCAAAGCAGCGTAGAGCAAACGTTAGATCAGCTACGGGACATTACATGAACTATGTGACACATTCCCAGAGCAGAGGCGAAACCAAAGCCTAGACTTCTGATGAGCCATTGCCATTAACAGCAAGAATATATCGACCAGGATTGTCAGGAAATGCAGTGCGAGTCATAAGCGTCTGTAGGAGTTAGGCGGCTCAGTCTCATAGTGGTGCTTACAATATCTAGCATTCCCTGACCTGTAGAACCTTCTAAAGACTTGTGGCCAGATATCCTACGACCGTCTGCGGGCCAAAAATTATTAGCCAAGAGCTTTGCTCCAGTCAGTCAAGAACGTGAAGACCTGAGCTCCTCTTTCAGCCAAGAAGGCCAAGATCTGCGCCCATATTAGCTAAAAAGGAAATGACTTGCGCCCCATTTAGCTAAAAGGGAAATACTTGCGCCGTTTAAAACTAACAAGGCCCGCATACTTTTTTTTTAAAGAAGAGCTATGTTAATTTGCTGACATGTACACCGCTGAGAACTAATGTATATCTATATCGCAATAACTTGAATAATCTCAGGCCTATAACCGTAAAGGCTGCAACAGATGTATTGGTCACAAAGCCTAAACAATTTGTCTGCACGGGTTAGAAAGTATAAAATTGTCGCCATAGGAAATTGGGGCTTCGCCCATTTTCCTTTTCACAGAATAGCGCCAAAGCTTCAGCTACACTAAACCCAAACTTTAAATTTTCAAATTCAATTAAAACGTTCAAGCTAACCAAAAGCCATGTGAAGAAAGAACGTGCTCACTCGAAAAAAGTTTCCCGAATACCAAGAACTGAAAAATAAAATAGGAGTGAAAAAATATTAAAAACGGAGCAACAGATACTCACTGCATCCTTCGGTTCTCAGCAGTATGCCTGCATAATCCTTCTCTGATGTTATCATGTAGGCTGAGCAGCGTCTCGTGATCAGTGATCTCTTCTACAGCGGATACCAGCTGGGGGTACACAGCCCCCCAACTGTTAGGTACCACCCCCGATTGGTACACCCCAGCGCTGTCTAACGCAACAGAGATATCCAGTGCACAGAATTTCTGCAACAGTGCCTCTACTTCTGTTGGATCTCTGTTAGACCACCCACCATCTTCTGAAAGCGTTTTATGCTGGGCCAGAGGCACAGAGATTAGGTCTGAAAAAAAGTGGAGTTAGGTAGTGGCAGACATCAGCAACGTATATTTCCATTTTTAAAATCATTACAATAATTGTAGTGTAATGAAATATTTAAGAAAACAGCAAAAATAATACATCAATTTTATAATCGATGCTTCAACCAGCTGATCAGTTGAAAAAATATTACGAGAGTTGAAGAAATTGATATTGATTGCGATTAACTGCTTGTGAGGCGCTCTGTTATCAAATGACAACCGACAATAATTACTCCAACGAAACATGAGTGTCTGTCACTCTTTTAGTACTATTGTTCTCGGCGTTATCTCTACACTTTCTTTCGTTGATTTATACTCAATCTGATCTAATGAGCCTAGAAAAAAAAAACACATTCGCTGAGGAAATCTAAGCCTTTACGCCAGAACGGAGATACCATTCAAGTAAGCACGCAAGCAACCAACCAACCGGCACCTGAGGATTACAATGTATATAGTGTATACAGGTATGCACTATGACCACGTCCAAAATACCTCCAAAAGATGTGGCATTCTGCATGTAAATTTCTATCTCACCAAAAGAGTATTTTAAATTAGCTCACAGTGTACACCTCATTATAATGGCTACAACTTTAATCGATTTTTATATATTTTTTGCATTAAATTACTTACTGGATAGATCCAACTCCATCGGATCTTCAGAAAGAGAGACGACCTGCCGGACAACGAGAGCCACTTTGGACCTGTGTACGGTGGATCCAAATGCCAGCTGCTGCAGGCAGGACGCTGCTCTGAGATCCAGTCCAGAGAGTCCAGACGCTGCTGATCCTCCTAAGCAAGAGCTGCCATCTGCAGATGTTTCAATTAAATGAACAACTAATAAGCTATATGGTTTATTTTCAACAATATAATGATGAAGTAAATGATTTTTCATCCAGTTCATTGAATTAAATATTCTAAGTGACAGTAAACATCATTGTGCGTTGGTACACTTTCCTATCTAGAATATATACTTTCCTGTATATGTATATGTACTCTCTGACGTGTATCACGTCTCAAATCCATACAGAGGAGAGCATACAGTATATAATTCGTGTGCATTCAGAAGTTAAAATGGTAAAGCTAGAAAATATCGCCTACGAACACGCAAGTCTATGTTTGTCATACATGCATGTATTTTGTTCTCGGTCTTAATCGCCACTCGCACAGCTAACGAAATAAAAAAAAACACAATAAGAGTAACTTACTAGATTTAATTTCTCGGTTTTAGCTGTCAGCAAGCTTTTTGTCACATCGAGAAAGACACCTTAACTGAAAGAGGTATTCAAACAAACTCTTCGCAGATTTTCTTTTTAATAAAGCCTGCTGTTGTATTTTTATGTGGCGGTGGTTTTTAGTCGATTTGTAATGTCAGTGTTACACTTATTTGTGAACTCCAAATTTCTGTGGGGAGAACAGACGCCAACGTGAAAACCTTCAGAAATCATTACGTACCTTCTGTTGCGTTGTGGTCATCGGTGTCTCCAGTTTGCATAAAATACTGGGAGCACTGGAGCTCCTGTAAGGTGGAAGAAATGAAAAATTAATTCTTTATTATGAATAATGCCTCGTGGCGTAAAACCATCATCCGCGGTGGGGGCAAATTCAAGCAACGCCGTTATTTTTAGATGACCAGCTTACTCCAGAGGTTTGGCATTTTCACATCTAGGTCATCTCGCCTGACTCTCTGCAAACAATTATGAACATTGCTCAACTCTTTCTCTCTCTTTTTGCATGGACAGATAAAATAAATATATATATATATGCTTAAATCTTCAACGACTGCATTAGCACCGCTCATTATTTCGCTCGCGGGTGATTATAATGAATGTTAATAATATATCGAATGCCTCGTAGCGTAAGACCATCATCGTTAAGAGGAATAGGAAGGAGCTGGGAGTTGAAAGCACTGAATAAGCAGTTTTGGTATTTTCACATCTAAGTTAACCCATCTGACTTACCTGTAAGAGAATGTGATGATAGCTCAGTACCTCTTATTCTCCGGCGATGAAAAATCGTGCTTATTTGGAGATCAGTATCCACTACAGCAATAAGCTTGCGCTAGCGCAGATACATAGAAATAACTAGAGCACTCTGAGAACGCATACTTCCGTCAAGCAAGGCAACGTTAACGAAAATCTAAATTGGTTCTGAAACTATGATTTTTTATCAGCACCGACATCTGGTTATATTTGTCTTTTTACAATGAAAACAGCGTCTGCAATATTACTGAAGGTCCGCTCATAACTTTTCCAATTAATTTAATGACAATCATTTTGACAAACTTAAGTAAAACACACACAAACGGAGAGACTGATTATCATCATCAAAATTTGATCAATTATGTCTGTTGACATTTCTAACAATTCCTTTCAGTTTCATAATGGTCAGTTTATAACTTGTTGAGTTATTTTGCCAACAAACAATAAATGAAAGACAAAGCCAAACAAACGAACGTACCAGCAGATCATCACAAAAAAAACTTGATCATTCACTCTTCGTAAATGACAATGAAAATCATGTAAATTTCATAAAAATCCGTCCGTAACTTTTTAAGTTACGGTACTAAAAAAAGAGGCAGACAAATAATGAAACAAACATACGCTTGAACGGATCTTCAATAAAAGTTAATCATTTGTTACTTTTGACATGCCTAACAATCTCTGTAATTTTCGTAAAAATCCATCCATAACTTTTTTTTATTTTCTCGGTGATAGACAAACCGACAGACAGAGAGAAATAGAGACAGACAAAGGGACAGACAAACTTGACAAAAACATAACCTCCTTAGCGGAGCTAAAAAACGCCATTACATGAAGATATGTTTATAAAATAAACTATAGTCGTCTATTATAAAGTTCAACGTAAAATTTGTAATATAATTAAATTCTTTAATGAGCAGTGATAATATCACGTGAATACCTTTTGGCATGATACGTTTTGGGGTCTAAACATATGCAGTTTTTGCTGTTCTTGGATTTGTTCCATATATAAAATTTTGAGCCTTGCCGTCAAAAACAATCCAAATTCATCACTTCTATTCAGAGAAAAGCACAATAAACTAAAATATGTAGGGGCCATCTTGCTTTGTTTCACTCATGCTCGTACATAAAACACTGATAGTGTTATTTTCTAGGGATTTAATATTTCCTTTAAATAGTGAACTGCTTTCTCGACAATCTCAAGAGTACCATATGGGTAACTTGTACATACTGTACACTTTTCTTAAACATTAGGGTTAATGAGCTTTCAGATACACAAGTTACCGCTTAGACAATAAAGCCTTAAGTGGTAGACAAGACAGTCTTACCGCTTCATCAGCGAGAAAATTCAGGTGCTTCTGGTTCTCATCTTCATAGCGAAAGTGCTGGGGAATTTGAGATCTGCCAGCAATGGGCCGGCACTGGCGTAAATCCGACGATTTCCGAACGGTGGTAACTGTGAAACCGTAAGGAACTAATATGTTATGCAGCTCTTTGTAAAACAAATACTGGTACCCACTGAAGACATATGATATCGGTAAAAATTTAGAGGAAGAATTAGACTTAGTCCTAAGTTTTCTGTCATCTTGTAGTAGAAATTGAGAAAAATATCGAATGTAAATGCAAGTATGTTAAACGCAGCCGTTCTCCTGTTATTCGTGATTTAATGGATTCATATTTTAGTTTTTACAATAAAAAACTATGTCTTAGCCTAGCTCTTTACTTAGTTTTTTTTTTAACGGTGGAGTGAAGAATGAAGAGGGACGCCGTGGCGTAGTGGTTAGAGCGCTCACTGCTGCATCAGCAGGTTGAGCTTTCGAGTCCTGCAAGCGTCATTGGTTCACGGCAGGATAGGCATCCGGTGAATAAAGGGCCTAAGCTCGAACAAAAGTCCTGGCATTAGCTGGGCACCGTCCAAGCCTGATATCCTTGCTTGGGAGATGCGGGAGATCGTGACGCAAAACCGATACAAAGGGAAGAATGAAGCAAGTTGCCAGGACCGACAGGTAAATTAGGGTCCCTTCACAGTTCACTGTCTTTCGCATTTCCCTTGAGACAAGCTAGAGTCCTTACGTAAACCCACAGCCTGCAGTATGAGCACACCTCATTGACAGTCGTGTGACAGGCACTCAGACTAAATAAACATTGTAGGAGGAGTACGCAAAAGCGTTATATTTTTAGATGAGGTAGATGGCAGTAAATGGACCAGCAGCCCATTCCCAGAGAGCAGCTGAGACTAACTTCCCGTCCCTCTGTACAGTTGCCGTTATGTCATATCATTTAGTGATCTGAAGATGAAAAGAAATAAAAGAATCTCAGCTAAGCTTAGGAGGTGATCGTGTAAACGCGGTCAGCTGCAGCAGACAATCAGGGTTTCAGAGAAGCTAGGTTAGTTAGAGCTGAAAGATCATGAACTAGGGTGGCCTCTGAAGCTTTGGCTGTTTGAAGTTTGTGACTCCTGGAGGATGAATTTGTAGGTGTGGAAGATGTTGCTCCCAGTGTTTGTCAAGACGATGTTTAAACGCGTTGACAGTCTCCGTACCTACAACATTGGAAGGAAGTTTATTCCGTTATTTACTATGAAGTACGGGAATAACTGCTGGCTTAGAGTAGTTCTCCAATCTTGACAATTTATTTGAGTTATTGTCCGATGTTTCAGAAGTGATCATCAACGTCTCTGTCAAAGAGTACCGTTGTAGGTACGTCTTTGAAGCCATTAAACTAAATGAATGTTTCTATCAGTTGCCTCCTGAGTCGTCTTTGCACAAGAAACGTGAATTCGGTTTCCTGCAAATGACGTTGCTAAGGTAAATTTCGCAGCGGAGATTATAATTTTGATTCTAATCGTTGAATTTTCGACTACATCGATATCGCTGCACTGATGTAGCGATTAAAACTGAACAGCAAACTCTAAATGCGGGCACACTAGTGCTTTGTACGAGGTAGACTTATGTCCTTAGATCTGCATTCAAAATTTTTTGGTAATGGATCACAGGACTTTGCTTGCCATTTTAATACTCTTGTTTACTGTGTTTTAGTTTGTTTATGATAGTTATTGCCAGGCTGCGTTGTTGGGTGACGGCTGCTAACTCTATTTCGTTTTCAATCGGGCTAAAGCGCTCTTTGGTCCAATGTTCGTTACCCAACATTTGCCAACATTGAAACTCACCTGCCTCACTGCGGCCCATTCCATAAGATTATCAGTATCTTGGAAAAGCTCGAATTTATCTCTGGCCGATAAGGCACAATGAGATAGTTTATCGTAAACTGGCACTGTTGCCCGTATATCCTCGCCTTAGCTTCGTTACATCGAACTTTTCCATTGAGGATAAGTGATGGTGACTGGATTTTTGCAGCTGATGGGATTTGTGAAGGCGATTGTGATAATCATAGTACTATGAAGTATTTCGTGGCCGAGTAAGGCCTGTGTTGAGGTTCCCAAGTACCCTGAGAGAAAGTACAGCTTACACCCTTGGTGCAGCTATACTAAGTCAAAGTACGACTTAATGCTAATGATGGAAGTACCTAGAAATTAAACACAGAGAGTATTATCCCCCAGTCCAGGTATTTTAAAATAAAACTTAACTAATACTAATTCTACAGGCGCCATGAAAACTGATACCAAGTACAATAACGTTAGGAGCGCTGTATGTAGGTACCCAAATCAGCAACAGGCACCTTTACAACAACCTGCACCAAACCTGCAAACGTACCTGCAGGCCTGGCCGATCCAGCAGGCGGCTTAGTATGACTGGCGCTGTACTGCACAGCACAGGACCCCAGTGCTGGACCGCCCTGCAGTACACATGGATCAGGGTTCGTGAAGATAATACAGAACACACTACAGAATGTACAGCATAGTGAAAATTTTGTCATGTGTAAGATTCTGTCGCTTCGTTATAGGTACCACCGATCCTAACAATTCAATACCAAAGGTTCTCCAAAACTTTAAGCGAACATAGTATGTATAAACTTTCATATCATTGAGATCCATTTGTTAAATTTAAGGCGTTAAACATAAAACTCTAGCCGTTACGTTAATTGTTGTTTGCTCAGTACTAGTCACTTTATATACATTTTACTTTACGGAGTGCATCATATTCCATTCCCTGGCTATTGCAAGCATTGAATATTCGTTGTAAATTATCATAAGTTGTGCATTGTTTCTTTATGGAGCGGTAGAGTTCAAACTTCTACCAATTCTTTAAGCAGTGCATCTAGCTTTGTTGTTTTGCAAGTTTTAAGTAAATTAGATGAGAATACATACAAGGTTTAAATAAACAGCAAGATGTCATATAAGCTCTCTTCATGCGAAAAAATGAATTTCAGTAGGCTTGAAAGCTAATTAGATAGTATTTTCTGTTAAACTACAAGTAGGGGTGCAACACAATAGGCATAATATGCAGTGAGTGGATCTCCTACGTACGGAGTGTTACGGATTTCCTATGACCGTTAAAATGTGTCTACCGACACACGGGAGCCGCATTCGGGTAAACCGTTTACGCTTGATACTCGGTTCAGAGTGTTGAATGGAAAACTCAACATTGATTTCACGGACCCGTCAAAGCTTTCCCGGTATAAGACGCTCAATTCTAAATCTTCCAAATGCGCATATCGATAGAGAGAATCCCTCTAGGATTTTTCAAGCAACGTCGCTTGTTAATGATAGAATTCAAACGCATTTATATAATCTCGTATCTGACAAAGCATCGAAAAAACTACAAAATGAATATGAAGTGAAATTGCAATTGCATCTGTAACTTAAATTGTCAAGAAAGTTATTTTAGTTTCTCTACAGGCTATGCAGATCTACATCACTATACTGTAAAAACTTGTAGTCAATAAACATTTCTGAAATGCCTATCGTAATCTATCTGGGAGCAGCTAATGGCTGTAGACATAGGCTAAGGGCGTTCATCTATTTTCCGGTATTTTCATTGTGCATGGCCTCCTCTTAGGCCGAGGCCACAGATGCTTTGGCACGAGAAACTGGAAGCGAGGATGGCTAGCTCACTTGTCACCTTGAAGCATATTAAATTTCAACTCGGTAGCATAGATACGGTAGCGTGAACGACATGCGAGCTGCACGTCCCTGCATACCGTTGTCCCTGCGACTTCACAGTGTGGTCCCGGCATTACATGTAGCTGGATCTTATGCCTCGTGTAAAGGTGCTGTCTTATTACGTACTTATATTCATACTTGTGAACTTACTATATTATTAATGAAGGCGTTATTTTATCACTTATGTTCGATAGAGGTGGAATAATCGAGTACACCCCATGGCACTGTACCTCAATGTAGTTCTCGGCAACATTCATTCGAATGTTAGGTACAGTCATCAGAGCCTGTACCACAGCAGACAACATCGGTACCAGCTGGCTTGTTGCTGCCACCTGCTGCTGGTGCCCGACGCCATCCGCAGCTTCCTGACACACTGACACAAGATGCCTGTCTGCCACACCGAGGTATAGAGGTTCCTGCCAGGGCATCGAAAGAAGGTAAGCCAGTTTATGTCGAATATGTAAATTGGGTAGGTATAACTGGGTATAGAGGCCGTTCATTAAAAAAAAATAGTCCAAGTTACTCCATATTTTTACGAAAATAGGTTGTAAAGAGTACATCTCGCTATACATTTGGTACAAATGCCATGTTACTTCGCGAAAGATTTGCCCTAGTTTGCGCAAGCCATTTTACTTTGAAACAGGGGCTCTTTTCCAATCGAATTTCAACGAGGAATAATGTCTTAGTTGTGAGATAGCACATCTTGGTTGAAATAGGGTTAAGTCTAGCTATGCCTAAAACGTTTAAACCAAATTGGTATTTTCTCAAGATTAACATTGCCTAGAACTTCAAAAAAGTACCTCTCAGGGGTATATAGAGCTAATCACGTCAGCACTAGAGACGTCAAAGACAAGGATCACTCGCTAGAAATTGGCTCTAGCAGTTGGCTCTGCTTCAGATAGCAAACCCATTTCGTCAGTCGTTACCCTGTTATTGGGAAGCTGACGTCACACTTATAATATAATTTCTGGCGGTCCCAGAAGCTGTTGAACAATTTTAGCTTCAGGGACAGCTAAAAATCTACTACGGACACACCAATGTGTTTCCTGGCTTATGGAATTCATTTCTTACTGTTTAATTAAACGTTCAAATTTAATTTTGGATCAAGGCGCTGTCGTGAGGCTGCTAATCTTTTACGGCCCAGAGCAAGAAAGTTTTTTTTTTTACTAAAATTTCGTCAGATGCAGTTTTGTAGATACTGATAGAAAATACTGTTGTAGACTTGAAGATAAGCGTGTTTAGCTTATTGTACAATGAACAGTAACAACACGATATTTAGTATTAAATTTTTTTTTTAAATATCAGGGTCTTCCCGTTTTATATCCTTAGCTATCAACGTTGCCACTTAGCGTTCACAGTTGATTCCAGTAACAGAAATTCTGATAAAATTTTTATTTGAAATGATTATAAGTAGCTTGTTAGGATAAGGTAGAATTAACTGGAAAATTGTGGAAAGTTCACTAACTGTTACGATAGTAAGAGTTAAGAAAGAAAAAAAATATATAGAACTTATCTGTGCCATCGTTTTCGTTATATTCTTTGTACTCTCTTCGTTCTCTGGACTTCACGAAATAATGTACACTATTATATATATATATATACTCTATAATTAGTTTCATTGGGTAATGATTGCCCGCACACTGGGTAGTGATTACTCACCTGGCTAGGTAGCACTAGTCGTAGTACGCATGGTCTCACCCTTCGTACACCCAATACTTCACGTACACCATCCTTCCAAGCAGTCGCTTCGGCCTCTTCATCGTCTGAAATATGAAAAAGAGCCATTATTAGTATTACTAAAATACCCTAGACTGGCGACGTGAGGACGGAGGAAACGCCATAAGGTTATCAACCTCCACGCAACCAGCCCAGCAAGAGAAAAAAGAAAGACAAGATTAGATATCACAGAATAGCTCTATTTGTAGAATACCTAAAGTTGCCAATACCCGCTCCAACAAAGGCAGATCCATCAAGACCATTCACGAATATTTTGAGCATGAAGGATCTATGATACTGATAATCTACGTATTTCGTTCAAGTCGAAACTATAGTAACTTGAGCCAAGAAAAAGCTGTTGTTTATTGTTTCACTGGAAACCAGCGTGCTTTGGATCAATAGAAACTACTTGTCGCTTATGTGGAAACTAACATACTCGTCTCATCTGATTTTCAATATTATTATCACGGTATTGGAGGCATTATATACTGTAGGTACATGGCAGCAGCAGAAACAAGCCTTTTGAGTAGATGTAACTCATATAAAAGTTTTATAGTACTAGACTGTAAAACTGTTGGTGACTAGGTAGAACCTTCTATCTAATGTGTTCATGAAACCCTATGCATTTCCTTCTACCAGAGAATAAGAAATTTTTTTGTCTTTACGTACCAGATGTCAGCGTTGAACTGCTTCTATTAAAGTCAGCTTCTACCGACCACTCGGCCACTAGGGAGGTCACAAATTGTGCACCTAGTGGTAGGTGATCCAAGCTCGAACCTGTGAAGAAAACCATTCTACTTAGGCACACCGTAAAAAGTGACGATGAAAAAAGTACAAAATTTTTAAAAATGTCGAAAGAATAGAAACAATTCAGCTTGAATAGACTGATAAAAATAACATTGATTTAGTAACTATATTTTTAGGAATACCTTACAGTCCTATACAAATCATAATATGGATGGCTAATACGAGAAATACAGTAACGCTATAATTATACCTACGGGGGTAATGCACTAATCATAATAGCCTTCCATGGATGCATATTAGTGTCTCACATTGCGCCCTGAAGGTAGTGTCTACCTTTTTTGGTAGGTGTGAGGAGGATGTGAAATTTTCTGTCTGTTTAAACATTCGCATTCATGTGTCCAACGTACAACAAAATCAAAGTTAAGATCGTCGCACAACAGAGATCACATTTACGGTCATGGTTGTTCAGTGTCAGCTATTCACTGCACTGGTAATGGGAAGTATTGATGCCGTGATGACTTATTATATTCATTACTTACTGTCGCAGTCGTCCAGCTCCATGTGGCAGGGCAGCGACGCAGCCCCATGGCTTTCTGGGCAATGGTCCGATTCTGCAGTTCCTGAGAAAACCATTCATTATTGCGAAAATGTTCTTCGTATTTAGATTCATAAATATAAATATGTACATTTGATGTATATATGCAGTATTTCCCCTTTTCCTTAAACAAACAAAGCCCATGGAATTAGCATAACGCATTTGTTTTCTTCCAACTCCGCTCGCCAGAGTTGGAGTGCAGGAATCAAAATTTTTAAATTCAAGGCGATTTTTTTTAGCAGTAGCGAGAGGCAAAGGGTGTAGAGGCTCTTAGCTGCCGCAGACGAACGGTGGGACTTACTGCTCAGAGAGTTCAGGATATAAAACACTATAATGCTCACTTGTATTTCTCTGCTAGCATGTTTATGTATTTATTCATCCATTTTCGTCCACGCTTAAAGGAAACTGATTCGCAAAACATAGGCTAGTTTAGAATTTGTGGTTATCATGTCACACTCTTTTGAAAGCCAATAGACGAAGATATAACAAAATTGCAAATGATAGCAAAAGAAAGAAGTAAGAAGGCCTCAAAATTAAATGTACTTCTAGCTTTACCGACTTGGCAATCAAAGGAATGAAGACATCTACAGTTTTCGTTAGCACTTTCATGGATCGTGATTTTTCCTGCCTCTCCACATCAAAGCTTTTTCTCAAATATGTTATAGAAAAGACTCACCTCTAGGGGTAGCTACAGCAAAAATACCGAGCAACAGTAGCAGGGAAGGGGGGATTTTCGGTCCCACTATTTTCAAGCGTATGTGATGAAATTCCATGTTGAATTTTCCTCTTCGTAGGATATAAAATGCTAAACTTACACGGACATTATTTTAACTTCTGTGTTCATGGAGCATTGCATGATCTATAATTAAATGACAAGTTATGAACCGAAAAATGGTTTTCACAAAAGTATTTTCCTGATTCGAACTTTCAGAGAAGCGAGAAGCATTTTCATAAAATAAGAATCAAACAACTTTTGAAAGTGAAGAACAACTTTGGAGGAACCGTGCTAAATTTACAAAAAAAAAAAAAATACCGCTGCAGACAAAAGTCTTTTATCGTTGAAATTTAAGACGGACGTTTTATCTTCTCTCCGTCGTCTGAGACTTGAGCATGCACGCTCGACAGTGAAAATGAGCGCGTTCACGTCGGCGGTGCCTGAAGATTCTTGGCAACCATATTCACAACGCAATATTCAAGGTTATTATAGGCACAATATTGCTTTGATTAAAGAAGAAACGAACCTAAAAGTGCAGTATAAGCAAAGTCGTTTTCACCGCACACTCCAATTGAGAGACCCACATGCACTGTCTTCGTGCTGCAGATAAATGTTCTCTAGGCCTTCAAGGGAGTGCACAACTGCAATAATTAACCACAGTCTTCCTAAAGACGGAAGACTCATATGACGACTGTCTCTTCCCGTCTGCCTCCATTGCTGGTTAGGTCAGTGCCCGCACAGTAGACCATGAAATGTTAAAAAAAGCTGACGCTACAGACCCTAACATCTTGCCTTCGCCTTTCTGGATGGAAGCCGAACATTTGACCTTGAGAAAACGAGAGAGACAGCACCCTTATAAACACTCTGCCAATGTTTTTAATGCGTTGCAACAGTTACAAGAAATAAAAATTGAAGATGAAAGACAAAGAAACGAATGTTCCGCAAAAAGATGCCAGGTACCGCTATTCGGCAGTAATGAGGTGACTCGTATATACTAAGATATAGCTGACATCGTGCCAGAACCGGGAAAGCTGTACGGATAGCATTCAGACCATAATTATTAACACATGGATTATGCCTACATAGATATATCTATAACAAAAATACGGGAGACGGTCTGCATTAATTGTCAAGAACACCTGCACATGCAGCTCGAGACGAAAGTCCTCAAGATCATAGTCGTTTGTCCCGGACTTTCTGGGCAAATGCTGTAAATGACAAAGCGTTTTGGCAAGAGGACTGTCATCTGCAGAAGGCTGCTGAAGGTAAGTTCAGCCTCAACTCATTATTCGAACCACTCTTTCATTTCTGAGTAACCAACCAAGTGAGATGATCATTTGACGAGCATACTGCAAAATGTAGATAAAGTTATCGCTAAATTTAGGGCACGGCCCCACGACATGTATTTCTCATATGCAGCTTTCGTTCTCTGAAGCGTTTTTTGAGGCTCAAGGATCAGCGGTCATGCGGCCCTGCTGCTAATTAAGTTATTGACATATATATTTTCCAGCTGGGCCGCCACCGTGGGGCAAATGTTTCGCATGCTGCCTCACTCGTTATCTAGAAATCAGACGCTCTATTCCCAAGCCAGGGAGAAAAGTTTTGCTTCACGGCAATCAGCGTCATCATTTCTATCGATGAAGCCAACTAAGGCAGTATAGAGCTCCCGTTAGAGGGAGGCCCAATCGTCACATGGGGCTTTTATCTATGACTCCATAGCTCACATATTTTGGGGTCGACTACAGCGGTTCTCTCCTCTTCTCCCTGAGGGAGATTTATCTGCAGCACGATCCAGTACTGATGGGTTCCATAGCTGGGGTGTGCGGTCTAGTTGAAACCTTGACCACAGGCCACCAATTTCTTATCACTTGTTTCTGAGAAATAATGATAAGGTCAAAGTAGGTTTGGCCGCTACTGTTTTCTTAAGGCTTCAACTACTGAGGGTGCAGGGATTAAAAAGGGAGCAAAAAGTTCGTGCCCAGCTACGCCGATTACGCTCTTTAGCGGCTCTACTAGTATCTAAAATGCGTTCGAGTAACAGATCAATTTAGGGTACTTTACGAACTTTTCGGTTCCACTAATTTTTATTCGAGTAACAAGTCATTCAAGTAGCGCCGTCGCAGCTGGGCTTTGTTTTAGGCGTCACTGACCGGCACGGCAAAGTGCAGTTAATCTAACCAACAAGGAGGGTTCGACTGGGTCGTCAAAGTCGATTTAAATCCAGCCTAATCGACTTGATTGATACGGTACTGTAGACAGGAACTATGGCTTCGGTTCTCTGAATCATATCAGAGTAACAAAAGCAACGTTGTAACATCGAACCGACAGTTAATCAAGTGAGGGTAAACGCCTAACGGAATTACCGGATCGAATCTAGGGCACTAGATTGATGAAATGTCGCACATCCAGCCTCAAAGCCTGTTTTCTTGCCGAATCGAACGTGCCTTGAGCTTGATTTGCTTGGTGCTCATGACATGGGCGTAGGCTTTGTCTCATTGACTCAGCTTTCACGCGTTAATCTCATGTCAATGATCTTTGAGACTTCTGAATACTCAGCCCTGATCACTAAATAGAATTTTTGGCTGTCTCAGGTGTAATCGGGCTGCTGCTAACGCCAGTGACACAATTCAAATGACAACGTAAAGGCTCTTCTCTGTCTTTCCGTATAAGTCAAGCTGATGAGCTTTACTTGATACAGCATTGCCATGCTAATCGATGATACCAGTAGATCACGGAAAGCCGGAGGGTGAGTTTCAGCTTTGATCTGGTAATGGGCCTGCTGGGTCCGTCTACCGTCACCTGGCTAATCTAATCTAGTCTATGAATCGGGTTATGGAATTATGTGCTACTATAAATGTATTTTTAGATTGGGTTTACCAGGAATTACTCATTGTATTTTTTCTAGTTAGATTTCTCAATGGTAAAGCTGGTTCTGTGCAACAACCAAGGGAGGTTAGGAGGAGCAAAGAAGGTATTTAATTTTCTAATGACTGTGTTAATTCCTCGTGGAGTATTTGTTTACGAAAGTTGAATTTTAGTTCAGGTAGAAAGCCTCCTGTTATCGCACACCTGGCAGCGGAGATCGCTTTCATGTATAGTATAAGAAGGACGGGTTCAATCGGCCAGGAAATTTCTACTTTGAGGGTTGACTTGTTGGGAATGTTGGGCTGCAGCGTTGCTTTCGACGCGTTGAATCGCGTTGTAAGTGCTCCAAGCAATCCGATTGCATCTAGCTTGCAAAAATTTCATTTTGCACAACAGGATGGAGTTTTTGGAAATCTCAAGAGTAATCGATTTTGGTTTACCCCTAAAGCTCAATTCAGAGGGTCGAAGCTAGCGCACCTGTCTAAAGTTCCTGACAAGTCAGGCTTCGAAGAATTAATTCTGCCGGCGATTCATAAGCGCTCAAATGCCGGGGCCACATTATGGCAACGCAGGCACAACCAGATGCGAGGATGAGCGTTTCAAAGGTTAATTCGATCTTCATATATAATGTCGGTAGCACAAATGATGTGCGAGCTGGACATCCTCGCATGAAGTAGTACTTACAAACACATAATGTGCTATACCAGCAATCATGATATGTCTTTACCATGTTTTAGTGAGACTGTGCTACTAGAGATTCTGCTCCTATTGTATTGCTATTGGAACAAAATTTATTGTTACAAATAGCCTGACCTGAGTATGAAAGGGTATATAAGGATGAAATACGCCTAGAATTACTTTTCTTCAACCCGTTAGTTGCACATGTTTCTATTTGGGAGACACGTTAATGTGCTCCTGCCATGAGAAATGTGTTGCAATGTACTAATTTAAGTCGAGTTTTAGCGCAGATTTACATGCAATGGTAAAAATACTGTTTCTCAGTTCAATGGACCGCACTTGAAAGTAATTTGTACCGTAAAACGCAAGCATTTCATTGAAAAATATCAACCTGAATTTCTAATTATATGCCGGCATTAAACTTAGGTAGCTGAAGACATCGACTCCTTGTTGTGCGAAATAAATGCGGACAAATTTAAACACTTTAAACTCTTATCCAAAGCCAAAGTCGATCATTTGCGACCCAGAGCACATGCACATACCCTCACACTATCACTGCCCAAGCGACACTGAAATGTCCTGCACGGCGCACGCAACTGCTGCAGGCCGGAGCACAGAGTTCTGATTGGACGAGGTCCCAAGTATCCCTCATCTGGTCAGCCAATCAGGGCTGAGCGATGCCCTTGGAAATAGGAATGGCAACTATTATTCTTCGAATTTGGGACCTTACTGGGAGCTGTACAAGAAACAGTTGACATGGTTCCTAGAACTCTGCACACTCGCACGGCCCATACAAGAGGTTTGACACAAAATGCGTTGTGCACAAAAGAAGCCGCGAAATAGATGTCTTTGTTCACTGGTGTTGCTGGGCGACAAGTGGTAATGTAGCTATGTAATTTAACTTATATAATCCAATTCCAGCAAAGTATTTTACTTAGTTTATTATTTTTCAGCCCCATCGTCGTGCTAAAGTGCTATAGCCCTAAAAATAGATGCATTTCACAAGAGTATACTTTTTCGCTCTCTGACTACACTTCCTAATGGCCACGTTCACGAATCAATCCTTTAATTACATTACGAAACAAAAGATGTACGAAGGACATGAAAACAGCAACACTCTTAGCATGAGCGATTGGAAAGGGTGCCAGTTGTTCTGTAAATGACTAGGTCTACTATTTGTGTATTTATACATTAGCCGTAAAGAATAATGATTTGATGGCTTAAAAATATAGATAAAATAAATCAATGGTGGCAGCTATAAAGCTGCCCGTAGTAGCGCAAGACCCAAACTTACTCTTCCATGGCGAGTCACATAATTCACAATAAACACTATTTAATATCAACATCGAAACTACAGTCTCGATCTAACTATTAAAGGTGTTGTCAATTGGCATGATCGAGGTAAGCTAAACTCACTAGGTTTGGCCTGTGTGGAGTTTCAGCTTTGTTTTCGTCACTTTGAATGTGCTGCAGGTGTTAGCAGCCACCCGAGTATACTTGAAACGGCTAACAACTTTACTTAGGAATTGCACTTTTTGTAGTCACCAGAGCAATTTAATCTAGGTTAACGCCTAAAACTCGAAGCCAAGAAGCAAATTCAAAGTTCATTTCTAAATTCGCTGATGTGTGTCAAGCCTGGTAAAGTTAGGAAATATGGTCGACTGGGAGCCAAAATTTAGCCTTCGACTCTTGCCACTCAACTGAGCGAGTCGAAGCCAGCGCACCTGCCTGAAGTTTCAGACAAGTCAGGCTTCGAAAGCCTAAGGAGTTCAACACCAAATCGAATGTGTCCTTATAGTTTTTAAATCGATTTAGACATGCCAATCGAGGACACCCAAACACTGGAATGCCGGCGTACAACTTGCTGTGACATGTGTCGCGCGCCCGTATCTATGCTACCAAAGTTTGAAATTGTACCGAGGCGACGTACGAGCTGCACATCCTCGCATCAAGTTGTGCATGCGAACACATGGTGTGGCGTCGGCAAAATGATATATTTCTATTGACTTTTACAGATAAACTCCCTTCTCATTTGCTCAAAAAAAATACAAGTTCGTAACAAATATTCAACAGTGCAACACTGTGCCTATGACCTACTCATGATAAGACTAATTTGATTATATTCATTGTGCATAGATACTGTGGACACTTAACTATATAGACCGAAAGCAAAGAGAGTAGATATCGCTTAACAGGAGCTCCGATTAACACGACCAACCGCATATTGCACAGCTCGTACTTGCATGCATGCAGGATCTTCTCTTTGGCTGAGAATCTTCCCATTTTTCTGCTTTTTTTCCTCAGTCCTCTACATTCTACTAACATAATGGCAATAGCTCATAGAGGGCCGGGGTGTAAGTTCCGGTGTCTGTTTGGGAATGGGACTGTTGGTTCGTCTACTGCCGCCTATTTAATCTAGCTAAACTAGTACGAACAATTCTGATGGAAGGAAATTAAACGCTATGCATTGTGTACAGAGTTTCTTCGTTGATGCGGACAACGTTCCGCTTGTACGGGACAATTAACTGTCATTAATTTCCTTTCAATCAAAGAGTAAAATATTTAAAGGGAATTAATTTTTATCTGCATTAAACTATTTTATACTTGGAGGTGTTTCTAACGCAAAGTGCGCCAGTATACGTTTAAAATTTAAATTTTCCAGAATGTTGCTGTTACTACGAACAGGTGGCGCTAGCATCGCCTCTGTTTCACCACGTCTTCTGTTAGTTATGGTCGGAAAGTTGAAGCCTCCGTTTCCGAGCAGAACGATATTACAGAGGAAAAAGTAAGGGGTGTATAGTATGCCACGAGAAACGGGGAACCCATGTATGAAGGTGTTCCCACACAGGATCAAAGCGTATGGGAACAGCAAGTCGAGAATGAAGAGGAAGAATAGAATAAAGCATGAGCAAGTAGGAGTATGAAATCGGGAAGGAAGCAAAGTGGACACAAAAGACAGACGTCCCGAAGGCCTAGCTAATGGCTGACGAGCCCCCTGGGGTTGCCGGGCCCCGTAACATAGGATAGGCGAACCTAAACAAACCCTATGGCCTATCCAATGCTCCCTGAGGGGCCATGTCATTCAGACTTCGAATTTAGAACTCTCTGCCTCTTTATTACTAATAAGTTATATTTGAGACTGTTGCTCAGCAATAGCAAACAAAAAAAAAGCAGTTTTAGCCGAAAGCGTATACTTATTGGCAGTGCGGTACTTTAGCACAGACTTGCCGGAAGTTGTTAACGTTGCATTTTTGGTCAGGCATTTATAGCGACCACATCAGCTGGTCCCGATGTGGACAGAATAAGCTGAATCAACTGTATAGAACAGTTTGAAATTTGTCTTCATATGCCTCGGACGTAGCCACGATACTACTAGCTTGGTGACATTCATAGTGCATGGCAATTTTTAATTTATGACAAAAATAGACAGTTGAGCAGATAGAAAAATGCAAATATAGAAAAATCAATATTACTCTTCTTTTGAAAGTTCCATCAATATGTCCAGAAATCAATTTATTTATCCTTTTGTACGTTACGCTTTCACTATTATATAGGACATCATTGATACGGTGTCGGGAACACAAGTTGTTTTCAGCCGCTATGCCTTACAGTTCATAGATTTGATATCTGATAGGAATATACTGTATTTTCATAGGTCGTTAAGGCAAGTTAACGGGTCAGGATATCAATGATGAATGGCTCAATTATGTTCGTCCCGGTCTAGCATGCGGCGTACCTCAAGTCCTGTGTTAGATTAGATCTATTACAGGGGTGCTCAAAATTTATCGTTGCATCTTTTTCCCTACACTTATTAAATAAGTCGAAATATACATATCAAACGAAAATAAACGTGACGTTTAGCTGTAATAACTGAAGCTCAGTTAGGCCACGCATTGGCCGGCACCCATGTGATCAGTGGACTTTCCACAGGTCTTAAGTAATACATATTGACTATGGTTGTTACAGTCAGTGTTCCCGGGATCGGCAGTTCTCCCTTTATAATACTGAATGCGTCAAATATATTTATATATGAAGCATTATTATTAGATTCAGTGTTTAACCACCCTAGACGCAGCGAGGCGATTCAAGAGTGAAGCTCAACCGAAAATAATATTACGCTTTTCATCAGTAGGAATATTTTATCTCGGCATTC
>LQNS02276924.1:6879454-6903346 GCA_001587735.2 Parhyale hawaiensis | reverse complement strand
TTCCTGCCGAAGCAATCATTAATTTCCTAACTGAAGCAGATGTCCTAAACAAGATTTAATACTCCATAACTACTCAGCGGACAAGGGCGCCCGAACCCAAGACGGTGGGAGGCCTCATCTCTGCAAGTAACTGCAAGTAAGTATATCCTGCGACAAGATATCATCAAGTTGCACAAAAATAATTTCACTAATAGAGAAATTTCTGAGAAGGTAAACCGCTCAATAAGTGTTGTGGGCAGAAAAGTGAAGTCGTACGATGAAACCGGCTGCATTGGTGCCCCTAAAAAAGCCGGCAGGCCCCGTAAAACGTCAGTTAGAAAGGACAGAGTCATCCAGCGTACCTCAGTGAAGGATCGTTTCAAATCCTCAGCTGTGATAAATAGGGAAATGAATGACACATGCATGAACGTTTCACGTAAGAAATAGGGTTATTTACAAGAGCCTATGGAAGATACCGCTTGTGAGTGCCAAGAACAAGACAAAGAGATTAGATTTTCCAAACAAGAATGTTAACTGGTCCCATGAAAAGTGGGATAGTGTTTTTCAGTGATGAAAGAAAGTTCATTTTTTTTGGTAATGACGGCAAGAACTTTGTTAGAAGACGTAAAGGTGAGAAATTAAGTGTAAAGTGTACTAAGAAAACTGTGAAGTTTGGCGGCGATAGCGTGATGGTTTTCGGTATGTTCTCTAGTCAAGGGAAATCGCCTCTCGTTCGTTTGTAAACCCGTGTGAATGCTCAGGTATATAAAAATCTGTTGGAAGGCATTGTCATGCGTAATATTGTAAACTCAGGTGTCCAGAGCCCTATCTTCATTCAAGACATTGCCCACTGCTGCAAGGCAAAGACAGTCATGAGTTACCTTGAGCAGCAAGATCTCGAAGTTATGGATTGGCCACCACAAAGTCCTGACCTCAATCCAATCGAGAATCTTTGGAAAACACTAGGGGTGAAAGTTATGGCAAGAAACCCTATCGATGTGGGAGATCTTTCGACGAAACTTCAAAAGGAATGGGCGAAAATTACTGTTGAAGATTGTCAGAGTCTCATTCGGTCATGTAGTCGACGATGTGCAGCTGTAATCGAAAGCAAGGGACTATTTACCAAATATTGATTGTTAACCACCATTTTGCTAAATATTTCTAGCAAATATTGAGTTAAATACATTTTTTTCTTGTTTTTCCCTTAGTTTTGGACGTTATAAATTCCACGAGAAAAGCTTTTCGTTCATAACTTTTTTATTATCCTTCATACCTGTCTCAAATTTTATATACACTCTGTGTGTAAAAAAACTGTGTATGTGTGTGTGTGTCTAGGTGTGCGTGCGTGGTGCAAATACAAATGTAAGGGAAATGAAGCAATATGCTTCCCACATTGCTTTTGACGAAAATCGAATACTTCAATCTCACACTCGTTGTAACTCCTTTCTTCTATGTAATGCTTTATTTAAAAAAATCCATCACCATTGATGTACTTTTCATAAATACTAATGCAGGTGTAAATTAAAACAAAATGTAACAATTTAACTCACTGATTCTTCATTTTTCAACCATTACTTAGATTTAAATTTTACAAAGACTATTTTACGTGCTGTTGCCATTTTTTGTGATTCATTTTCCAGAAATCTCCAGTTCTTCATCCTCCAACCATTTTATTTTTCAACTTAACTTTCACAAATTCTCATAAGTCTGATGAATTTTACCAACAATTGTTGCTTATCTACTTCAAAGTAAACGCTTTGTATACAAATGTTATAATCATTATCCTCATGGATAAATGTAGTTTTGGATTGTTGGTAGCCGAAATTTGGTTGATATTCATCGGACCCAGCAGCTCGCTCATCGCAGATGACACCTGGGTGTCCTGCTCTGCCAACCTCTCAGCTTTGGCGTCTCAAGGAATATCGAAATTTACTTGTGGTTCTCACTCAGAACTTCATTGCCTGGCTGTAGCAACCCAGGTGGGTCTGCCCGCAGCGTACCTAGCTTGTTTTGATGGTCAAGTGTGTGACATCTTCGGGACTGAGGCACACCTATATGGAGACGTGCAAACTGAAGATGCTATTGGGCAAACTCACTGCAAGGTACCAAGAGATGGCCTAGGTAAGTAGTTTAATCTGCCGTTTATTTCCTTGGTGGTACCGTGAATGTTAAGACTAGAGTCCTAGCGGGCATTTACAGTAGCTACAGCACGATCTAGCTAGTGCACTGGCTTTCACTAGTTGGGTGTACAGTGAAGGCGATTTTACCTATGCCTTTGCTTACCTACATAAAAAAATGCTACACCATTATCAGAAACGACCAAAAAGTCACCTTTTAAAAGGCAAATGACTAATAAACAACATTAGCTGCCCCTTTAATTTCATAGTGCTATATATATTCTGTTAACTAAAAAAATCTCCTTGATCAAACCAACTTGAAATGGGCAAAACGCCTCCACATATCGTAAAGCCAAGCAAGCTCTATTGTACTCTCCTAATATATAAAACACTTAGATCTCTAACACAGTTGGCTAATCTCACTCAACTACTTGACCTTTATTTGCTTGATTATAAGCAATAGTTGTATTAAAAGACTAAAAACAGGAAGAGGTTATGTGTAGCACACAGGTACACCATACAATCACCATCTACGCCAGGGGTTCTCAACAGGGGTGCTCGCACCCCTTAGGGGTGCGAGATGACCTTCCAAGGGGTGCGAAACTTCGATGAAAAAATTAGATACATATGTACACAAATTTGGAGTAAACTTCAATCGTTATTTGCTAACATATGAGTTATTAGTTTTTTATGGGGTGTGAAAACATATTAAATGTTTTCTAGGTGGGCCAAGCTGAGAAAAGGTTGGGAACCACAATAGAGCGAGAGATGCAGCATTGAGCAAGACAAGGGAAAACATTTCTACAGGAAACTGAGATCAGATAGACGAATGAAACTCATGCATGCACCTAGATTATGCAAAAAGGAATAGAAAGCAATAGAACCATAATTGTGTAAATGGCAGCCGTTACAAGAAATGTATTAGAAGAGACGCAAAATTGAGCAAGAGCAAGACTGGGGATAACATACCTAAAGGAAATTTGAGACGACTCAGACGAGATAGACAAATGAAACCCATGCTTTCACATAGATTGTTCAAAAACAAAGAAATTGACTTTAGAACTAAAGCATATGTATATTGAAACCATAATTGTTCAATTGGCAGCCGTCACAATAAAAAGATAGGGCACGGATTCCGAATCATGGGTAACTCGCGCTAGCTGTTGTGAGAGATGATCTACCAGTGGGTGCGAAATCTTGTATAAAATAAATTTGAACATATAAATATATTCATAAATTTTGCCTAACTTTCATTCTCTATCATCCGCTGAGTAATTATTTTTGTAGGGGGTGCGAAAACATCGCAAAAGTTTTCCAGGGGTGCCATTCTGAGAAAAGATGGGGAACCGCTGATCTACGTCAAGCGATATTTTCCAGCAAACATAAATCATTCGGCAAACTTTGTGCCAGATACCAGTAATAGTTCAGTTAAACTCAGTGAATTTATTCACAATGACACCAATTATATAGTTTGAACTTTGAAAATTCAACTAGTATAAAAAAATGGGGAATATGATAATAACATTACGTATGTACCTACCGCTGTTCTAAAAAAAATGCATTATAATGTTTATTTACGCATAAGGTAGTTTACCACTTGAATGACAATGTCGATTGTTGACAAATAGCTGACAATTTTGTACATGTTCAAAGCGGTGTTGTTAAGATACTATGAATTGTAAAGTTTTGCTGCTAACAGCTCTGTATGTGCTTCCAACAACACACTCGGACGATAATATTATTTGCAAGGCTATAATTGCTAAGTATTTTAAGCGAAACGGAAGTCTAATATCATAAACTCGACAGTCTTAAGAAATTGAAGTTCGATATTTCACATACGAACATAATATGAAGGATTCTCAATGGGAATAAATTCAAAATTA
This sequence comes from Parhyale hawaiensis, assembly GCA_001587735.2. NCBI lineage: Eukaryota > Metazoa > Arthropoda > Malacostraca > Amphipoda > Hyalidae > Parhyale > Parhyale hawaiensis. Next base: position 6,899,367 of record LQNS02276924.1, on the reverse strand, counting down.
ATATTTTGAATAAGGACCTTGCAAAAAATCGTATGAAGCTTTCCTTAAAAGAGAAATCTTTCAGACTGATCCTAATGAGATGATGAAAAACTTGAGCATTTTCACATTAAATATATGATTCAGGCTAATGTTAGCAAGATTATTAAAATTTGAGGTGTTCCTTAAGGGAGAAAGTTTTTGAAGCTGGTTCTTACTGAGCAGATTGTGAGCTGGATGACGGTTCGACACTAGAACTCGGAGAAACCGTGGTGGATGACATGTGCCCCGACAGTCCGCTCATCCACAACTGTACCCTTCACGGGTTGATCACCCACACCAGCGGTGAGTCTGTGCCCAAAATTAATCAGAATATATTGAATATTCACGAAATTGAGATTCAGCAATTGAAAAATTAGGTAATAAATCGCTTGTTATCAGTAAATACTAGTCTCAATTTATGCAACTGTTTTAGCACGAAAATTAACGTTAGATACCAATATTAGCTAGCCTTCTCAATAACAGAAGTAGGCCTACCTATAACTACCAGCATCAAAAGAAGTCTAATGAGGTTGTATCCCGATGTCGTTGCTAATCCGACAACTTTCGCTACTTAAAGAAGCTATGGCTATTATGATCGATCATGAATCAACAATACCAATTCAATGTCACTTGCTGGAAGAATTTCAACGGCAACAACAAGACTAGTCCAAGAGTACTAACACTGTCAATGCAAGTGTTAACAAAATACATAGATTAAGTATGTGGACCAGAATTAGAGAAGTATTTTGGAACAATTTTCCGAAGTTGGCTGTAATCACATTTAGTATTTTTGTTGACACATTTAGGCAAAATAAGGCATTCTGAGACGTATTTCATGAATGATGTTTTCGCCGTAAATGCATAGTTTTCGAGATATTTGACTCTAAAGTTCCCATTGTCTTTGTATCACACCCGCCATTACTGCCCTGCTCGTCGTAGTTTTGTTTGTCAACAACAGCGCGATCCATGGGACGTATTGTTGGAACACGCCCTAAACAGTCTTTAGCTAATTATGAAATAGTGACTTATTGTCCAATGGCATTTTTGTTTACACATTTAAGTAGGATAAGGTATTCTAATACGTTTTTCAAGAATAACGTTTTCGTCGGAAACTTTCAAGTTCTGCTTATATATAACACTGCTTCACCGCACGTCACTTGCTATTGGAACACGCGCCACTGCAGACTGCTGTATTATTGGAACCCGCTTCAGTCTTTCACTGGTTGAACAATGGTCAAGTGTGCTTCTTGCGAGATAAACCATTTTACCGGTGTTGGTGACTATATACGTAATGGTTTGTATTTTGTTGACATTTTTAGGTAGAATAAGGCATTTTGAGATCTTTCAAAAGTTACGTTTTTGTTGGAAAGGCTTAGTTTTCCAGATATTTGATTTCAAAGTTCCCATTTTTTTCTGTGAGATTTGCCATTACGGCTGTGTCGCGCCATCTAGAGCGAAGCCTCGTAATAGTTTTTCGGCTACATTAGCTACAACGTGGTTCTTGCTCATTAAGGTTAGGCAAGCAAGGACTGGTTCTGCTAATATCCTAAGAGAAATATATATATATATAAACAGTATAAAGCGATATCGTGGTAGTCGTAATGGCGGATCTTATTTTCTCTCATAGAAAAACAATGGGAATTTCCAAGTGAAATGTCTAGGAAACAAAGCCTTTGCGACGAAAACGTTATTCATGAAAAAGCCTTGGAATGCCTTGTGTTACCTAAATGTGTCAATAAAAATACTAAATGTGATTACTATCCACTTCGGAAAACTGACCCAATTTTCGAAATCGACCAGTAACGGAATTTAAAGAAATTTTATGTTTGTGGATTAAAAATTTGGAAGATTCTAAGGCATTTTTATTCTATGATGTTTCTGTAGCAAATCCATATTTTTCTAGATATTTGACTTTGAAGTTCCAATTGTTTTTCTATGCGAAGAACTAGGTAGTAGGCTAGGTTAGGTGCCTGTGGGGTTGCTAGCACGCCCGCTAATTATTGCCATAGGCAAATAATGGAAACTTCAAAGGCAAATACCTCGAAAAATGTATTTGCGATGGAAACGTCATTGAAGAAAAATTGGTAAAATTCGCTTCTAGGACCATCATGCATTTTCGATATTTTGAAGTCATATACGGTATAAGTAGAAGGACCCATTTTAGGACGTTTTCCACGAATGACGTTTTTGCCGCAAATGCATACTTCTCGAGATATTGGACTTTGAAGTTCCCATTACGGCCGCGTCGCGCGATCTAGCGGCAGGTGTTTTTCCAACATGGCGGCGTAGGGCGTATTGCTTTACACTTTTGGCATATTTCTCATAGGATATTAGCAGAACTAGGCCTGGCCTCCTAACCTATGCGAGTAAGAGCCACGTTGTTGCCGGAAAAAGTATAGCAAAGAGAAAGAAACGATGTGGAATTCAAAGTCAAATAGCTATTTCGAAAATTAGGTAAGCACTTGCTGCGACGGAAACGTCTAAAGTCTTAAAATGTGTCTTACTACCTACATATTACTTCAAAATATCTATTATGAATGAAGGTTCAATATTAAAATACCTTTTTTATTCTCCTCGCTCGAAAGAATTACACCACAAAAAAATAAGAATTCACACTAGCATTATCATCGTTGTGAAATTGTTTGATACAGTAGAAATATTCCAGGGAGCAGCCGGCACAACCACCATCCATTGCAACAGCCATTTCTCTACTGTTCACGCCTTCATCACGGGTCGTGGCGTCGTTGCGCCAGGCGCCGGCCATATATCTTTTTCTTCGTCTTTTCGTCCCTACTATTCCTACCTAAGTCATTCTTGAAAAAATGTCTTTAAAATTAGTCTTTCAACCTTTATAATACTTCAAAAATCAAAATATCATAAAATTACTAATTAAACTTTGGTTCTGCTAAAATACTACTTAAAAATATAAAAACCAGTGTACAGCGACAGCGCGTTACGCCGCCATATTGTTCAACAAGCTGCCGCAATGTCGGACGCTAATAAAAACATAAGTCAAATATCTTGAAAACTAAGCATTTGCGGCAAAAACGTCATTCATGAAAAACGTCTTGGAATACGTCCTTCTACTTATATAAGACTTCAAAATATCGAAAATGCATGATGGTTCTAAAAGCGAATTGAACCGAAAAATATTTTAGAATAGTCCAATTTTTCAAAAAACATATTTTTTTTTAATTCCGTTGAGAGTCGATTCGGAAAATTGACCGTATTTTGAGATCCTATACCAGAACTAAGTTTAAGTGGACAAGGGGTTTTGAATTAACCCATTTACACTCTCATCGTCCCTTTGAGTAGCTTACAGGCAGTTCTATTCCTTATGAAAATGGAAATTACATTGGATATGAATGGGTGTATACCTGGCAAATACATGCGGACGATGCAGCTCTGTCTTCTTAGTCGCTAATGCTAAAGTGAAATTACGTCAAAGAACAAAACTAACTATACCCAAAGTTTTTTTCTTTGCACGAGGCTACCATGTGCGTAAATCTCAAGGGTTGCTTTATTTCAGGATCAGCAGCTCCACAAACGTCGTGCGAGCCTCCCTTCGAGCAGCAGACATTCGGGTGTGTCAGGCCCCTGCAGGCCGGAGACTCTACCATGGACTTCTGCAGCGCCCGAGCGTTTTGTCTCTCGCTGGGTGAGTTCTACTGGAAGTTTTTTTTTTGGAAAATCAAAACTACAAGAAACAAAATTCATCTATTTTCTAATTTCATGGATGCAGTACCCACAAAATGAGGGTTCGGCATCCTGAGGAATTTATTCTTTTAAGTAACATTCTTAAAGCTAATTAACACATGGGACAAGATTTATCATTTGTTTGTGGATTGACACAAGTGGGAGGTCAGTGTTAACCCGTTAGAAAGTAAATATGTATCACAATTTTAAACAGCCATTTTTGTTTAACATTTGTACCTTATATATGATAAAGTAGAAAATATTTAAAACTAAAAATAGACATATCACAGTTTAAAATTCCGTGCTAGTTTCGTGAGGTGTGACAATTTTTATCCTAATAAAAATAGACTTTTAAATAAATTGCTCAATACATTATCCCCGCGATTGTCAAAATTAAAATCTGGTAGAATTTTGTCTTTCCCTTAATGAGTTCCACAGGATGGCATATTGAAAAGCGCTTAACACAATTCTTGTGATTGGTGAAAGTGAGGTCTGGTACCATTTCGTATATTCTTGAGTGAGTTCCACTTGATTGCATAAAAGAAAATTCTAATACTTTCCCTGACTTTGCTAGGTGAAGTCTGGCTGTATTTTGCATTCAGTGAAACATTTATATTTGTAAATAGATATAGCATTGATCTATTTTATTACACGAGACAAGCAAAATTAATACGTTAATATACAATGTACTATATATATGTAATGCTTTGCAGGGATAAAACCTTGAACATTGAAGGCAACCTTTACCCAATGTCCAACAATTATTTTATCCCCCGAACAAAAACGTACAAAACCGAGCGGGTGAAATAATTGATTAATTAACTTTTTCACAGGAGTGAATCTGTGAACCAGATAACAAAGAGAGTAGGGCAAATTATTTTTCCTTCCGAGCAGAATTTACGTGTCTGGCAATGCTGTTTCCCTTTGCAGGATCGGATCTGGTGGCTCCGGCTAACTCCTCCATGTTCGACTCCATGGCGTTGTACCTCAGTAGCTATGGAGGTAAGCAAGCCAACCAGTTGTATATTTTGACATAAAGGTTATAAAGGTAGAGTAAAGGTAAAGTCAACTTGACCGAACCCCAACTGGGAAACCTACACGCTCTGGTTTGTGCTGCAGATATAGGCCTACAGGTCCCACAGAAATATACGGTTGCAGTAGACCACAGATCGTCTAGAGTTATGGCGCCAGTAGCGGAAGGCTCCATGCATAAATCTGCGCCCCCGACCCCCTTTATTGCTGGCAAGGGTCAGTAAACCAACAGCTGTACGTAGACCGGATGCTGACCGATAATGCCAAGCGCCACGAAGAACTTACTTAGCTGGCAGCGAGGTTTGAACCAGCGGCCTTGAGAGTCAATGTCAGAAGCTTTAGTCTGCTGGTACTGATGGTCTATGGAGAGCTTGCTCTGACACTACTTGAATCTCGCGGAGTATTTTATGATTGTCTGTGTTTTTGTCCTGCCCTCAAGGTGACCATAGTAAGGCTTTTTCCTAAGATTTTGGGAGTTCTAGCAGTGCCTTAGAAGCGGCTCACCAGCGTTGCGACCGCTGGCCAGTAAAGGGGTAGAGGAGTGTCGCTGCTGCAATTACTGGCCGGAACTACGCTGGAGGAGCACATGAGGGCAAGCGTACAGTTAAATGTATTATTTTGTATGCCACAGTCAGTCCACCGAATCGGGTCGCGGGCTGTGAGGTCCAGATGTGAGTCAATTCAAGTTTACTGTATGTGTCCATTGGAAATTCGTGTTAACGGTCACGATTGCAAGTCTATATGTAACCTTGTGACGTTTAAACCTGAATGGGCATTTAAATCTACTTAAAAAGGCCACAGTTTGTCCTGGACGCACTATCGTCTCTCACGACGATTTTGCGTTCACGTAAGCTTTCCTGCGCGCGCCACCACTAACATAAACACTACCTAAATAAACCTAACATAGCCAAACCTAACCTACCCTTACCTAGCCTATCCTCCTTACCTAACCTTCTAACCTAACCTAACCTTACCTTACCCAACCTAACCTAACCCAATCTAACCTCTCTAACCTTACCTAACCTTACCTAACGTTATCTAACGTTACCTAATGTTACCTAACGTTACCTAACATTACCAAACCTAACCTAACCCAACTTAATCAGCGATACAGCGGGCAGCGCGATGCACCAACGTGAACGCCGCTCACGCGCACACGATCTGCGCACACAAATCGTCGTGAGAGACGATAGTGCGTCCTGGACATCTTTATATGTATGTACAGCCAGATTTAGTTAAGCAAAAGTGGGCCGTGTAGTGGGCAGTATGGTGGTGATAGTGGTTACTGCATGAATCTGTGTGTCTGCATCTAGCTGGGTAATTTAGTAGAGGGCGAGCAGAGACGTGGGGGGATGTCGTGTTTTCCTCTGTGGTGGTACATATCCTGCTGGGCTATTGTTCTCGGACGTAAAGGAAAAAAAGATAAACTTATCCATACCTCTTATCGAGAAACCCACACACACTGGTCCGTGCTGCGGACATTGGCCTACTGGCCCCAAAAGAGTGTGCGGCAGCAGTCGATCACGGATCGTCCAGAACTGTTGCGCCATCGACGAAAGATTCTTATGCAACTACCTGCGTCCCTGTCCTCCCCATATTTGGGAAAGACGCGTAAAAAATCCGTAAATTTTACGGGAAAATCAGTGCCAGCAATATTGCAAAAAAAAAAAAAATCCGTAAGTCTTACGGAATTTTCTTGGCATTATTGCTGCCAGTGATTTTTCCGTAAAATTTACGATTTTTTTTTTTTTGTTTTTTATAGTGTAAGTATCCAATTCCAACTGTGTACAGAACCTATTAAATACTAAGTCAGCGCGTATAAAGTGCTACAAGAACTCACTTTCCTGGGTAGGCAACCGAACTTGCAGCGTCCATGCAGTGGCATACTGTATGAGCGTAACACTTTTAGGCTGCTGCTACAGCGGCCACTAGTGTTTTGTTGTTGCAGATTTGTTAATCTCTAATAAATGTATACTTTATCTTGACGTTAATATGCTAATACTCAACCTCATCACTTACGGAGATATTACACGAATTCTGGGAAAAGGGCAAACCATTGGACTGGCTATTGCCTATGCTGTAAAATTTTCATAAAAAGCAGTATAACCTCGCTGCTTCTGAAGGTAGAAACTACTAGTTTTGCCTGTAGAGATAAATATGGCATCACTGATTGGTAGCGCGAAGCTAAGATAACTAGGCTTCAATCAGTTAGGTAGTTGTCGCCACTCTACAGCTAGATGTAGGTTTTAAGCTATAGCCACTTAGGCTTGCAGTTAGCTTACAACTGGGCCGTAAAATTGTATTTTGGTCGTCTCTTGCGTAATAGGGATGATATTAACACCAGTGACACGGTTCAAAGTGACGAAAGTACAACCTTTTTTTTTGATGTGCCGGATAAGTCAAGCTCATTTAGCTTAGTCCTCACCATGCCACTCGATAGCGCTTTTCTGTCAGTCGGTGCAAAAGGTTGACTGTCAATATTCAACTCTACCCTGTAACTTCCAAAGTCCTCATAAAGAATGTTTCATTTAATGCCTTGCTTGTGAGAATTGAATGTTTCATTAGATTGGTATGGGGGTTGTTTAACACATTCACAATAGCTATAGCTGTAGAAAAAAAAAAATCTGTGGCCGTGACTACAGTTTCCCGTGCTTCAACATGGCTGCAAAGTGTGTGTCGTTGGGTATTTAAACTCATAGAAATTGAAAAAAAGCAAAACTGCGCGAGTGGAACACATGGCATGGTAGAGAAATTGCAGTGTCGGTTGAGATTTTGGGCAGATCGAATCTATGCTCGCGACAACGTAATCGGAAGCATAGAGAGAACATATCTGTGTTTTGACTCTCGTATGTAGTGGACGTGAAACAAAAGATAACCATCAGGGGCTTTTGTTCACCGCCGTGTCAAGTCTAAACCAAAAGACGTGACACAACTTGAGTGCCTCTCAACAACGGCAGAAGTGCAACTTTTGCATTAATGTGAACATTTTTTTGTGAAAATGACTTTATGAAAAGACCAAGCTAAGTTATGATCCTTGTAGTATTTATATCTCGTTGAAAGCAATATTAACAGTCTCCTACGACTAGGGTTATGTTCATGTACTAGGATTTCATATCAAAGTTATCGGCGTTCGGTGCAGTTCGTTTGTTTAATTACTTATGTTTAGTTATAAAATGTTATAAAATGTTGCGCGATCTTAAATAAAGTCGGTAATGATAACAGTATATATATATAAAACTCTCTGTTTCAGATGGCAAACAGTACTGGGTGGGGGCGGCTTCATCCACCGATGGATGGTGGTGGTATTGGTCGCAAAGGAGCCCTGGAGCCTCATCGTCTGGGGACTGGGCCCCGGGCCAACCCGACTCATCGGTGGTGAACCCCTGCGCGGTGGTGGGTCCATCTGATGGCTACAGACTGGGAACAATGCAGTGTACGGCAAGCGCCATGGCGCTGTGTGAGGTTGTCATTCCAGTTGAAGGAGGTTCGGGGGGATACCTCAGTGGAGGAGGAGGAGGTCCTGGAGGAGGAGGAGGAAGAGGAGGAAGAAGACCCGGACGAGGTTAAGCTGCATATGGAAGAGTCAAGACAGCCAAAAAATTGTAGACTTGTCTCACTTGGAAGAAGACGAGGGCGACTCTGTACGTTTGAAAGCTTTTGAAATTGTAAAGACCAGCATGATCTTAAGAAATATTAGTAGAATACTAGAGGTACGAGGCAGGCCTGGACGATGTTAGAATAGGGCCATCATCAGCTTATGAAGGTAAAATGGGAGAATACTAAGGGCGCGAGGCAAGCCTGGAAGATAGTTGGAATGGGGCCGTTATCAGATTATGAAAGTTTATTGGGAGGTGATTAGAGCTACTAGGCGGCGTAGAAGATGTAATAAGAAATGGAATCACCATCAGGTAGTGTAGGCGTAATGGGAGCAGAGTAGGGCCACTAAACCTGCTTGGAAGATAATTGGAAAGGAGAGGGACATTGGAAGAAAACCTGGCGTGCTAATAGAAGTATGTCGAGCTCCCAATGTTGAAAAATATTAACACGAGGAGCAATAGTTATTTATCAAGATTAATTAGGATTAAGAAGTAGGATGTAAGACGCGATGTATGTGGTGAAAAAGAATAGAGGAGCATAAAAAGAATATTTCAAGCTGATAGGCTTTAGGCACTGGGTGATTTAATTAATATTGCGGGCACAGGAGTTCAATAAACTGTACCTCTCAAGCCTTTTGTTTCTATGCCAATACAGTGTTTATTCAACAATTGGATCCTTTGTGATCTATTAGCGTTAATGCAGTGGTTAATACGGCACCATAAGACGTCACTGGACCAGTAATGCAAACCAGGGTTGCGTAGTCGGATGGCTTTGACTCCGACTCGTAGGTTTAGTCAGTTTCTGACTCCGACTCCGTCGGCCCTGAAATGATCAACTCCTAACCGACTCACTCCGACTCTTTTTTTTTTTTTTTCCAATCCACAGGCCCATGCTAACCACAATATACTTAAGATAGGTAGAGATTCCATCTGACTAACAAGATTAAGTTTTTCAGCCCATCGTAAGACTAAACAATCAAAAAGTGGCGAAACCTACGCTACTGTCTGAGATCAAGCAAGATAAGCCTCGTGTAGCCATGTAGCTAAAAGTTTTCTCTTGTGAATTAATCTCACTTTCTCTTAGGAATAGCGCTGTTAGAAATGTTGTACAAAGACTCCGTTATGAAAGGAAAGGTTGATGGGGACCCAGGGTTTATTGACTCATCTTTATCCCATCATGTACATAGCGTTGAACGCGACTCCCGAACTTCCGTGATGCAGCGAGGATGTAGCAGTCAAGCAAGGATAGACGATAAAATGTATATTTACAGCGGAGCATAGGAGCGCGTGCTTACAGGACGGGGTACAAGTGTAGAAGAAATATAAAAAGGATGCGGTGCTAAAAGTCGGATACGGATCACTCTGAACACAAATGCTAAAACATTATCGGTGCAATCCTTCACAAGGTTAACTTGATTTTGCTGGGCCAGTTGATCTCAGTATAAGGGCATCCTCCTTCCGTTTAGATGGAAGTTATCGGATGAGCAACAAAGGTAAGGGAGTTCAACCCAGAGCGTTTGATTAATATTTTTTGAATCAACTATTCAGACATGAATCGCAAATTATGTTTCAATTGCAGAAGATGAATTTATCGAAATCATTTGTAAGCCTTCAAAGTAACCGATAATCAAAATGATCAATATCGGATTAAAATGAGAGTGCATCACAGCACGGACGCATGTGCTAGATATGGTCAATGGAGTACTTATAGTGATTAGTCATGCTCAGTCTATGCGATATCCCAGGGAATTCGGTTGACAAAAGCGATTTATGAATTATGCTGCTATCCAAATGCGACTGCTGCCTGTTCAAACTGTTAAAGCCCTAAAGTATTCTTTCATTCATATGATGAAACTTTGCATGCACTTAGAATACAAAGGATAAAGGTAATTGATAGAAATGGGTGGGACCATAGTACTATTTTAAAAATGTCAGTGCGTATATGCATCATGGAGATAAGGCATCCCTTCCAAAATTGGTTATCAATATGTTTACTATCAAAACGAAGTTTGGGAAGAGGGAGACAACTAAAACTTTGCATGCACAGAGATTATGCAAAAAGAATGAAATAGGCATTTGATTTAAACGGCTTCAACTAAACTATATATACATGTATAATACTTATGTATATACATGGATATATGCTGCTCAAATTACTACAACGACGAAATAATAGTATATTGTCGCTTTCAAAATATGCCAGTGGAATAGTAAAACGAGTACGATTTGTTAAAATGAGAAGCATCGCCCACAGTACGTGGGCTTATTCCTGTAAAAGATATCATGTTTGTTACTAATCATTCCATTTTAAATGGTTTGTTACTGTCACATGAAGTAGCAGTCAGCAATACAAAATATTCAACTTCCACTTGAAATGAAGCAATTTGAACAACCTTTGTACTATTACCGTCAATAGTGATGCAGCGAAGTCCACTAATCTGCCATAATTTTTACGCTTGAAGCTGTAAGTGACTCGGTTATAACGCAGATATTATTTTATTAATTTTCCAGACAGCTTCCAAACAGTCACCATCAAACAGACACATTGGTATGAGCATAATTTGAGTTAATAAGGCTACTTTGCCTAAATTTAACAAATCAATCTTACTATGTCTGTCCATCGATAGGCTTGGCTTGCGACAATATCAGGATATGTATATAAGCAGCGGCATAGCTTAAACTACCTTACAAATAGCATGTAGAGCTAAAAGGATGAGCACCCTTGTTACCAGAAGTGTGCGTCTGTAGCTACATGTGGTTCAGGTAAAAAGGGCTGGAGAACTTCCATTCTCCGGCCCTTTTTACTTCTGTGGCTGGTCATAAGTGGCTGAAAGAGCCCACCTTCCCTGCTTGTGAATAGTACCAAGTAGTAGGCATACCATTTAGAATAGTTACAGACGATATGTGGTCCTGATGCTCCTACAAAGGATAGGATAGCTACTAGGTGCCAGCACTTATTACTTACTTTAATTTAGTTTTCTTCAATAGTATTAAATATAAATCTTAGCTTCAAAATAGCATTATTAGAGTTACACAAAATGAAAAAGTTCTTGCACTGTTAGTGACTGTTTCGATTCCTGTATACATATATATAACTAACTAATTAATAATGCTACGTTCAATTATGTATTTTGAGTGTAATTTTCTCCTCAGTCATAAGTGTATGTTAATTCATATTATCTCACCCTAGCATTACCGCCTATTTGGAAGCAAAAACGAGTGGCAGCAATTCAATTTGAACATAAATCCAGTTAGCTTGCATACAAAAATGTGTTTTCAATAAAAGAATGGCTGCAGGAACCTTCTACGTTTACATCCAATAACGTATTCACGTAATGCAAATATTGCTGGAAGGGACCATCTTCAAAATTTACATCATCTGCTTTCAGCTCTTACTTCATTGTTTTTTAGAATATACTTTACCAGATAGATCATTGAGAAAGCGTCGTCACCATGGGAAACCGATACTTGGACTTCCTCGAGGTCGTTCAAGTTTTAATGTTGTTCATCCAGGCCAGCAGCTCGTACATCGCAGACGACACTTGGGTGTCCTGCTCTGCCAACCTCTCAGCTTTGGCGTCTCAAGGAATATCCAAATTCACTTGTGGTTCTCACTCAGAACTTCATTGCCTGTCCGTAGCTACCCAGCTGGGTCTGCCCGCAGCATACCTAGCTTGTTTTGATGGTCAAGTGTGTGACATCTTCGGCACTGAGGCACATCTGCCTGCTGGTGTGCGAATGGATGACACACTCGGACAAACTGACTGCAAGGTGCCAAAAGATGGCATAGGTAAGTCCATAACATGAAAAAGACTTTTACCATTGCATCGTCAGCTAGACGTTATGCAGCAAAGTTTCTTTTTTTGCATTTCGTTTTGCTTCAGATCACTCGAACCTCTTGGGGTAAGAAATGACATTCGGTGGACTAATATCGTTAATATTTTCACATATTCATAAATTTTATTGTATCATTTTTGTATAATAAACTCTATGTTGTTCACCTGCAATCCTAGTTTCTAATTAAGTCATAGTTGCCTAAAAAATTCGCGAATGCGTTTAAAAATATATATTCGAGGTACGGAGCTTAAAACCAACAGGAACTGGTGCCATTGATTCACGATCTACCGAATTCTGCCAATTATTTGGCACTCTTGGATACACTGAATATAAGGAGACTGGCGCTGGTATAGGTAAAAAAAACTGTTGGTCCGTCAATATCTAGTTAAATTCAAAATAACTTTACTGACTGTATGTATGTCAGTTGGGATACATTATTGTTTTTCTAGAAATTTCATAAAGCGGTATATTACTCACTCACTCTGATTTAAATAACGAGCAGTTTGCAAGTTGGACAATGGTTCAAACCTGGCACTTGGTGGTGCTGTGGCGGATGACACCTGCCCCAACAGTCCGCTCATCCACAACTGTACCCTCCATGGACTGGTCACCCACACAAGTGGTGGTTAGTATTTTTGCAAGTTACTTAATATTTCTGTACATGAAAAAATGTTAGAATTTACGTAAATAGGAACGTGAATGAGATTGGGTTTATTTAATAGTAAAATACCTTAGTCCGTTATTTGCAAACTCATCAGTCACTATGAAAAGAAATGCCAATTTAGTTACATTTGTACATGAATAGATGAAAATTGAATTTTAACTTCCATTTGCATAGCGTTAACCTGGCAAACTATCGTTCGGGCTCCAAATTATTGTTTAGATGCCAATTCAGCTCTCAAATATCTCAGGGTCGTTCATATTCCACAGCTCCTTTCGGATTCCGGAACAAAAAGAATTAATGGATCGTATCATTCTGATCACAAGTGGTTTACATTCATTGATATTCACTTCCAAGGTATCACTACACAGCCATTGTTTTGAAATATCCTAAAGTTGCTACAATTCTCACCTTTCAGGGTCAGCAGCTCCAAACACATCGTGCGATGCTCCCTTCGAGCAGCTCACATTCGGGTGCGTCAGGCCCCCGCAGGCCGGAGACGCTGCCATGGACTTCTGCAGCGCCCGAGCGTTTTGTCTCTCTCTGGGTGAGTTCTACTAGATGATTTTACCTGAAAAAAAAAAAAATGGTGCCCAAAGTGGAAGCAGCGCTTTTGGGGACGATTAAAAAGTCATAGGGGTAGAAACTAGGTAGAACAGTGTTATTATGGCCAGTAACTTGTTTTTCGAGGAATCCAAAATATATAAAAATTGTATTTTGGTATGAGACAAAAGGGCGCAGCAGAAACTCACTTAAAAATTAAAGTGGGTACCAGCCTAGAAAAGGTTAAATGAATATTTAGGAAATCATAACCTACACTAACATAGTCTCCATATACTTAACAGGAAATTTTAGACAAGTACCTGCTATTATCTGATACTCTCTCATATACAAAACGGCTGTTTGCCTAAATTTTTCAGTCTGGGTCCCCTCACTAATTACTGCGAATGAATGAACGTGTAAACATGTAGATAATGTTATATTTATGAGCATAGACCACACCATGCATTGACTGGACACTGAAATCGGACCTCTCGCAGTTGGGCCTGGAGGCCGATTCACGTAAGTGTTAATAAAATGAGTTCTAATAATCACAGAGACCTAAGCAAAGATTAATTTTTAATTTTTTCGTCGTACCATAAGGCATGCGTTGCAGAGCAGGGACAAAAATCACAATCATTTGTCCTCAGTAGGCGATACATAACATACTTTCGGTCACCAAGAAAAATTGAAAATTCATCATAATTTCTAGGAATATAAAATTTTATTGAAAAAATAGGCTCATAGATACTTCACGTAATATATTTTAATGTCACATTCAATTGAGTTTTTTCCAGTGACGTATTTGAAAAACCAAGCTAGGAAATTGATGCATGGAGAGCTTTCGGTAGACCTCATTCCAATAGCCGCAACAAAAGTGAGGTTAAAAAAAACACTAATGGTGAAAAAATGAACTAAAACCTCAGTAATACTACATTGGTACCTTCCAATGAACTTAAAATACATGTTTAACTATGAGATAAAGATACCCAGGCAGCCGGTAAATGATATTAAAACATAACAATTTGTGGCTGATACAACCCTGCATTGCTGGAAGCACAGGCGCCAAACTCGCCAAGCTCTATGTACGTTTGCGACTATTCTGTGTACGCGCATCGATGTGGGCGCGGGCGGCGTTCAGGTTCGTGTGCGGTGCTGCTCGCTGTATTGCAGATTAGGTTAGGATAGGTTAGGTAAGGTTAGGTATTGCTTATTGTAGTGTTTCTGGTGGTTGTGACGCGGCAAGAAAGCGTACCTGAACGCACGCACTGTGATGATCGTACACAGTGCAGCGAGTTTGACTGCAGTGCTTACTTAGTGGAACCATCTGAAGCTGCATATCGTGATAGCGAATATCATTTCACATAAGTGCCTAGGTATTTTATACCAATTTGTGGTTGCCTACATTATATCACTTCATGATGTCCTGTGTTGCATCACTTTTTGGTTGCTTAAGTTGAATCACATTATGGTTGTCCAAGTTAAATCACTTCAAAGTGGCCTATATATACATTACATCACTTCACGGTGGCCAATGATATATCACTTCATGGCTGTCAATGCTGAATCACTTCACTACTGTCAATACGACATCACTTTATGGCGGCCAGTGTTTCATCATGCGGATCACTTCGCGGCAGCCAATGCTGTATCACTCCACTGCTGCCAATGCTATATCACTTCACTGCTTCCAAAGCTAGATCACTACACTGCTTTCAATGCTAGATCACTTCTTGGCAGCCAGTGCTTCAACATATCACTGCTGGCCGTGCTCCATCACTTTATGGCTACCAGCTGCTCCAACTCACGTTTCAGCTCCGCTGTCTGTTCTGATTTTCTCGATTAGCCCGTATAGCTAATTAGCTACCTAATGAATTTCACAAACATTTTCATCAACTGTTTACTTGGCATTTCATTACAAATCAAACATACTACGAATTTGAGAAGCTTCATTTCTACAAAATGAGACTGTTTATTTCACTAACTATTCCGAAATGAGTTTACTGCAAATATCAAAGGATGTCATAAACAGTTGCTCTACGTAATTACCCTTCAAGCCTTAATATTTTTGTGAATTTGTTGGGTATAGAAGTTTTTTGAAGTATGTACAGATTTGCCAGTCAGTACTAAATGGAAAAGAATTAAGTCAAATACCCTAAACAAAGTATGAAAAGGTAGTGGGAGACCATATAAAAATGCGTCTGCGGCACCGTGCAGTCAGGCCCAATTGCGGGACGGAAATCTACCTTAGGGGTCAGTGTCTAGTCAATGTATGGTGTGGTCTATGGTATATGATACAGCGTATTCAAGACTTAGGGTCAACGCTGTAAACAGCGATGCAGAGCAACAGAGATTGCTGAAAAAGACAAAAAAAAAACTCAGAAATCCAAAACAAGATATTCCGGGAGAAATTAAAGAAGAATAGCTAAAAACACAAAAAAAAGCAATAAACTCCCAAATCCAATACAAGATATACTTTGAGAAGATAAGCAAGTAAAAACGCCATCTTTTAAAGTCTGTCATCCCAATCAATGTTACCAGTACTATCAAAATAAAAAGAAGTTTCCTTAGAGGTTAGATACCCACAAAATTATGAGCATCCTTTACATTTTGGAGTTCTCAACTTTGTTGCGTTTCTAAGGAAATTTACAAATCTTCTCTGAAGCATTATCAACTAAGATACTAAAGCTTATCTGAGACGAGTGAGCCAATTGATGTAACTGAGGTACTTGGTAGTACAGCATGGCTGAGAAAGATGACGTAATAATTGCGTTTGCTTTTCGTCGGGCAGGATCAGATCTGGCTGCTCCCTTAAACGCTTCAATGTTTAACGCCATGTCATCGTACCTCAGCAGCAACGGCGGTGAGTCATTAAGCAAACATGGGGTTTTGCGGCCACATGCGGCCACTTGCTGCTGCTTGCGACCAAGTTCGGCTACTTACAGCCAATTTTGGCTACTTATGGCTACTCGTGGTCAGGTTCGGGAACTTGCGATCACTGGCGGCCACTTCCAGCCAGCTGCTTGTCACATGTATGAATATAACAACTAGTGGCAGGAGCCGTCATTATAAATGACGGTAGAAATTTTGCACCTCGGGAAAACGCCGTTGTCTCCTGTGCTTATTACTGTTTAGAAGACTTCTTTAATGAAAATTCAGCATTCTGCCTATAGCGCCCAAGTGCGACCCCCGAATCCAAGATACCACCTTCGGCACTTGAACATCTCCAGACACGATCACGCAGGCGAGCTCAGGTGCCTCAGCTGGAGCGCTCAAGTCCGACCGCCATTTCCAAGATACCGCCTTCGGCAACGGAATTTTCTCCTATCTTATTCCCATAGAGCGTGACAGGAAGATATAAATATAGTTATAAATAAATAAATAAAAGCACGACGTGGATTATTATATAGTACTGATGTTTATTAAAATCAAAACTATGTATTTTAGCATTGCTATGTTTGCTGGTCGCAGCTATATATATAGTGGCTAGTGAAACTGAGTAGCTGCACATTGTACATTAAATTAAATAAGATAATTAGCAAAAGATGGACCAATATATATAGACCATCTTCTAGAGAGAAATTGAAATCTAGGTTCCAGCGCGCTCCCAGCTAGGAGATAGCTACTGACCGTACTATGGAATAGTGCAAGTAGCCATTGTACTGTAAGTGTATGAATGATTGACATTCAGTAATGGAATTGTGCACCACCCTAAAATTACTAGCTAAGAGCTCCTTTGTTGTTTGCACATTGCTCATTTCTCCGATAGGTTGTATTCAAAATAGTGAAATTTCTTTTTAAGAATATTTTACTGGCACCAAAATGATAAAAAAAATTTTGGTAGCATTGCCAACTTTTTCCACAATCGTCGACAGAAGGGTGAAAAATTTTCTGCTTCATACTTTTCCAATTAATTGCAAGAGTTCAAGCAACATCTTAACCAAGACAATATTCAGGGGGAAAACAGGAGTAAAAATTGTAGACACTACTGCCGTAGTTAAGGTAGCAGTATGAAGATAGCGAAACACTTTCTTTATCGCGTTTCAATCAAAACGGTAATTTTTACTGAGTTTTCGTGTTTACAAGGCTTTAAACTTACCATTTTTACACCTTCCTGGATCTGTTTCAGGTGGCTATCAGTACTGGGTGGGTGCGGCGTCATCCACCGGCGGATGGCAGTGGTTTCGGTCACAGCGGAGCCCTGGGGCCTCCTCATCTGGGGACTGGGCCCCGGATCAACCCGACACTTCTGTGATGAACCTCTGTGCTGTGGTGGGCCCATCTGAAGGCTACAGATTGGAGACTAAACACTGTACTTGGACAGCCATGCCGCTGTGTGAGACTGTCGTCCCAGTAGGAGGAGGTTCCCAAGAAGCTGGAGGCAGCAGCGATAGTGGTGATGGTGGTACTGATAGTGCTGGCGGAGATGCAAGGGAAGATGAAACCTGGGGAGGCGATGGATCCTGGGGAGGCGGAGGAGGCGATGGATCCTGGGAAAGAGATGGATCTTGGGGAGGAAGGGGAGGTCGTGGCTAGCCAAGCTCCTTATGGAAACGTTTTCTTCCTGCAGTCGCTGTAGCCTGATGGACCCAAGTCGCGTCAGATGGCAGCGGATCAGAATTATAAATTGCGAGTGCCATCACGGCAGCAATGAGAACAAATAAATTACTGAGTTCTCTCGTAATCTTGCGATTATTATCTGTAAAATTATTATCAATATTGGTATTATTAACATAATTGCAATTGTCCGATGACTGATAAACCAAGCTAGAGTTCCCGTAGAAACACACAGGCCGAGGCAGAGTGAAACTTCATCAATAAGAGTCAACAACATGCATCTGCTCCTGAACATGGAAAAAACCCTCAACAGCAGAGCAGACGATGAGAAGACATATACCAGCTGGGAGACCTTGGAAGCACAGGACCGGCACAAATTTGTCGCCAGTACAGCTACCGCTTCCGGTTTCCTAGAGCGCGCTGCAATGGAGCAATAATTAATTCCATGACAGCGAAGCACTTATAACATATGCCATTAACCGTGCTAACTAGTGTTAATTAGTTCGCTACACCCAGCCTTAGCCGACTGTTTTCTGTACGCTACCATTCATGCTCTCGATAGAAAAATCTAAAATTTCTTCTCTCGATTCTCTTTTTTCTGGCCAACTGTATTTTACAAACAGTACTTCAAACTCCCAAGAAACCTATTCTGCTTTAACTCTGTGTAGCCTACGTTTCTCTTATCATCTCATTCACAATGTGTANACCATAATTATGTATAACTCTCTGATGCTAGTGTTTAGTATTATTCTTAAGTTAGTTTTAATCATGAAAACCTCAGGCGCTGTGTCCTAATCTTGTTGGCCACAGTACCTTATGAGAAGAATAAATGATTTATTTATTATTTAAAAGACAGAAAAATCACTGTTGACTTAAACCTCTGCCAACCCACAAGGCCATCCATCAACACATCCCGACAACGCATTCGTTGCCAGCGCAGGTCGCAGGATACTATGCCGACTGAACGAACGTGATTATCACAAGTCTCCTCTCCAAAGATATTGGCCTAAGGAGCAGTCTGTGTGTTTCTCTCAAATACTGCATAGGGACCAGTTGAGTAATGAAATCTCTGTTCTACAATGTCGAATGCCTTGCCTGTGCGCTGTGTATGAGTTATCATTATTGTTATCATTATCACTATTGGTTTTAAACACAGATTATGCGGTATTAAGTGTCGTTGCTGGGACACTGCCATTAATCTAAACGGATTTCAATAACATTAACTTCAGCGAAGTATTAGTCACAAGCGTTATTTAAGCAACTTGGAATTGACTTTCAGTCGTTAATAATGAACTGGTTACCGCTGATACGGACTCAGTTTCAACGTAGGGAAACAGGATGTCTCCTGGATGATCGGTTTGATTTTATAGCGCCTCGACAATGTTCAAACGCAGCAAAGAAAAAGTAGCCATCATATATAAAGTTCCTAGCAAACTAGGACTAATGAGATTTAGCATAGATTACAGGATCTGTCCTACTCGATGACACCTATGACGACTTTGATAAAGCTAGAATTTCAGATATTATTATTATAATTATTATTAAAAAACACCAGGAGGTTTGAGATGTGAGACGGGAGGAAAATTCCATAAGGTTGTCAACCTCCACGCAACTAGCCCAGCAAAAGAAGAAGAAACAGAGAGAATTTAAGATCACAGAATCACTCTGTTTACAAAGCGTTTAAAGCTGCCAATACCAGCACCAACTAGAGCACTCTGAGAGCGCGCATACCTCCGCCGAGTGAGACAACGGTAGCAAAAATTCAAATTGGCTCTGAAACCATAATTTTCTTTGCATAAACTCCAAAATTTAATCATTCGTGCCTTTTTATGTTAATAACAGTTTGTTCAATTTTTTTGCAGATCCGTTCATAACTTTTTGAGTTATACTGTTAACAAACGTTATGACAAATATGAGTCAAACATACAAACGAACCAACCGATCTGCACCAAAATTTGATCATTTATGTCTTTTAC
>LQNS02276924.1:6864483-6879399 GCA_001587735.2 Parhyale hawaiensis | reverse complement strand
TTATGACAAATATGAGTCAAACATACAAACGAACCAACCGATCTGCACCAAAATTTGATCATTTATGTCTTTTACCATTACTAACAACTCCTATGAATTTCATAAAGATCCATTCATTATTTCATTGAGTTATTGTGCTAACAAGCATAAAATTAAAAACAGTGATAAACGAACGAACAAACGGACCATTACCAAAATTTGGTCATTTACTCTTTGTTATATACCTAACAACTCATGTTAATTTTATCAAAATCTATTCATAACTTTTTGAGTTATGGCATCAAGAAAAATGACGCAGACAAACAAACAAACAAACGGATGGACATATCTTCACCAAAAGTTATCATCTGTTTCTCCTAACATACCTAACAATCCCTGTAAATTCATCGAAATCAGTTCATAACTTTTTGAGTTATCTTGGCGACAGACAGACAAACAAACAGACAGACAGACAGACAAACAAACAGACAGACAAACAAGCCGAAAACATAACCTCCTTGGTGGATGTAAAAATGGCAGAGCCATCAGGAGTATTCCAAATTTCTACACAGCATGGAAAAAATGAACAGGATTACTGGGTTGAACGAATCGTACCAGTTTCAGGACAAACTCACGAAGAGCACCAATACGCCGAGTTAGCCGCTCCCGCGCAAATGGCTCCAGGAGAAACACTGCCATCGGACGACTTCGGCAATTATATATTTTATAGAGAAAGCAAACCACACCAACTCTTGTATGAAGCGCCAAGTCACTATGCTCATCACCATCCAGCGTAAACGGGCATCGATGGAACACTCTATCAACGAAGCTCAGATGACAATCGGCAGCAGAAAGCCAGACTAAGGGGTCGTATCCGAAAAGAGGGAGGACATAGTAACTAGAGGAGCGACGCATCAACTCTACCGAGCAAAATGCCATCCAAGTACATCCAATAAGACCAATTATATGCAACGCTCATGAAGCAACTGATCGGATGGGCTTCGAACATTAACTAAGGATCAACCCTGATACCCAAGATTACCAGGTCATTGACCACAAGAAATGACGCACCGTCCAGTATAAGTGCGGGGAAAGCATGAGTCAAAATACACGATCTAGACACGAGTACAGTCTTAGTTTTACCTACATTGAATTTCTTCTCCCACCTAGAACACCAGGAATCAAACACTTACAGATCACGCTGAATGGATTGTGAAAGTTTCAACCTACTAGTAAGATTCTAGCAGACAACCAACAACATGACATTATTAGCGTAACTAACAAGAAAATTATGCGCAGTTTCAGGCAAGTCCAGTGTGTATACACTATACAATAAAGATAAAGAGCTCAAAACACTCCCCTGTGGGTTGTGAGGTCCTTTCTATAACGCCTCGAGCGTTAGACTTGTAGGCTCTACTGGAGGTTGGTGGTATCGGCGGATGTAAGTTCTACCACAGTCAGACGGCAGTGCAATTGTGCAAGGATGCAAGGAAGGGTAAGAACACCATNCGCTTTTATATCAGCCGCACACAAGGTGTGGCTCTCACCTGACCATGCATCCGGTCGGTATACTGACGGCCTTACAGGGTCACCAGATGCCACATCCAAAAACTCGCTACTCTTACCATCTACAACCTCACACTGGCGTTTACCATACAAGAACTGACTAACAACCGTGAAAATCAGCCCACCAGCACCCATCATTCTAAGCTTATGAAGCAATCCTAGGTAAAGTCAAGCTAGGCCAACCTAGCCTCATGACGCCTATCAAGCACCAATTGCCCTACATGAGAAATGTGCAGCAGAGCATCACAGGTGCCCAAGCCTTTTCGAAAACCATACTGCATCAGATATAGGACACAATAATTCTTCTCAAGAAAGCGACCTAACCTCGACACAACCAACATATTATATAAGTACTTTAGAAAAAAACATGTGTGATCGAAATGGGTCTATGATCAGAAGTCCCAGATGAGACACAACCCTTAGAAACAGGCGATACGTGAACAACACGCCAGCATTGTGAAATGAGCCAAGCGGCAACATTCGACGGCATACAGAAGTGAGGAGGGGGGCGTAAAACAGTGAATTTACTACAGATGGTTGGGTCAAGCAATAGAGTGGCAGCACCTGCAGTTGCGCAGCAAAGTGATGTCAAAGTGGTGACGTGACAAATATGTATCAGCCAATAGCGTCACTCCTTACAACCTCCTTGGGGCATCCTGGGTAACGCCAAGACAGAGGCATCGTTGGTAGTTTCCAATATGGCGTCGTGTGTGTGAGAGGTCAAGTGTGTGTGTGTCGCGATAGTTTATTACCTAAACGTTAGTAAAATTGTTCAGTTGCAGTTTATTGTGCTTTTCATGTGTGTATAACATTCTACTTTATGACTTGTTGTAATGCAAAGTTTTCTTGGTGAACGAAAATCGTCTGATTTTGTCTTTTTGCTCTCGTGCGAATCATTCGATTCCCCGCAAAGCATTTGCTTCAACTTAGGCAAACATTTTGAAATGATTTTTTCATTTTTTTATAACGCTGAAAATGAAGATGCAATACAATACATCATATCAATGGTCTATTATTTTCCTTTATTATGTAATTAAGTATATGGCCAGTATTGGTAGTTCCAATATTAGGTAATAAATGATGAACAATTTGCAGGAAAGCATTTCTGGTTTACTGCAGTAGGAGCTGCCGCTCGCCGCCTCATTTGTTTACCCCAGCAGAGTGACGTGGCAGTCACCCATTGCTGAAATTGACGCCAGTCACGGCGGTCGCTGATTGGCTGAGATGGTGTCACGGCGGGTCGCTGATTGGCTATACTGGGCTAAAGAACTGACTTAACTGTCTGTAGTTGAATGAACTGTGGTGTGCACCATGTGCCACCCTCGCTCCTCTGAAAATTTTTGCTTGGGATGGCTTGGAGTCTGTGATCGGTGGGAATGGAAGGCTGTGAGCCAATTTTTGGTGGGTATGGATGGCTGGGAGCCTGTGATTGGTAGGAAGGGATGGCTGGGAGCCTATGATTCATGGGAATGGATGATTGGGGGAGGGGGGTCTGCGATTGGTAGGATGGGTTGGCTGGGAGCCTGTGATTGGTAGGAAGGTATGGCTGGGAACCTGTGGTTGGTGGGAGGGGAGCAGCCATTGAAATACAAAAACTTCCCTGGCCAGTAGTACGGCGAAATGTGATTGTGTTCCCTAATTCTATTAAACCTCTTTGATCACAATAAGATGAAACTTTTGCAAGACTATAACGAAGAGAACTTTTTGCAAGTAGGTATCATCTGTCTTCGTAGAAAGCATCAATTAACTGATTTCAGATGTATTATGAAGTCGGTGGCCATTTTGCATGTTCTTGACTATGGATCTACTCGGGCTTCATAATAATCTACGTTTGTTCATTCGACGTTGGCAAATCTGCTTCTCCTATCTTCATAAAGAAGGGAGGATAGGAGATATACAAATTAGTACATATATAAATATGTTAAGATATATTGGTCGCTCTTGCAGCATTTTCATGCATTAATTTTGATACAATAATACCACACAGGGCAGTAATTTTCTATTTTTCTTCTGTTGTCACAAATTTAAGAGCAGCTCGTAAGTCGCTACTGGACGGTAGTGTTATATCTGCAACTAAAATTTCACTAGCACGGCAGTTTTTTTTCAGATATTCGTTCTTCACATTCTCATAGGAATAACATTTTAGGACTCGTCTGAACATTATCCTAGTGGACGTTCTGTAGGAATAGCACTGATGAAGGACAAGAAACAGGATTGCTTGGAAATTGGACGTAATAGCAAAAAACAGTCTTCAGATTTGGAATCAGTAGGATGCACTGATGGAAATACAGTTAAAAGAATTCCAGCAATAAATTGTTTTTCCCAGAGAATTATTTACTGCCACCATCATTACTACTACTACTGCTAAAGCTGCTATTTACTATTTGGTAATTACTCCTGCATTATTTATGTACAGTATCACCACTAGTTACAATGGCAGCAACAGGTCTTGCTATATCAGCTATTACTGTCTAAAGTGCCTGTCACATTTGGTTTTAATATAATATACATTAACATAAATGTTAAAAGAGGTGAGGAGTGTAGAAAATTACTTTATTAATACACCAATTCCCTGCAAGCATAACTGCACCGAGTATCAATGGTGAAACCCAGTTTCTGGTATTGTGTGAAGCTAACCTTGTTTAATGGGGGAGTGCTGAACCAACCATATTTTAGCCAGCGTTTGGATCGACACATAAGTACTGGAATTATGCATCTAATTTTGATTTAAGTGAGAACAATCGACTTTTCTGGTGAAGCTGATGATATTCAAAGGAAAATTTCAAACATATCCACATGTTACCCAGCGTTTGGATGAACATTGGTACTATAAGTATTCATGGGCTCGAGTAATTTTGGACGCTGCTAGTTAAATAGTTGTACTATTTGCTAACTTTTTTCTTCCTAATAGCGATAATTTGGACGCTTGAAAGCTTCAATGTAAAGAATGAGAACATCACAGGCCACAGCTACCCTGGGGTTTACTTCAACACTGAGCACTGAAATAGCGTGACCAAATAATAGCATTTTACGGCAAAAGAACCGAGCTGACTCCACTTTTTATTTTGGATACTAAATTGTTTGGAAATAATTGTAGTTAGCCGAATTGTATTCTTTTCTGGTAATCCTAAAAAAACAGAGTTACTGGCAGACTTTACTTCCCGTCTGCATTTTCAAATATAAGACGATACCTCAAAGTCCACCCTAGAGAACCGCAGCTTAATTACTATAATTAGAACTAAGATTTTTACTCCTCAAAGGCATGCTACGTACTAAATTCAGAAGATATAGAAATGGCTCGTTCTGTGAATTCTACGTAATTTGAGGCAAAAGGTTCATGTGCTAAGCAGGGATATAATAATACTACCTCAGAAAAAATATAGGCTGAGCCTTCTATATAATTTGCGGTAAAAGAATCGTGTGCTTCACCAGAGACATAATAACACTTCTCTGATCGAAAATAATTCGTGCCTAGAACCTTGAAAATAAGTTGTGGGGAAAATAAGTACTTGGTGTACGCTGGTGGTACTATCGGAAAGATACGTTGTTTGAAAGAAACTACAGGTCAACTCGGTCATGTATTTCTATGATAGCTGGAATACCATATTGTACCTTCAGTGTTTCTCCGGATGTTGTTGTAGCACCTTTGATTGCATCCATTTTAGCTTATGAGCTTTGTATCTCTCTAGTAGTGGTAGTATCCAATCGGAAATTAATAGACATATATCGGCTGCCTATAACTAAATAGTGAGCGGTATCGGATAACGTCTGATAAATGCCTATAAATTTCCGATTGGGTAGGGCTGCTCTTCGTTTAGCATTGCTTAATACTTTTTTGTCACGCCTATATATATGCCTGCATTACATATTAACAGCTTCTGTATTTTCTACATGCAATTCAGTCGCTGCAGGTAGTGCAAAAAACAGCATTTTTTGTTCAGCATGTTTCAAATTACTGTTTATAATACAAAAAGCAAAAGTTGTAGACAAAATACTAAAATGTGGAGCTTTCTACCTGTGTAACAATTATTTCATATCCACGATAGCGGCAGCCTAGAGTGCCAAGTTCATCGCACTGAACGTTTCAGGTTTGGATGCCAACCCAGGCATGGTGGGCACTTGCGGGGCGTGATGCGCTTATTTGCATTTGATATCTGCGCGGCTACCGTGAGGGCATTTCCTTTCCCACGAATGGAGAGGATAGAGGGACGAGGGAGCAGGGGTCGTTGCATAAGAGCTTTCTGTCGATGGCGCCATAGTTCTTGACGATCAGTGGTTGACTACAGCCGTACACTCCTCTGGAGCCAATTGGCCTATATCTGCTGCACCAATTAAACGGTGCGCGTGGGCTATCCAGTAGGAGGTGCGATCGGACTGACTTTACCTTCGCCGGAACGAGTACTTTATGTGAGTGCGGGGAAAGCCAGTAGGTATAGATATGTAGGTAAGTTCTATTGAGAAATGAGTAGTGTAGCGGTCCATCAAAAAGAAGGCCAAAATTTTCATTCGTTACTTTTAATGTGGTCATGGAGAATTCATTGGCCTGCTCACTTTTTCTTCAAATTAGATGGTCAAAAAAGTTAGGGCTGTCAATTTCAGAGGCACTCGGCATTACGCTTAATGAATGGACAGTTAAATTTATATTGAGTTGAGAAATAAAACCTAATAACATTCGCAAGAGTTTACAGTAAATATCTACATATATAAAATTACAGAAATCTAGTCTACAACAAAATCACTGGTGTTGATGACTTTATTCTATGGTTCAATGAGTTTTTCGATACTTTAATTATACAAAAATAAATCTCACGGTTTTGAGCTAAAACAAAAATCGCCCAACACAGTCAGCACTGCGCTATGCATTCGGAAGTGATCGAAAGAGATTAAATGGGGATGAGGCAGCATTTCCCATCGAAGTACCTAATAATAATAATTATGGATTAAGATTTCATTTATTTTGGCGCCAGGGAGACGGGCGTTTTCATGCTGGAAAACGTCATTCTGATTATTCTCTCCTTTCTTTTGCTAAATTTTTTTGAGTCGGTAGAGTAAATTGCTGAATGTAGAGCTTCTCAGTCACAGCCCAGCTGCGCCCAAACACTTCGTAATGGAATATAAATGCCGTGCTGGTCCTACCACATGGCTGAGGATTATGCCATACAAATGAAGATCTTGTTTTACTGCAGGAGCTGCATGTCTGTCGGGGCCCTGTCATTCTTTACTCTACTTCATAGTGATGTAAAACCCTATTTTTCAACTGTTGTAATTCTTCCACTCCATTGAAAATGAATGGGACGGAATTGGTTACTGTCACCCAACAACGTGACTTGGGAATCACTATTACAAACAAGCTAGTTGTGTCAGTCGTTCAACTGTTCTCACACTTTTACCGTTCGTCTCATGAGCCTAAGTAGTGGTCTTTCTTCGAATACAAGTCCAAGGACATCATCGTTCCCTTGTACAAGGCATTAGTGCGGCCACACGTAGAATTTGCTGTTCAATTCTGGTCGCCACAACTGTGCAAAGATATCGATAACATGGAAAGAGTCCAACACAGAGCAACGAAACTGATACTTCAGCTGAGAAACAAACCGTATGAACGTCGCCTCAAAGAACTGGGTCTGATCTCTCTCGAGCAAAGACGACTCAGGGGGCAACTAACAGAAATATTCAAGTACTTGAATGGCTTCAACGACGTACCTATAACGGGACTCTTTGAAAGAGACCTTAATGATCGCTTACGAAATAACGGTCGAAAACTCAAGCATAAAGCTCGAAGAACAAACTTAAGTCAGTAGTTCTTTCCCTATTTCATAGTCAGCATTTGTTATAGACTACCTTCCGACGTTGTTGGTGCGGAGTCGGTCAACTCGTTTAAAATTCGTCTTGACATGCACTAGGAGAGATATCCTTCACAGCTAAGAACGCCTCCTTCACGAGTCGCAAGCACTTAACGGCCAAAGCTTCCCAGGCCATTTTAAGCTGACTTCTTCTCACTTTTGCTCCATCTATATAATTAAGCTCCGCATATCAGCGGCTATCGACAATGCTTGCGGGCATTCATGACTATCTCTTTGGCGGAGATTCTTCTCCCCCCTCTTTTTTATTTTCTCTTTCATTTTTTTTTTTATTCGTCTTCCGTTTTTTTTCTCCTCTCGTTTCCCCAGTCCTCTAGATCCTACTAACATAATGGCAATAGCTCATAGAAGCCGGAGTGTTAGTTCCGGTGTCTCTTTGGGAATGGGCCTCTTGGCTCGTCTACAGCCGCCGATCTAATCTAATCCAAGTGGGACCCGTTCTCTGGTTCAAAGTTCCCGGTTTTTTTTTTTTTTTTTTGGTCCGCAGAAATCAACTGTAAGCGGTACTTGAAGCATTCATCTTTCTCTATACACGTTGCAAATATCATGAGCACTTTCAGCGGCGTTAACGCTTTGCTTTAATGAAAAACAAAATAAACAAATATTATTGAAAATGGTCAGTTTTGTTCACTTGGAGTGCCATACTGTATTAATGATTAAAAGTGACTGAAAAGTGATGGAAATCCGTCAAATACGCTATCTGTTAGAATAAAAAATTCTCAATAAATACCTGGACCATTGGGAAATGTGTTTTGTTTCTCCGTACATTTCCTCTCTAAAAAACAACGGTATATACATGGAAAAGTCGGGGTAGTAATGTCTATTTGCTATACAAGTTACTTCTTCGTAGGTTGGTTAGTATCTATGTTCTTTTCTCCACGTGGTATCAGATACGAGAAAATGTATTTGACGCATTACCCACGAAAAACTTTATTTGCTGAGCGGCAAGGCTCACGCTACCCTGCCAAAGTTTTAAACCAACCATAAGTGGCAATCTAACCACTAAATTGTACTTCCTTCCCACTGCAAATTGAATTTTCGCTCTCAGTTCATCATGCGAACATTGTAAAGAAAGTAGACGGCTAAGATTTCTGAGCACAGAGCCGTGATAAGGAGTAGAAGAAAATTGGCTTCGTTGCAGTAATTATTTTCTCCCTTCAATAATAACTGCTCGAGAGCCACTATTTAAGCACAAAGTGATTATCGTGTTTATTGGCGGAAACGCAAGCATGGTATAACTGCGTTAAGTAGTTAATTATGGATGTAAGTAACGACTTGTGATATTGGTTGCTATGACCGAAGATAGTATTGTAGTGGGTATGGTGCGTTTTCTCGCAGTCGCTCTGAATTGCGGTCGTATATATCTGGCAATCTGTAGAAAAAAATAGCCATTAATGGCTATTTTTTCTTGCTTTGTAGTAATTACTACAAAGCAAGAAAATCAAATGCCTTATCTTATTGCCCTTTGAATGTTGAATTTTCATGCATTGATTATCTGACATCGTTGCTGGCACATCTAGTGTGCTTCACTGGCACATCTATCATGAGTCAGTGTCACATCTACCAGGCGTCAATGACATATACCATGCTTCAATGACACATCTACCAAGCGTCAATGACACATACCATGCTTCAATGACACATCTACCAGGCGTCAATGACACATACCATGCTTCAATGACACATCTACCAAGCGTCAATGACACATACCATGCTTCAATGACACATCTACCAGGCTTCAAGAGTCAGGTTGGATCAGGTTGGATCAGGTTGGACGTGTCTGGAACTTAGCATTGGAGTCATGTTATAGAAACGAGTTTCTGGCCTTGTTCCTAGATCCGATCGGTTACCCGTGAGACTTACAAAAATTCAAAAGAACAAAATATACATGCTACATTTTCGTTTTTCGAACAAGTCGAGTAGGCATTGTTTAAATTGGCTTTTCCTGCCCAATAGATTACAGCAATTATGAGCCTCCATTACAACTACCCTCACAGTTCAGAGGTTGGATGGGTCGATGACGCCTTCAAAAGAACGAGCCTTCTGAATATCTGGCAATCATTTGACACTGGACGCTGAAGCTCAAATGTACGTGCGTGGCAGGGAAGGCTCTCGTTTTCCCTCGTATTGATCGTTTAACCAGAAGAACGTAGACGAGAAATATCATTAGCATCTCTGTGCCAAAATTATGGGGAAACCCATAATTTTTTCTTTCTCGATTTTAATTCAGTTAACAAGATTGGAAAGGCCAAAGTCAGAGCATCTTAATGTTCGTCACTAATAAATGCTTAGCACTTTCTGCTATTCATTTACCCAGTTTTCCTTGTCGTGACACATAAGTACAATTCAAATGGTGTTATTTTAATATGAGAGGCTAGTTCATTCATAGAAGAAATAGTCAACTTATTGTAAACTGCATCAAGTTGCTTTCATCACTGAAATCGCTGGATCTTGAAAAAGCACGCAAAGAGTACAGCCAGTGAAGTAGAACCATCACAAATTCTTTGCGTTCATTTCTGAAGGATAGGTAAGCTAGGTAACAGTGGAGATTCAAAATTTATCATCTAATGTCTTTGATCAACCTACTTTCTCCATGCATTCAAATATTTTAAACTAGAACCAATTTCCTGTTCAGCATTGTGTATCAGTGTATAAAGTGGCAGAAAACTGAAACTGCGTCGCCATGGAAATGCGACATTTTGGCTTGTTAGTCGCCCAAATTTTGTTCATGTGCATCGGTCGGAGCTGTGCAACCATCGCACAGAACACTTGGGTGTCCTGCTCTGCCAACCTCTCGGCTTTGGAGACCCAAAGCGTCAAAAAGAACTACACCGGTTCTACTCAGTCAAAACTTCATTGCCTCTCTGTAGCTACGCGGTTGGGCAGGCCTGCAGCATACCTGATTTGTTACATAGACACAGTGTGTGATGTGTACGGCACTGACGCACATCTGCCGGGTGAAGTGAAAATGGGTGACAGCCTCGGAGACACTGACTGCAAAATGCCAAAAGATGGCACAGGTAAGTTAAGACAGTAATGAGAAATCAACAACGTTTAGTACTTGAGCCTTCTACACAGCTACCATTCCATAATATTTTTATTAACGAAATATGTGCGTGAGTTTTGCACCAAATATGTGTAAAATTCGAAATGATGTTGGCAAAGAAAAGTTGTTGCCATAACGAGACTCGTCAGTTTATCTTTCACTGTTCCGTACATAGCGACCATTCTGCTTGATTGCTAACGGAAATACGTCACTCTTGGTTAAGTAATGGGCACCGTTTTAAAGGATGGCCTGAGTAAAATATTTGCGACACGAGAGTTAGGTTATGCCTTTACAATTGGAATTTACATCACAGTTGGGCTGCTCAGAATAAATTTTTCGCACGCGAACTTTCTGGTGCGAGAAGTAATTTCCCCCCAAAAATATGGGATGCCATTAATAGCCCTACACTGTAAAAAAATGGATTGTATTTTAACTATTGTTTTTCCAATCTGATTTAATTTTTACTGTAGATGATATATTTGGCAATCTGCCCACCGATCAAGTCACTAGACTCACCGGTGTCAATTTGACTTATGTGGACAGCTTTTGTCTTACTGGGTCATAATATCAACAATGATTTTCGTGATAACCAGGATATAGAGAAAGAAACGCGAAAGCTCCACGCAGTGGGCAGCATGCTGATCAGAAAGTTTGATCACTGCTGGGAATAGGTCAAATGCCAGCTATTTCGGAGCTATGTTATATCCTGTACTGTAATTCGATTTCGTCAAACTTTAAGCAGATGTCTAAATAATTGGACACCCACATGTAGCTTATAATGACATCTTCCGCCAACCGATCACTGTGCCGAGGTCAGCTAGTGCAAGGGCGCTGTTTGCTCAAAAGTATACTGATTGTCTAAACGTCTGGACAAGAAATCGCGCTTTTAGTCTCCAGATCAGGATAGAAAAATATAGAAACACTGGTCCTACAGGATCGTGGCTGTAACCTATCTAACATGCACGGCCGATGATAGCGCACACTATTACCACACAGAGGCCAAATAATGTGTAGCAAAGTAGTGTAAATTGTAATGATGGTATTTTCCTATCTTTGTGTCTAATTATTACTACTAATAAGCAATGCCTTGTGCACATATGTACCATGCTTCTCCGTGTGCCTACCAAATAAACTGTGTTTATTTATTTTATACGCATGTTTGGGATTTTTAACACTAAGGCGCTATAAGAAATGTCAAGGATTTCACTTTTTTATCCAAAAAATAAGTGTTTTTTAATTGATGCGAATTTGAGCTCAGTTGTGAATGGCACTGTAAATATATATTAAACTAGCTGGACCCGTGAAACTTTCACGGCTTTGCAAGGCCTTTCAGACAGACCCGTGAAACTTTCATATTTTAGCATGGAGACACCACACTTGTTCTTCAACACTGGGACTTGATGTGTGATATATTTTGTCCATCCTCTTGGTTGATAATAATATCCATAATTCCCTGCATTGGAGTAGTCAAGGGAGGATGGTGGGGACACACTCCCTTCCAGAAAGTTACACGCACCCTTCACTGGAAATGAGGCCTTGTAAAAATGTACTGCTTAGGGCCTAGCTTTTGTGTCTCGCTGCCGCCCCCCCCCCCTTGAATTTTGTTAGCTCTCCTGGTGATCACTCCAACATGGAAATTTTCCAGGTCCTCACCCGTTTATTTTAAAGAGCCCAGGGGCATAAAAATTATTAAAAAGACCTTGCCCATCTGCACAGAACTGCTGACCTCCTCGTATCATTGGACCCGTGGAATATTTATAGGCTTATAAGCTAGCAGCACCAGTGAAGCTTTCACGGTCTGGCTTAAGGCGCTTCAGATAGATCAGTGAAACCTTCGCATTGTAACATGGCAATTCCACGTCAACATCACAAACAACACCGAGATTCCATGCATGATATCTTACACGACCAGCCTTTTGCTGATAATAATTACTGAAGCTGGCCATGTTGAAGTGGCCCGTGGATTATATTTATAAGTCCCTCTGTCTACCTGGACCCGTGGAATTCCTTTGGCAGTAAACCACGGTACAGGTTTCTCAAGATTTATTCTTAAAAATTCCGGGCGTATAAATAATTTAAAAGACCTGGCCTGTGGCCGAGAGATTAGTCACTAGCCGTATCACAGATACGCCAGCTTCCTGAACTCAATAAAGCGCAAAACAATGAAGAATGAAGGACGAAAATGCCAGTATACTTGCCTCTTGCGTTAGCTTTAGCACAGATACCGGATTTCGCATGTACGGCCAAATTAATGGGAGTTGAACATTGAACTCAGGTGTAACACACAAAGGAACGAAGGAAGGAACGAAGGAACAACGCCGTTAATGTTATTGATATTATCTGTTAAGTTGTACATTTTTCCAATAGGCTCAAAATATTTGAATTGAATGTACGTATTCCCTCTCGAACCGTATCCCATTGGTATGATATGGCATTGCAAGTTTATTAACAATAGCTGCTGAATAGCTGCAGTTTTAAACTAATTACACAAACGTTTCATATATTAAAAATTATTTTTTTATTAGTACTTTCAAAAGTAAAGTCTAACCAAAGAGTTCTCTGAGAGCGCATACCTCCACCAAGCAAAACAACGGTAACGAAAATGTTAAATTGGCTCTGAAACCATGATTTTCTTTGTATCAACTCCAAAATCTGTTCATTTGTGCCTTCTAATAGAATTAACACTTTCTGCAATTTTCGTGGAGATCCATTCAAGACTTTTTTGAGTTATGTTGCTAACAAACATAATGACAAGCAATAGTAAAACACACAAACAGACCATCCGATCGTCACCAAAGTTCAATCATTTGCGTCTTTTTAGCATTACTAACAAGTCCTAAAAATTCCATAAAGATCCATCCATAACATTTGAGTCATTTATTTATTTTTTTTTTGTGGTAATAAGCTTAGAATCAAACACAGCAAATAACATACAAAGGAACTGATCATCACAAAAAGTTGGTCATTTGCTCTTCGTAATGTACCTAAACATTCATGTAACTTTCATAAAATCCGTCCATGACTTTTTAAGTTATGGCACTATGAAAAAATAGGCAAACAAACAGATCATTGGATTTTCACCAAAAGTTAATCACCTGTTACTGTTAGCATTTCTATGAATCCCTGGAAATTTCCAGAGATCCGTTCATAACTTTTTGAGTAATCTTGGTGACAGACAAACTGGCATACAAACAAAAAAATAACCTCTTTAGCGGAGATAATTAACTCGCGATCAATGAATAATCTGTAAAATAGCACTGGATATCATGGACATAAAACTTTACTAAACTTATCACTTTAGCCATTCGGTATCCTGTGCTATATACATATTTTCACCATATTTAGACCTTACCTATAGTTACGAGATTGAATCATACTTACGGTGTATTAAATCACGAGCAGCTTGTGAGTTGGACGATGGTTCACTGCTGCCGCTGGGAGAGACTGCAGCGGATGACCCTTGCTCCGACACTGTGGTGGTGCAGAACTGCACACTCCAGGGTCTGGTTGAACAGAAAATGGGTAAGTATTTAAGGACTTTTGATGGCTGCTAAAGAGCTGATAAGAATTTTGGTGGCTAAAAAACGAGCAGATAAGAAAAGCTTTGGTGGCTGGTAGCGGGCTGAAGAGAATTCTCGGAGACTAGAAATGGGGAGATAAGTTTTTGGGGGCTGCAAATAGATTGATTAGAATTCTTTTGTGGCTGGTAACGGTCAGATAAGAATTTTTGATGGCTGGTAACGGTCAGATAAGAATTCTTGATGGCTGGTAACGGTCAGATAAGAACTTTTTGGTGGCTGGTAACGGTCAGAAAAGAATTCTGTGGTAGCTGGCAACGGTCAGATAAGAATTTTTTGATGGCTGGTAACGGTCATTCTGTGGTGACTGGCAAAGAGCTGCAAACAATTCATAGATAGGGTTCAGAATTACTGTACCATGAGTGAATTTAGATGAATTAAGGTCAAAACATATGTCATTAGTTGCTCTCTTGTCAACATCAGTGAATAGAAATTTTACAAGCTGATCATATCACCATGAACAGGAAGGCCAACAAACTCCCCAACAAACACGAGTAAGCTGTCGTTGCATTATTGTTTAAATATGAACGGCAGAAAATCTTAAAGGACTGCTAGCATTTTTCGACAGTTGAGGTGTAGAGTGGGCTTCATATGGGGGCTTTCACATTCTAAACATATTTGAAGCCTCAAGGCGAGCTGGAAGTAGCCTCGTTAATTTGAAGCCTCAAGGCGAGCTGTAAGTAGCCTCGTACATTTGAAGCCCCAGGGCGAGCTGTAAGTAGCCTCGTTTATTTAAAGCCTCAATGCGAGCTGTAAGTAGCCTCGTACATTTGAAGCCTCAGGGCGAGCTGTAAGTAGCCTCGTACATTTGAAGCCCCAGGGCGAGCTGTAAGTAGCCTCGTACATTTGAAGCCTCAAGGCGAGCTGTAAGTAGCCTCGTACATTTGAA